>CM046029.1:46673877-46844921 GCA_025215565.1 Flaveria ramosissima | reverse complement strand
TGAAATAGTGGGGACTGAACAGATGGACCACGAGGAACAGTTTCCTGCTACAGCAAGTACACAAGCATCAAATTCTGATGCCTCTGACACTTCGGAACCTCTTACTCCAACAGCTTCAGATACTGAAGCTGTAGTTCACAATCTGGATAATGAGGTAGTTGTTCCTACCACTCCTGGATCCCGGATAAATGTTTATCATCCTTTGGACAATGTCATTGGAGATGTTCGATCAGGAGTACAGACCAGAAATCAGCTATACTCAGCTGACTATGCCTCGGTAATGGAAAGGGATATCTTCACGATGGCGCATATCGATGTTTTGTGTCTCAATTTGAGCCAAAATATGTTAGTGAAGCATTAAACGATGAGGCATGGGTAAGTGCGATGCAAGAAGAACTCCTACAGTTCAAGAAGCTAGGAGTATGGACCCTTGTGGACAGACCAAAAGGTGCTAAGGTGATTGGCATTAAATAGGTCTTGAAGTGCAAGAAAGATGACCAAGGGGTCATAATCAGAAACAAGGCTCGACTTGTGGTTCAAGGTTTTAGACAAGTCGAAGGCATTGATTACAATGAACTTGTTTGCACTTGTGGCTAGAATGGAGCAATCCGTATCTTCCTAGCCTATGCATCTTACATGAAGATCAAAGTTTATCAACTAGATGTAAAGAGTGCGTTCCTTCATGGGAAAATTCGTGAGACAGTATACGTCAGTCAACCCGAAGGATTTGAGGATCCTTATCATCGGGACAGAGTTTACAAGCTGGACAAGGCTCTCTACGGGCTCCATCAAGCCCCTAGAGTCTGGTTGAGAAGCTCTCGACTCATCTTGTGAAACACGGTTTTCGCAGAGAGTGATTGATTGTACGTTATTCATCAAAGAAAAGGATGGCGACTTACTGCTAGTACAGATTTATGTTGATGACATATTCTTCGGTTCCAAAAACGAAGAGTAATGTAAAAATTTGAATCTGTCATGATAGCAGAATTCGAGATGAGTGCAATGGGGGAGATGAAGTTCTTCCTAGGACTACAGGTGGATCAGACACCAAAAGAAATCTTCCTGCATCAGACTAAATATGTAGGGGACATCCTCAGTTGGCTTGACATGGAGAATGCTTCAGCTGCTGGAACTCCACTTGCCACGAATCATGATGTGGAACCTGATGAAAATGGTGAGATGGTTGATGCTACAATGTATAGAGGAATGATCGGATCCCTTGTGTATCTCACAGCGTCTCGTCCTGATATCATGTATGCGACGTGTCTTTGTTCCAGATATCAGGCGAAACCGAAAGTCAACTATCTCATTGGTGTTAAAAGGATTTTTTGCTATCTGAAGGGTACTCCAACACTCGGGTTGTGGTATCCTCATGACGATGATTTTGAGCTTACAATGTATACAGACTCAGATTATGGTGGTTGCAAGATGAATTACAAGCAACTTCTACAGGATGCCAATTTTTTGGGAGAAGGTTAGTCACCTGGTAGTGTAAGAAGCAGACATTGGTTGCTCTGTCAACTTGTGAAGCTGAATACGTTGCTGCTGCAAGTTGCTGTTCGCAGATCATTTGGATTCAACAGCAAATGCGCGACTACGGTTTGCAATTCTCTAACACTCCTATTTTTGTTGATAACTCTGCTGCTATTGCTGTCACCAAAAATCCAGTCCAACATCCTAAAACTAAACACATCGGAATTAAGTATCACTTTATACGTGACTGTTTTGAAAAGCAATAATCGATATGGTTAAAATAAATACGGTTTTTCAACGCGCCGACCTCTACACAAAAGCATTTGATAAACCAAGGTTTCTATATTAGAGGTTAATGGCGTGGAAAAAAAGAAAAGTGATGTGATTTAGAGGAAGACACTGCCTAGTCCGACTTTTTAGTTTTATTTTCTTTTATTTTCTTTTCATGTTTTTAAAAATCCAAAAACACAAAAAATATTTCGGTTTTAGAATTTTAGGGGGGGGGAGAATAGGTTAGATTAGTATAAATCAGTTGTGTTATTAATTACTTAAAAAAAAAAGCTTAGCTAAAAGAAATGAAATCAAATCTGTGATTCTGATTCAACGCTAAATGGAAAATGATAGTACACAGGGAACAGATTGTTTGGGACTTTAAAAGTTTTAAATGATTAAGATGCAAAGTTTAAAGTATAAGTCTGAGAAGTCTAAGCGAAATAAAAGGAAAAATGATAGTAAAACTAGTATGCTACTAAGGTAACATAGAGAAAGTAGACCTAGAGATTGCTAGTTCATTATATGATGTGTCGGTAGATTCAACACAATAGATGAGTAGACCTCATTGGGGACTTAAATTCAAACTAAATTGTTCAACTTACTGTGGGTTCCCATCTTATCCCTGGTTAACACAATCAACGTAGTTCCAATAAGGGGTGACGAGCAAATAAACGCCACAAATGTGTGCGGATGACCATAAAAAGAGCAAAGCACGAGAAAAAAATGTGTAAGCGCTATCAAGATAATAACAAATGTTGTTGGTGCGTTACGTGCAAAAAGAAAAGAAAAATGCTCTCACAAGAAGATAGGTTGTGTGCCTCTCTGCTGTGCGATGGCACTGACCTGAGGATAAGCATAACCTAAATATTCTAGAATTCATTGTTGTTTACGCCTCTTGGTTGTGCGATGGCACTGACCTGAGGCTTGGCATCTCTTTGAAAGCTCTTAGAATAGTTTCTTCTTGTCAAAATATCCATAGACCGCTGACAAATCTCCTGAGGAACGTTGATTACCATATAAGCGTGGGATCCACAAATGCTTGTTGAAATAATTAAACCTTAGTTTATCACCAGTGTGTGTCAAAAATCTGTGTATGGATTTAAGAGGACAAATATACTGATAATCATCGTGGCTGCAGTTCTTGACAATCAAAATTATTGTGTGCATCTTATAGCTCTAGTATGATTTTCTAAACTTGGTAATGACTCTCGATGTAAAAACAAGAATCTTGCATCAAAAGGTTTTGGTAAAATGTCCCAAATGATTTTGATATACGTGTATGATTCCATTATGAGTCGTTCCAGTTATGATCAAATTAACTAAAGTGTGCTGTCCAGGAAGAAAAATCTGTTAGATACGTGTCTTAAGATTTCAATCTACCTCAAATCAAAAATATAAAAATATGTCTTAGTATTGTGTTTCAATTTCTAGTTGTTTTATTTATTTAATTTTAGTCATTTGGTAGGTAAAAGTCGGACTATACATCTGGATTCAACTTGTAAATCACTCACTAAAATGGGTCACGTCTGAGGTGACCAATCGGGTTTTAAATTTTAAAATGATCACGTCTTAGGTGATCAAATAGTTTTTTAAATTAAAAAGGTAATGTCTGAGATGATCAACGGTCATAACGTCTTATCAATAATTAAAATGTTAAGTGTTTGAAAGTGCATAAGGTCAAACTCATAAGTATGAGCCATTCGCACGACTGGACTATGAGTATGGACTAGTCGCCCAAATGGATCATACGTATTAGCCCAATTGCACGACTAAACCACTCGTATGGATCAACATACGATTGGACCATAAGCATGGGTCAGTCCATGCGATTGGATCACCAGAATGAACCAATCGCACAAATGGAGATGACCGACAGAGTCAGTCGCACGACTGAAACCCAGTCGCACGACTGGATGTGACCGACTGAGCCAGTCGCACGAATGAAGCGTGCGAATAGGTCCAGTCGCCCGACTGAAAAAAAATCAGTATAAATAGGGTGAAAGTCGGTCGCACATTCTCACCACCCTTCAATCGCTCCCAATCGCCTGAAAGTAAACATACTCTGCCAAAATTTGATTTAGTTGATTTTGCAATGAGATTGTGTTACTAACATGTACTCTCATCTTCTACAGGTAATTAGTGATCGAAATCACATAAAATGCGCGGTGTAATCACACCCTAACAGACCCAATTTGACTAAAATCAAGAAATCTGTAAAAACTTTAAAATAGACCACGTAAATGTGCTAAATGGTTAAAATGAAGGACATACAGTGATAGTTAGGGTCCCTGCAAATCTAAAGAGTCTAAACACAACGTTCATCAAGTTTTGAACTAGATTCGGGGTTAGAGTGTCGAACAGAGAGTTATTCGACTAGACATTCTGAATGAACTTCAATCGCACGATTGAGGTGAGCGAATGACTCAATCGGCCGAATGAACAAGGCGTATGAGCTCAATCGCCCGAATGAACTCAGCCACATGCTAAGTCGCCCGATTGAACTCAGTCGCATGCTCAGTCGCCCGATTGAACTCAACCGCATGCTAAATTGCCCGACTGAACTCAGTCGTATGGTTCAATCGCACGATTGAACCAGACTGATTTCAGAATAGTTTAAATTATCAACAGTTTATGTTATGGACAAATCTCATGTTTATGTGTCTTGTGTTACAGAAACATGGCAGATCGGTGGATCATCACCACCAAGCACAACATTTGTGCTCACTTGGATGCCACCACTAGGAAAGCTGCTGAGTTTGTGGGTATTATTGCAATTCTAAGGCGATCTAGGATCTACAGAGCCATATCTGCTCCATGCACACCCTACCGGTCATTACAGCAGGCTTTCTGGGAGGGTGCATCTGTTGACAGATCTACTGAGCCCTACTGCATTCGGAGTACCATTTTGGGGAAGAGATTGATGAGGTGACGGCAGCAGACATTCGACGAGTACTGGACCTGGGTGATGATGCTACCCAGCCAACCAGGTTACATCCTCTGACTGTAAGGGGATGTTTTCTGAGGATGAAGTACACTGGGGACATCAACGCATGTGTGCTAAACAAAAGCAACCTGTGTCCCCAGTTCAAGTACTTAGCACACGTCATTCTTAAGTGCATTGCTTCACGGAGGGGTGGATTTGATGATCTTTCTGACCAAATCCAGAATGCCTACGTGGCACTGGTGCTGAATCACCCCTTCAGCTTCTCCAACATGATCTTCACGTACATGATCAAGAACCTTGAGGCCAAGGGTAAGGAGAGCTTCTGCATGTATCCAAGGTTCTTGCAGATGATCATAGATGAGAAGGTCCCCTTACCGCCCAAGGAGAAGGACGATGCAGTGATGCTAGAGGTGATGGATGACACCACTCTAGGCATGATGAAGGTGTACAGGGGGAAGCAGGTAAAGCCCCCTATTAAGAGATTGTTCGGGCATCTGGCCAATGCTGATTACATGGCGCCTTCTCACAAGAAGTGGCGTCACGACGACAGTGATTCCGATGTAGAGCCTATTGAGCTACCCACCGATGACTCTGACGACGATGATGATGATAGTGGCGATAGTGGAGATACAGGGCCCACCCAATCTATGGCTACTACCACAGATATTCCATCTCCACCATCCACCCAGGGTGGAGCTGAGACTGCTGGATTCCACCAAGACTTCCGTCCTGATAAGGAGGAAGAGTCAGACGAGGAGCCTCTGGTACGGACGGTGGGAAGACGGGTCATGCCCACTGAGAGAGGGATCAGGGCGGTTGGTGGACGCCAGGGTGAGTCCGGGGATGCTGTCACTGCTGATACTGATCCATCTTACATCCCGGACCATCCCATCAGCCAAGGGGGAGCAGCCTCCTCTAAGGGATCGAGGAAGAAGAGGATGGCTCAGCCCCATGGGATGAAGAGTAAACGAAGGAGGATTACTTTGATCACCACCATACCTACCACTTCTACCATAGCTACCACCACCACTACCACACCCCCTACCATTACTACCACACTCCCAACCACCATTACTACCACACTCCCAACCACCACTACTACCACACTCCCAACCACCATTACTACCACACTCCCAACCACCCCTACAACAGCCACCCCTTCACCATCCACTCCTATCCCACCACCCATATTCACCACATCCACCACTGCCACCACCAGCCACCAAGCAGGTCCCTCAACCCACTCTACCTTCACCACCGGACCCACTCTACCCTTCATTGGGGTAGAGGAACAACTAGCTGCACTAAACCGGATGGTGCTAAAGCTGTTAGCTGCTGATGAGCAAAGAGCTACACAGCTAAGTCAGCTTGTGGAGCTCAATGCTGCTCAAGCACAACAGATTACCCAACTTCAGGAGCATAATGATCAATCAGTTAAGAGGATTGAGGAGTCGGAGGCCAAGAACAAGAAGATCATGCTCAGACTTAAAGGATCAAAAGATGAGCCTCTAAAGATCCGGGAAGGTGAAGATGATGATGATGATGATGAAGATGATGGTGATGATGATGAGTCTGATGATGAAGATGATGGTGATGATGATGATGAGTCTAATGAAGAACATGACAGTGATGATGAAGGATCGAGGAGAAAGAAGAAAGGTGATGAGAATGATGAAGAAGGTGATGCTGCTGCCTCAGCCTCTGCTGAAGGTCAAGAAAGGAAGACCAAGAGAGCACAAGACCAAGGAGCATCATCCTCAGCCCCTGCTGTTGAAGAACTGACGGATAAGGATAAAAGTAAAGATTAAATGTTTTGTATTTAGAACACTTTTGTACTTGAATCTTGTATTACAATTATGTAATTAATGTTTATATATATTTATCTAATGTTTAAATGTCTTGATTAATTACTAATGATTGAGTTGTTAAATGTCAAATCAAACAGATGAAGCTCAACAAACAAATGAATTTGATGTCCAACCCCTTCAGCAGGTCAAGACTCAATTAACCATGATTCTTGACTTGCAAGGGATAGTTAGAAGGTCTGTGAGCTACACTCCAGAGGAGGGAGACCTAACAGATGAACAGCTGGCTGAAATATTTTGGTTGAATCCGAATGAGTTGGTCAAAGATGCTCCTACAGTTGATGTGGCAAGTGACGATGAGCTTAACGATGTCGACGAAATCGAGATAGAGGACGTCACTGCTGATCATTATCCGCAGTACACTGATCTAGACGGACATGTTATCCCCAATTTGGGTGAAACCTTCGACAGTGGTACTTTTAAGAAGCTAGATGAAGTTGAAAAAGAAAAGGATAAAGAAGAAAGCACTGCCCAAGCTACAGACGAAAACATTGATATCAAGAAAGCTAAATGGGCAGCTTGTTTTGCTGAGATGAAAGCTCAACGCACGCCCCAAAATCATAATGCCTACACAAAGCTTTATAGAGTCAAACGTCATCAGAAAGTGTCTGGAAAGATCATAGAATGGGCGTATTTTGAAGATTTGGACGTATATGCTGTTAAGAGAGAGAAGGGGATTGAGTACTTCAGATATCCTCATGACCTGAAGACTTTTCCTGGTTTTGAGCTCAACCGACAGGCATGCTTACATCTACTATATGCTAATCCAAGAAAGATGTCAGGTTGGTTTGAGGCAGCATTAAAGAAGAAATACCACACCAGATGGGTAAACTTAAGACCTCAACAACCTAAAAGGTTAATTCATAAGTCTGAAGTGGACCCTATATCTGGGAAGCCTAAAGTCGTGCTGAAGTGGAGTCCCCCGCGTACGATGTCAAAGATTCCCTTACGGGAAATGCCCCAGGACTTCACTCCACACTTCAAATGGTGGTATTATGATTGGAGGACGGGTGAAGCGGTCATAGTGCTGAATAGAGAAGGAAAGATAGAGACTATCCGGGTATTTGACCCTATGAGGCTAACCAACTTGTCGGCTGAAGATGTCAACACATTATACAAGTGGCCACTGTTCTATGACACACAAGATATTGTACAAGCTCTCCAGTTTCAACACGTCATACGACTCTGCTTTGTTTTTGAAATACATGCAGGAGTTACAAAAGAGGAGAAGTACTAGAAATTCGAAGAACATGTGAAGAGTGTTAGACAATAGAGAAAACTAGGTCCAAGGGGGAGTTTGTTGATACATATGTCCCTAGTTTATGTGCTTAATGTAAAAGTCTGTCATGTCTTACACATATGTAATGAATGATTTGAATGAAATATAATATGTGGTTGATGCTTATAATGTTTAATATTTCATAGTATTATTGTGTGTTAAAGTATAATGAACTTACTATATAGGTTTGAGGTTGTTGTGCATAGTTCTTAGTCAAAAATGATTGAGAAATATGTTCAAACTTAGTCGTATGAGTCTTCATGCGAATGGACCATGCTAATGGACCATACACATGAATATCTCATGCTAATGGATCAGTCGCACAACTGAACCAGGAGACTGGATCAGTCGCACGATTGAGACATGAGATTGACTCAGTAGCACGACTGAACCTTCAGTCGTGCGTATGAATCAGTCGCATGAGTCAATCACACGACTGAACCATGCTAATGGTTCAGTCGCACGAATGAAGACTGCAAACCTATAAATACCACTTAATTCGTGGAAAAACAAAACTTAGACACATACTCATAACCTAGCCGTCCAGAGCATCAAGAAAGCCTATTCCAGTTCATAGTTCGCATATGATATTTCTCTACTTGTTCTTAATGTTTCTTTAATCGTTAGATTGATCGGGATTGCATTCTCACTGATTGGATCGCCAATCAAATAGGATTCCACACTATTTGACCTGGTTTCACGCATTATCAGTTGGTATTCCGTACTACACGGTCCTGACAAAGGCTGATCAGTTGTGCATCACTGCTGTACAACCTCAACCATCCATATCCAAAGATAGTTCTATCCCCACAAGAATTGGCACAACATTTGCAAAGATGAAGATGGAGAAGGAAAGTGATCAAGTTCAGCCTTGTTCACAAAAGAAAACTCCTAGAAGGAAGAAAATGGACTGTGTTATGTGTGGGAGTACCTCTCATCTTGCTAAGGATTGTGTTTACAATCCAAAGAGTACTCTTCACATGACCAAGAAAGAAAGTTATGAGAGTTTGGTGAAGAAGAAGCAAGCTTCGGAAGGAAAATCTGTTTCCTTCAGAAGCTCAAAAATGAAGAAGAAGACAAGTGGAAACTTGCCTTCGGAAGAAAATTTGGTCTCGTAAGAAAGGAATACTTTCGAAGCACTGAAGGTAGCTGCAGTGAAAGCAAGATCTTCCGAAGGTCCAGTCATCAAAACTTCCGAAGTCATCAAAACTTCCGAAGTCATCAAAACTTCCGAAGTATTGAAGGTCAAGTCTAAGCATCCAAAGGTGGTGTGAAAGTCAAAGAAAGACCAAGTGGCTGAAAGTTCTTCATCAACATCAGCAAATGATCCTTCTAGCATGACTATAGGATCAATTACTATTGCATTGTCTTCAACTTCTTTTGATGAGCCCAAGACCAATGAGGCTTGGGTTTCCAAATGTAACTAACCATCTCTTTTATGCAGGAATAGCTCAAGACAAACAGAAATGTATAGATCATTGACAGTGGCTATTCTATGCACATGACATGCAGTATGTAACTACTCCAAAAGTTTGAAAGAATTAATGGAGGACCAGTTGCTTTTGGATGAGATGTAGGAGGTTACATTAGTGGAAGGGGCAAGGTCACAAATGGTAAGCTTAGCATTGAGAACGTAAATTTTGTCAAGGAGCTTGGGTACAATCTTTTGAGTGTATCCCAATTTTGTGATCAGAGTCATAACATGCTCTTTACTGAGTATGAGTGCATTGTTCTCAAGCCTGGGTTGGTCATTCCTCATGAGCACATCCTGTTCAGAGCCCCCAGGAAAAGGAACATGTACAAGATGGATTTGCAAGAAACATCTCCCTCAGGAGAAGTTTCATGCTTTCAGTCTAAAGCAAATAATGATGATTCTTTCCACTGGCATAAAAGAATGTGCCATGTAAACTTTAAAAACATGAATAAACTAATTAAAAATGATTTGGTAACTATAATACTAAAGAAAGAGTTTACAAGTGATGACCACTGTGTTGCATGCCTGAAGGGGAAGCAACATAAGGTATCTCACAAGCCAAAGGAAAGAAATTCTATCATTAATCCCCTACACTTATTACATATGGATCTCTTTGACCCCACCACTGTAATGAGTCTAGGAAGGACCTCTTATTGTTTGGTGATCAAAGATGATTTTACTAGATTCACTTGGGTCTTCTTTCTTAGAACTAAGGATGAGACCCATGAGATTCTAAAGAATTTCATCTTAAAGATTAAGAATCAATGTGATCACAAGGTCAAAACCATACAATGTTACAAGGAACTGAATTCAAGAATCAAATCCTTGATACATTTTGTGATGAAAAAGGTATTAAAAGATAATATAGTGCTCCCAGGACTCCTCAGCAAAATGGTGTTGCTGAGAGGAGAAACGGAACACTAATTGAAGATGCAAGAACTATGATGTCTGACTCTTAACTGCCCATCACCTTTTGGACAGAGACAGTGAACACTGCCTGTTATGTGCAAAACAGAGTTTTAGTGGTTAAGACACATGGTAAGACTCCTTATGAAATTTGACACAAGAGAAAACCTTTCATTGGTTTTCTTAGGTCATTTGGATGTCCTTGCACCATCTTGAATACCAAAGATCAAATTGCCAAGTTTGCTGAGAAATCAGATGATGGACATGTTATTGGATACTCTTCTCAAGCTAAAGCTTATAGAGTATACAATCTTAGAACTAGAGTAGTTGAGGAGTCAGCCAATGTGACTTTTAATGAGCACACTCCTAGTGTTAAAGGTTCTAGTATGGATCGGCTATTTGATCTTGATTTAGTATCCAACTGTTTTAGCAAATATTGTGAGCATGTTTCAGGGTCCACAGATATACTATCTACAGGTGATCCTGACCTAAGATTTGAGCTAAGAAGACATTCAAGCTACACATTTCAGCTCCAGTGGTAACCAATCCTGCAAATGAAGCTTCTACCAACACATTGATGACAAATCCTGCTGATGCTTCTGGGGTACCTTCAAATTCCAGCTTATAGACACAAAACTCAGAAGAAGGAGCTTCAAATGTTGGAGAAAATGGTGGTGGTGAAAGTGATCAGGAATTTCTTGATGCTGATAACCACTCCATTAAAGACAACATCAATGATGTCACACACTCATTGGATCAAGTCAATCTTGATAAGTGTACTGATGTGAAGGGTGAATCTTCCTTGCCGGATCAGAATTTCTCAAATTTAGATCTGTCTAAACAACTTGCTGTGATCCCTCAGCTAAGGATCCACAAGTCTCATCCTACCACAAACATCATTGGAGATGTTAATTCAGGGGTGAGAACAAGAGGACAAACCCATGATGCAAATGTTTGTCTTCACTCTTGTTTCTTGTCCTAGATAGAGCCAAAGAAAATTGATGAGGCTCTAAAGGATGGAAGTTGGGTTGAAGCTTTGCAAGAGGAGCTACTTCAATTCAAAAGGCAAAAGGTTTGGAATCTATGTCCTCTTCCTCAAGGGAAGATTACCATAGGAACCAAATGGGTTTTCAGGAATAAAAAGGATGATAGCGGACTTGTCATCAAAAACAAGGCAAGACTGGTTGTTCAAGGGTATACTCAAGAAGAAGGAAATTGACTACACAGATGTTTTTGCTCCTGTAGCAAGACTTGAGGCTGTTGTTAGGATATTACTAGCTTTTACTGCATCCAAGAACTTCAAGGTCTACCAACTTGATGTCAAGTGTGCTTTTCTCTATGGGGTGATTGATAAAGAGGTGTATGTCAGACAACCACCTGGGTTTGCAGATCCTGATCATCCTGATTATGTCTGCAGGCTTGATAAAGCTCTTTATGGGTTGCACCAAGTACCAAGGAAGTGGTATGAGACTCTATCTCAGTATCTCTGTCAGCATGGATACAAAAGGGGTACTATTGATGGAACTCTCTTCATCAAAGGAACAGGAAATGACATAATGCTAGTTCAAGTATGTAGATAACATTATCTTTGGGTCAATTAATCCAAAGCTCTGCAAAGACTTTGAGAAGTTGATGAAGGACAGATTTGAAATGAGTGCCATGGGGGAACTCAATTTCTTTCTAGGAATTCAAGTGAAGCAAGTTGACAATGGCATCTTCATAAGTCAGTCAAAGTATGTACAAGACATACTTAAAAGGTTCAACATGACTGATTGTAAGGTTGCTAAGACTCCTATAGCCAGAAATCACTCCCTTGGACCTGATGTTGAGGGGAGTGTGTGTTGATGACATCTTACAGGGCAATGATTGGGTCTCTATGTATCTCACAGCTAGCAGGCCAAATATCATGTTTGCTACATGCATTTGTGCAAGATATCAAGCCAACCCCAAGATGTCACACCTGGTCACTGTCAAAAGAATTTTAAGATATCTCAAAGGTGTTTCATCACTTGGCTTTTGGTATCCAAAGAATTCTGACTTTAATCTGTATGCTTATACAGATAGTGACTATGGTGGTTGCAACATGACTGCAAAGTCTACATCAGGGGGATGTCAATTACTTGGTGGAAGAATAGTCTCTTGGCAATGTAAGAAACAATCCTGTGTGTCTGCATCAACTGCTGAGGCTGAATACATTGCTGCTGCAAGCTGCTGTGCTCAAGTGCTTTGGATTCAAAATCAGATGCTGGACTATGGATACAACTTCAAGGAGACTCCCATCCACATAGACAACAACAGTGCTATCTCAATCACAAAAAATCCTGTGCAACACTCAAGGACAAAGCATATCAATATCAGGTATCATTTGATTAAAGATAACTTTAAAAAGGGATTAATCAAACTATTCAAGGTTAACACAAATAAACAATATGCTGATCTGTTCACCAAAGCTTTTGATGAGCAGAGATTTAAATATCTTGTATTAGCTATTGGGATTATTAACCTTGAATATATTTTCTTAAAACTTAATCATATTATTTCTAAAACATGTATGTCCTAAGTTGTCTATTTTATCACCTTCATAAGCCCTTGTTTTCTTTGGAAGAAAATCTTTTCAAAAGACTTTTCTTAGATTTTTGAAAATTTTGATCTCTTTTCTTTTCGGAAGATTTAAAATTACCTTTGGAAGAAATTTATGTCTTAGTAAACAAATAACTACTTCAGTCATTTTACCTTCAGAAGAAATTTCTGAAAGATCTTCCGAAGCTTAAAATCAACTAAAGTACTTTTATGTTTTAAAAGAACAAGTTTCTTCCGAAAGCAATTTACCTTCGGAAGTTTTCATTCTCTTTAGAATAAAAAACTCTGAGTGTTAACTCTCTTCCGAAGCAAAATTCTCAAAAACCTTTGAAATATCTTCCGAAGCCAATTTGCCTTCTGAAGCTTTTTCTTTAGAATTTCTGAAGCAAATAACCTTCGGAAGATTTCTCGTCTGCCAAGAAAACTACTTTTTGGGCAAAAGCAAACTACTTTTCTAAGGTGGGACCGACATCCAGATTTCAAAATTTATCCTTTTCAATTAACTCTGTTTCAAATCCTTTTCACATAAATACCCAACGGTTCCCCCCCTCTTTCACTATCTTCTTCAATTACACTATTTCTTAAACCAAAATTCTCCCAAACCGACTTTGTTCTTCATCTTCCTTCACTCTTACGCTTCTCAAAATGGCCAACCTAAACCGCAGAAACAACCCAGATTTCTCCATGCAACTTCACAGGCAACACAACCAGGTTGCTCTGTTAAGCTCTGATAAAGATGAAAGTTTCTCAGAGGTTTGCCGTTTCCTGGCTCTATCCAACTACTTCACCTCCCTAACCATTGATCCTACTCTCTATGAGGATCATCTACTTGAATTCTGGAAGACCTACCAAGAGGTCACTATGGATGGGGAGAAGTCACTGTCTGCCACAGTGCAAGGGAGGACAATCTTCATCACTCCAGCCATCATCAACACTCACTTACAGCTAGATGATGAAGAAGGTGAGGTGTTCTTCCCAAAGGAAGCTGTAAATCATTCCTTTGAGCAAATAGGCTATGAGGGAGATTTCTCTGTAAAGACCTTCAGGAAAGGGAAGGTCTCATCCCAGTGGAAATACCTGCTCCATATGGTTATCCACAGCTTGTCAAACAAGCATGGAGGGTGGGACCAGATTCCTAAGGATCTCTCCTTCATAGTTCATGGAATGGTTCAAGGGGTCAAGTTCAGGTACTCTCAGTTTGTATATACAAATTTGCTTGCTAACTTGGACTCCTTAGAGTATTATATGTTTCCTAGATATGTCCAACACATTCTCAACTGTGAACTGGGCTCACAAGTGAGGGAAACAAATAATATTCTTAAATTGGAACATATGAAGCCCGACATCTTTAAAATACTGAAGAAGCCAACTGTAGGCTTCTCAGGGGTAGAAACAGCCCTTGTCCCAAAAATGTTAGAGCTCAGTGCTCAAGGTGACAATCTAGGAACACAAGCTAGTGTTGAACCCACACCTTCTACCTCCCAACCACCAAAAAGACCACAAATCACCCTCACCTACCAAAGAAAATCCAAACAAACCCATGCTCAAGCTATTGAGCTTGTGCAGGCCCCCATATACTCACCCATACAAGAGGAAGTGGACACTAGAGCTCCTATTTCCCCTGAGGAGCAAACCACTCCCATTTCTTCAAGAATCAGTGGTGAGGTTCCTCATACTCACCCTGAGGAGCTCACAAGCCCAACTGCCTTAAGCCTTCACTCTGAGTCTCAACACTCAAGTGAACAACCTCCAGGGGACACTTACCATCCCCAGCCTTTAGACTTAAATCAACCC
The DNA here is from genome assembly GCA_025215565.1 of Flaveria ramosissima. Lineage (NCBI taxonomy): Eukaryota > Viridiplantae > Streptophyta > Magnoliopsida > Asterales > Asteraceae > Flaveria > Flaveria ramosissima. The sequence goes on along the minus strand of CM046029.1, from coordinate 46,830,333 downwards.
ATTCCCAACCTCTCATTCTATACTCATGAAGACTTAGGTTTCAGTGAGTACCATGAGTCTCTCTACTCTTCCCCTACTCAAAGAGAGATGAGTACTCCTGAGTCTCCTTTGTCTAGCCCACATCAGTCACCAATCACTGAGGTGGATCTCCCTGACCCTGTTCAGGAGGTCCATATGGAAGAGGCTCTCACTTCGGCAAGTGATTGCATCATTAAGACCTCAACCATGGCAACTCAGCCCATTGACACTTCAACAGAGGCTGTCAATATGCAGAGGAAATCCTGCAGCCAAGAACCTGAAGCTGGTGGTAAGAGAGAGGACCTTGGTCCAATCATCTCATCCCCCAATGATTCTTTTGATGAAGATGAGGGGAATTTGAGACTAAAGGTGCAAAAACTATCAAAAACATGCTCCTATTTAGTCTCTAAGGTTAGTCACCTTGAATCTCAGGAGACTACCCTTCACAATAGGGTCAATGATCAGCAACTTGAGATATCTTATCTCAGGGAGAAACTAGCTGGGAGACCTTTAAGGGGAGCTCAACTAGGAACACAAGAACCTATGAATGTGATTGACCTAACTCCTAGCTCACCAATGCAAGAGGGTGATGCTACCAAAAAGGGGAGAAAGTCATTACAGTCACAGAACCTGGGAGTTCTTCAAGGAGTATGGACATTGAGGACTCACCATCCTCACTTGCAATTGTGCATACTTAGTAACTTCCTCAAGTTCACATTGATGTGGACACTATAGAATCTTTCATTAGGAGTCTCTTTAAGGAAGACATTCCAAGGGCTATAGGAACTTCAAACTACATTATTGGGTGGAGGTATGATGCTGATAGAAGAACTCTCATTGTTCAAAGAGTTCAAGGGCAGCAAGAAGTGTTCAATTTTTAGACCTTGAACTACTATGAAGGTCTTGACCTGATCAATATGCCACTTGTCAACCCAAGTCAATCTAGACAAGCTGACAGGTTAGCACTCAAGATTAAAGACAGAATTACTGAAGAGTTTAGTCTTAGAAGGAGACAAAGACAATCAGGTAATGTCATTGGTCAATTGGATGTTGAGGCAGACCCTGAGATTAGCTTCAAAGGGAAAACCTTAGCTGAAGGCCCAGTGATAGAGCCTGAGAGCCCTGTCACACCAACAACTACTTCAGAAATTCATCCCCTCAGTGAAACACCTGCTGTTGAAGGTGTCTCACAACCTCTCTCTGGCCAGAGCTTGGATGCTACACCAAGAAATGAAGGCCAAAGCTCTCTCCACCCTGTGTCATAAAAGTCTGTGGGTGACAAAGGGAAAAGGATTCTAACTCCTGAGGATATTGAGGAGGAGGAGAGAGAGAGAGGAGAGGAAACTAAGGAGGGAGAAAGTTCCTGGGTCTTCAGGCTTTATGCAAGCTGCAATCAGGGCTACCCACAGACCAAATACTAAAGATGATAAGTTGAGGACAGTCAGGATTACTTACCTGCACACCAGGAACTATGACATAGATGCGATTATATCTCTCCCCTTAGAGGAACTAAATGAACTGGCTGACATGGAAGTGTCAAAAGAGATGAAGGAAGTAGAGGATGCAAGGTTACTTCTCCAATTCAAAGAGGAGAAGAGAAAGAAAAGATTATACAAGCATGTTCCTATTCTCTCCCCAGTTCAAGAAAGCCCGATGCAAGAGGCTGTGGAAGTGACACAAGAACCTCAGGTAGACAAGGAAACATATAGGTAAAACATGATCGACTATCTGGGTGCCACAGGTCTCTATCAAGCATCTGCACTTCTTCCCTTGTCCTTTGAGTACATTGAGTTTGAGTATCTCAAACATCTTGAACTTCGAGTGCTTAAAGAACAAAAGGCAACAAAGAGAAAGATGAGGGAAGAGGCTACAAAGTCAAGAGCCATCATCCAAAATAGTATGAAGAAGTCTGGTGACAGATAAAGGATGATGAGCTTATGGAAGCTATATGGATTCTCTGGAAGGAAACTTGGCCCGGTGTCTCTATCCACAATGGATGAGCATATCAGGGTAATCAAGTAGAAGATCAAGACTAGAGAGCTAATTGACTTACACTCCCCTCCAAGTCAAGCTCCACCTGAAGTGGAGGTTAAGGTTGAACAACCTGAGACAACACAACCTGGACCTCCTGCTGAGCCTCAGCAAGCTTCATCTTCTGATCCACAGTAGGGTCAAACTCCCTCTCCTTCTGAACCTGTGAGGGAGAAACACCCCAACTAAGCAAGACAAGACTGATCAACAAGGTGGTGTAGACCAGTCTTCTCAGTTAATGTCTTCAAAGAGGAGGAAGAGGATGGCTTCTAAGCCAAAGTCAAAGAAGAAGAAGAAGAAGCCTGAATCATCCACCTCTACACCTCAGGCTGAGTCAGATCAACTTGAGGAAGTGCATGAAGAGGCAACCCAATCAACTCCAATCCAAGTGGCTCTTCTTGCAACTGAGAGACCCATCTTATCCTGGACCTTCACAACTAATCCAGAGAGATGGTATGTGATCAGAGATCAAGTGTTGAAAATGTCTACACATGGCAAGACTTATTCAACCTACCTCTACATGATCTCTTTGAGATGAGAAAATATTATGAGAGTCTGAGTGATACTGACCATCTAATGAAGAAGGGCATGGTCATTATCATTATGAGGACTGTCAACAAGCTGAAGATCTTAAAATGTTTTGGTAGCATCAGCCTAGAGGGAGTTTGTAAGGATTCCTATAAGTCTAATGCAACTAAAACATCCAAAGTCTCTCTACATGCATGCACTGAAGAACAAAAGTAGAAATGCTTCGGAAGTTTTACACCTTACACTAGAAATATTCTAAGTGTAAAATCTTCTGAAGCCAAGACCAACATCTTCCGAAGCGAAAGGTGAAGTCTTCCAAAGCTTCAAAGACAAAGTCTTTCGAAGCCAAAGAGTGAAGACAGATTTCTTCCGAAGACTTTTAGAGACATGCCTTTATCTGATGTACTTTACCATAAAGTTGGACCACTTTTCCGCTGCAACTCTATAAAGTCACCAACTTACATGAGTTGGTGAAAAGGTCCATGCTTTTGGGAACTGTACATTGAATTCTTGAGTCTGTGCTTTTTACTTTATGTACTTTTATCCTTTTTGTAATATATTAGGATGTGAGCTATGGCATGTCATAGTCTCTAGTCAAAAGGCAAATTTGCCTTTTGACTCTACATTTAATTTTATTTGTGTCTAGTCATATGTATCCATCAGGCCTTCAAAGTATGGCCGGCTGTAGGATATAGTATATGTATCTTAAGTACTTGTAACTTTCCTTTATGCTTTGTAACATTTGTAATAGAACTTGAGAAGCAATATACAACATTCTTGAAAACCAATTACTTGTGTTGTTTGTAATCTTGTTCTGTCTCATTCTTACTTGTGTTCTTAGCATCTTTTCTCTAAAGTTAATCAGTTCCCTATTTGATCTGTTAAGTGTTCTAAGTAACTCTCCTCATGTGTGTTGTGTGTTGTAAGTGCATACCCTTCTACGGTCCTGCAACATTGTAGCAAGTTCAATTCTTGATATATTACACGATTTAACGTGAGTTTTAACAAGTTTTTTCATAGTTTTTGATTCAAGAACAACCCTAGTTCAATTGACTTGGATAAAGTTGAAATTGATGTTATTGGATGATGATATGATTGTAGTTGTATTGTATTGATGCTAGTTTACGTAGATTATGCAAGAATTTTATAGAATTGACGTGTTGTTCATACCTTACTATAAGTAGAAACTTTTGTGCATGAGAATGGGATTTTGATGAATTGTTGGTGTTTATCATGTTTAGATGATTGCTATGAACTAGATTAAGCATAAGATTGATGAATTCATGATTGAATTGGATGATAGATTGGTTTTCGGGTGTTACTTTCCCGAAAGGAAACCTTATTGATGTGAATCACTGGATATTGTGAATTGGGTATGTATATGATGTTAGGATCATACTAGAATGCTTGTTGATGATATCTAATGTGTTAGAATGCGTTACTTGGGTCATGTGGATACTTGATGGATTTATTCGGAAGTCTAGGTTTTATGAAATACTGCACAAGTGTTGAGTATGGAATCATGTTTGGGATTATGGTAGATCATTTTTATGTATGTTAATTGGTATGAAACATGTTGAGAAATGTGATGATGAATATCATACAAGCGTATGAATCTGAGGCCCTACTTAGTAGGATTAGTAGGGTTTAGGGCGTGAAGTCGTGAATGGCCTCACATGGCATGTAATGCATGATTAAACTCAATGTATGATTTCTTAATAGGGATATAATTATATTTATGTTGAGCTTGGTGTTTGGTTGAGGTTCAGATGTGTTGTATGATAGTCTATGTAGGTATAATAATCTTGATAAAACTTAAGATTCATAATGTGGCATACATGAATAAGTTGTATGATAATCATGGATAATGAGTTGATATACTTGATCAAATAAGATTTCAATTAACTTGTCACTAACGAGTAAAACGGTTCAACTAGGTCAAATGTGTCTTTGTTTTCCAAAACTCTTGGGTCAACGTGTTTATTGAGCACTTCGGGTTATTAAACTTTCTGGTTACACGTACTTATGTAGTCATGTGTTCTAGGTAACCTTTGATGGGTTGTCTTTCCACTCACTGTTAGCCTCTTTGTTATTGTTGGTTTGCGTATCAGGTGAGTTCAGTGCCACCCGTTTATTCACTCTCTTTTAGGGGGAGAAAGCGTATTTATATTTTCAAATGCTTTATTATTATAACTTGTGTATAGTATAACATAGTGTGATATACCATTGAAAGTCCTTACACTTTCGGATCATTAATTAAGGAAATTAGCGGGAAATCTTGAGTACTGGGTCTAACAAGCCCCACCAAGGTCAAGCATGTGTAATATTGCCTTAAACGACTAACAATATAACGACTTGGTATGTCGTGGCGGAAGGCAAACAAATGAACACAGTCAGCTTTGATCGCGAAATCACTATGGTTATTACTAATGAAGTTAGACTAGCTATCATTTCAATACACTTGTTTATGGTTTACAAAGGCTATTGCTTATGATGACTTACAAACTCTTGAACTCACCAACCGTCATGTTGACACTTTTAGTATGCTTCTCTCAGGTCGTAACTAACAGCTGCCATTAGGAGCACTCACGAGTCTAGCATGTTTTGAACAATCATTGATTTACATTTGGTTTATTGCATATCTACAAATATTGGTTTGGGCTCGTGTTTTGCGCATTTTACATTTTAATATTTGGCTTTGAAATATTTATAAAACGCTTTCTCTATGTTTTAAAGTTTTAAACTCTGGTTTGTTATAAATGTTACATATAGAGTCATTCTTTGTAACTAATGAATTGGATCATGGTTTGTTCACTTGCCTTGTGGTAAAACCCTACACGTGAATTTTGCGGGTGTGACAGATTGGTATCAGAGCCATTGGTTATAGGGTACTAGTTTGCATACACACTAGTCTATAACCACAAACAGTTAGTTAGTCTGATCCTGTACGACTGTATGGCATTATCATCATTGGCATGCACATCATGTACACTACAGTATGGCATTATCATCATCTTCATCCCCTGTACGACACACGTCGAGAAAGGAACCCAAGGTTCCTACTGTCCCTTCATCATCTATGGGTTATGGTTCTCGACCCTATGTGTTTATACCTGATACATAACTTCCGGGTGAGCCTATGATTGACAAGGACATGTCTGATCCTGACAATTAGGCATGGTCTCGTACCGTACTGATCAAGATGCTGGAAAAAGAGCGTGTTCCTGCAGGACCGTTTGAAGGGTATGCACTTACAACACAACAACACAATGAGGAGAGTTGCTTAGAACACTTAACAGATCAAATAGGGAACTGGTTAACTTTTAGTGAAAGATGCGTTTGAAGGGTATGTGCAGGACCGGTGAAGGGTGGTCACTTACAACACAACAACACAAAGAGGAGATTAACCAAACTTAATCAAACAGTAAACTAGATTGACCACAAGAATGATACTAAGAACACAAGTAATAAGTAAGAGACAGAACAAGAGAACACAAGAGATTGGGTTTCAAGGATGTAGTATATTGCTTTCTCAAGTTCTATTACAAGTGTTACAAAGAATAATGGAAAGATACAAGAACATGGAATACTTATACTACAACCTACAGCCGGCTATACTTTGAAAGCCAGCTGGATACAATTGACTAGACACAAACAAAATCAATTGTAGAGTCAAAAGGCATATCTGCCTTTTGACTTGTGACTATGACATGCCATAGCTCACATCCTAATATATTACAAAAGGATAAAAGTACATAAAGTAGAAAGCATGACTCAAGACCTCAATCTACAGTACCAAAAGCATGGACCTTTCACCAACTCATGTAAGTTGGTGACTTTAGAGAGTTGCAGCGGAAAGGTGGTCCAGCTTTATGGTAAAGTACATCAGATAAAGGCATATCTTTAAAAGTCTTCGGAAGAAATCTGTTTTCACTATTTGGCTTCGGAAGACTTTGTCTTTGAAGCTTCGGAAGACTTCACTTTTGGCTTCATAAGATATTGGTCTTGGCTTCGGAAGATTTTACACTTAGAATATTTCTAGTGCATGGTGTAAAGCTTCCGAAGCATTTCTACTTCAGTTCTTTAGTGCATGCTTGCAGAGAGACTTTGGATGTTTTGGTTGCATCAGACTTATACGAATCCTTACAGTATGCACTTACAACACAACAACACAATGAGGAGAGTAGCTTAAAACACTTAACAGATCACATAGGGAACTGGTTAACTTTTAGTAAAAGATGCTAAGAACACAAGTAAATATGAGACAAAAAAAGATGGCAAACAACACAAGTAATTGGTTTTCAAGAATGTTGTATATTGCTTCTCAAGTTCTATTACAAATGTTACAAAGCATAAAATAGAAAGTTACAAGTACTTGAGATACTTTATACTACATCCTATAGCCGGCCATACTTTAAAAGCCAGCTGGATACAATTGACTAGACAACTACAAAATCAAATGTAGAGTCAAAAGGCAGATTTGCCTTTTGACTAGTGACTATGACATGCCATAGCTCACATCCTAATGTATCATAAAAAGGAAAAAAGTACATAAAGTAGAAAGCACAGACTCAAGACCTCAAGATACAGTTACCAAAAGCATGGACCTTTTCACCAACTCATCTAAGTTGGTGACTTTACAGAGTTGTAGCGAAAAGGTGGTCCAGCTTTATGGTAAACTACATCAGATAAAGGCATATCCTCAAAAGTCTTTGGAAGAAATCTATCTTCACTCTTTGCCTTCAGAAGACTTTGTCTTTGAAGCTTCGGAAGACTTCACATTTGGCTTCGGGAAGATGTTGGTCTTGGCTTCGGAAGATGTTTGTCTTGACTTCCGAAGAATTTCTACTTCTGTTCTTCAGTGCATGCATGCAGAGAGACTTTGGATGTTTTGGCTGCATCAGACTTGAGGAATCCTTACAAACTCCCCCTAGGCTGATGCTACCAAAACATTTGAAGATCTTCAGTTGTTGACAGTCCTCATAATGATGATGACCATGCTCTTCTTCATTAGATGGCCAGATCACTCAGACTCTCATAATATCTTCTCATCTCAAAAAGATCATGTAGAGGTAGGTTGAATAAGTCTTGCCATGTGTAGACATTTTCAACACCTTGATCTCTGATCACATGCCATCTCTGTGGATTAGTTGTGACGGTCCAGGATAAGATGGGTCTCTCAGCTGCAAGAGGGGCCACTTGATCATGTTTTGCCTATCTGTTTCCTTATCTACCTGAGGTTCTTGTGTAGCTACCACAGTCTCTTGCATAGGACTTTCTTGAACTAGAGAGAGAGTAGGAACATGCTTGTATAATCTTTTCTGCCTCTTCTTCTCTTTGATTTGGAGAAGTAGCCTTGCATTCTCTGCTTCCTTCATCTCTCTTGACACTTCCATGTCAGCTAGTTCATTGAGTTCCTCTAAGGGGAGAGATATAATCTCATTTATGTATAGTTCCTGGTCTGCAGGTAAGTAATCCTGACTGCCCTAAACTCATCATCTTGAGTGTTTGGTCTGGGGGCAGCGCTGATTGCAGCTTGCATGAAGCTTGAAGACCTAGAGGAACTTTCTCCCCTTAGCTTCCTCTTCCTCTCTCTCTCCTCCTCATCAATCTCCTCAGGAGTTAGAATCCTTTTCCCTTTGTCACCCACAGACCTTTGTGACACAGGGTGGAGAGAGCTTTGGCCTTCATTGCTTGGTGTAGCAACTAAGCTTTGGCCAGAGAGAGGTTGTGAGACACATTCACCAGTAGGTGTTTCACTGAGGGAATGAATTCTGAAGCAGTTGTTGGTGTGACAGGGCTCTCAGGCTCTATCACTTGACCTTCAGCCAAGGTTTTCCCTTTGAAGCTAATCTCAGGGTTTGCCTCAACATCCAGTTGACCAATGATATTACCTGATTGCTTTTGTCTCCTTCTAAGGCTAAACTCTTCAGTAATTTTGTCTTGAATCCTGAGTGCTAACCTGTCATCTTGTCTTGATTGACTTGGATTGACAAGTGGCATGTTGATCAGGTCAAGACCTTCATAGTAGTTCAAGGTCTGAAAATTGAATACTTCTTGCTGCCCTTGAACTCTTTGAAGAATGAGGGTTCTATATAGCATTATACCTCCACCTAATAATGTAGTTTGGAGTTCCTTGAGGGGGGGATGACATAGCCCTTGGAATGTGTTCCTCAAATAGACTCCTAATGACAGAGTCTATAATGTCCACATCAATATGAACTTGAGGAAGTTGCTGAGTATGCACAATTGCAAGTGAGGATGGTGAGTCTTCAATGTCCATACTCCCTGAAAAACTCCCAGGTTCTGTGACTATAATAACTTTCTCCTCCTTTTTGGTAGCATCACCCTCTTGCATAGGTGAGCTAGGAGTTCGGTCAATCACATTCACAGGTTCTTGTGTTCCTAGTTGAGCTCCCCTTAAAGGTCTCCCAGCTAGTTTCTCCCTGAGATAAGATATCTCAAGTTGCTGATCATTGACCCTATTGTGAAGGGTAGTCTCCTGAGATTCAAGGTGACTAACCTTAGAGACTAAATATGAGCATGTTTTTGATAGTTTTTGCACCTTTAGTCTCAAATTCCCCTCATCTTCATCAAAATAATCATTGGGGGATGAGATGATTGGACCAAGGTTCTCTCTCTTACCACCAGCTTCAGGTTCTTGGCTGCAGGATTTCCTCTACACATTGACAGCCTCAGTTGAAGTGTCAATGGGCTGAGTTGCCATGGTTGAGGTCTTAATGATGCAATCACTTGCCGAAGTGAGAGCCTCTTCCATATGGACCTCCTGAACAGGGTCAGGGAGATCCACCTCAGTGATAGGTGACTGATGTGGGCTAGACAAAGGAGACTCAGGAGTACTCATCTCTCTTTGAGTAGGGGAAGAGTAGAGAGACTCATGGTACTCACTGAAACCTAAGTGTTCATCAGTATAGAATGAGAGGTTAGGAATGGGTTGATTTAAGTCTAAAGGCTGGAGATGGTAACTGTCCTCTGAAGGTTGTTCACTTGAGTGTTGAGACTCAGAGTGAAGGCTTAAGGCAGTTGGGCTTGTGAGCTCATCAGGGTGAGCATGAGGAACCTCACCACTGATTCTTGAAGAGATGGGAGTGGTTTGCTCCTCAAGGGAAGTGAGAGCTCTTGTGTCCACTTCCTCCTGTATGGGTGAGTGTATGGGGGCCTGCACAAGCTCAATAGCTTGAGCAGGGGTTCGTTTGGATTTTCTTTGGTAGGTGAGGGTAATTTGTGTGGTCTTTTTGGTGGTTGGGAGGTAGAAGGTGTGGGTCCAACACTAGCTTGTGTTGCTAGGCTGTCACCTTGAGCAATGAGCTCTAACATTTTGGGGGACAAGGGCTGTTTCTACCCCTGAGAAGCCTACAGTTGGCTTCTTCATAATTTTACAGATGTCGGGCTTCATCTGTCCCAATTTAAGAGTATTATCTGTTTCCTCAACTGTGAGCCCAGTTCACAGTTGAGAATGTGTAGAACATATCTAGGAAACATATAATACTCTAAGGAGTCCAAGTTAGCAAGCAAATTTGTATAAACAAACTGAGAGTACCTGAACTTGGACCCTTGAACCATTCCATGCACTATAAAGGAGAGATCCTCAACAATCTGGTCCCACCCTTCATGCTTGCTTGACAAGCTGTGGATAACCACATAAAGCAGGTATTTTCACTGAGATAAGACCTTCCCTTTCCTGAAGGCTTTACAGAGAAAATCTCCCTCATGCGCTTATCTGCTCAAAGGAATGATTTACAGCTTCCTTTGGGAAAGACAACTCACCTTCTTCATCATCGGCTGCAAGTGAGTATTTATGGTGGCCAGAGTGATGAAGATTGTCCTCCCCTGCATTGTGGTAGACAGTGCCTTCTCCCCATCCATAATGACCTTTTGATAGGTCTTCCAGAATTCAAGCAGATGATCCTCATAGAGAGTAGGATCAATGGTTAGGGAGGTGAAGTAGTTGGATAGAGCTAAGAAACGGCAAATCTATTAGAAACTTTCATCTTTCTCAGAGCTTAATAGAGCAACCTGGTTATGTTGCCTGTGAAGTTGCATGGAGAAATTAGGGTTGTTTCTGCAGTTTAGGTTGGCCATTTGAAAAGCTTAAAGATGAAAGAATATAAAGAACAAAGGCGGTTTGGGAGAATTTAGGTTTAAGGAATAGTGTAATTGAAGAAGATAGTGAAAGAGGGGGAACCGTTAGGTATTTATATGAAAAGGATTTGAGACAAAGTTAATGAAAGAGAATAAAATTTGAAATCCGGATGTCGGTCCCACCTCTGAATAGTAGTTTACTTTTGCCCAAAAAGTAGTTTTCTTGGAAGTCGAGAAATCTTCCGAAGATTATTTGCTTCGGAAGTTCTGAAGAAAAAGCTTCTGAAGGCAAATTGGCTTCGGAAGAAATTTCAAATGTTTTTGAGAATTTTGCTTCGGAAGAGAATTAGCACTCAGAGATTTTTATTCTAAGGAGAATAAAAACTTCCGAAGGTAGATTGCTTTCGGGAGAAACTTGTTCTTTGAAAACATATATAGTACTTAAGTTGCTTTTAAGCTTCGGAAGATATTTCAGAAATTTCTTCCGAAAGTAAAATTACTGAAGTAGTTATTTGTTTACAAAGACATAAATTTCTTTTGAAGGTAATTTTAAATCTTCCGAAAAAAAGGAGATCAAAATTTTCAAAAATCTAAGAAATGTCTTTTGAAAAGATTAATTTTTCATCCAAAGAAAACAAGGGCTTATGAAAGTGATAAAATAGACAACTTACGACCAACAGGTCTTAGAAATAATATGATTAAGTTTTAGGAAAAGCTATTCAAAGTTAATCATCCCAATAGCTGATACAAGATATTTAAATATCTGCTCATCAAAAGCTTTGGTGAACAGATCAGCATATTGTTCATTTGTGTTAACTTTGAATAGTTTGATTAATCCCTTTTCAAAGTTATCTCTAATCAAATGATACCTTATATTGATATGCTTTGTCCTTGAGTGCTGCACAAGATTTTCTGTGATTGACATAGCACTATTGTTGTCTATGTGGATAGGAGTCTCCTTGAAGTTGAATCCATATTCCAGCATCTGATTTTGAATCCAAAGCACTTGAGCACAGCATCTAGCAGCAGCAATGTATTCAGCCTCAGTAGTTGATGCAGACACACAGGATTGTTTCTTACATTGCTAAGAGACTACTCTTCCACCAAGCCCTGATGTAGACTTTGGAGTCATGTTGCAACCACCATAGTCACTATTTGTATAAGCATACAGATTAAAGTCAGAATTCCTTGGATACCAAAGGACAAGTGATGGAGCACCTTTGAGTTATCTTAAAATTCTTTTGATAGTGACCAGGTGTGACATCTTGGGGTTGGCTTGATATCTTGCACAGATGCATGTAGCAAACATGATATCTGGCCTGCTAGCTGTGAGGTACATAAAAGACCCAGTCATTGCCCTATTGAGATGCTCATCAACACACTCCCCCTCAAGATCAGGTCCAAGGGAGTGATTTCTGGCTATGGGTGTCTTAGAAACCTTACAATCAGTCATGTTGAACCTTTTAAGTATGTCTTGTACGTACTTTGACTGACTTATGAAGATGCCATTGTCAACTTGCTTCACTTGAATTCCTAGAAAGAAATTTAGTTCCCCCTGGCACTCATTTCAAACCTGTCCTTTATCAGCTTCTCAAAGTCTTTGCGGAGCTTTGGATTAGTTGACCCAAAGATAATGTCATCTACATATACTTGAACTAGCATTATGTCATTTCTTGTTCCTTTGATGAAGAGAGTTCTATCTATAGTACCCCTTTCGTAGCCATGCTGACAGAGATACTGAGATAGAGTCTCATACCACTTCCTTGGTGTTTGGTGCAGCCCATAAAGAGCTTTATCAAGCCTGCAGACATAATCAGGATGATCAGGATCTGCAAACCCAGGTGGTTGTCTGACATACACCTCTTCATCAATCACCCCACAAAGAAAAGCACACTTGACATCAAGTTGGTAGACCTTGAAGTTCTTGGATGCAGCAAAAGCTAGGAATATCCTAACAGCTTCAAGTCTTGCTACAGGAGCAAAAATATCTGTATAGTCAATTCCTTCTTCTTGAGTATACCCTTGAACAACTAGTCTGGCCTTGTTCTTGATGACAAGTCCTCTATCATCCTTCTTAATCCTAAAAACCCATTTGGTTCCTATGGTAGTCTTCCCTTGAGGAAGAGGACATAGGTTCCAAACCTTTTGCCTTTTCAATTGAAGCAGCTCCTCTTGCATAGCTTCAACCCAACTTCCATCCTGTACAGCCTCATCAATTTTCTTTGGCTCTATCTGGGACAAGAAACAAGAGTGAAGACAAACATTTGCTTCATGGGTTTGTCCTCTTGTTCTTACCCCTGAATCAACATCTCCAATGATGTTTGTGGTAGGATGAGACTTGTTGATCCTTAGCTGAGGGATCACAGCAAGTTGCTTAGACAGATCTAAATTTGAGAAATTCTGATCTGGCAAGAAAGATTCACCCTCCACATCAGCACACTTATCAAGATTGACTTGATCCAATGGATGTGTGACATCATTGATGTTGTCTTCAATGGAGTGGTTATCAGCATCAAGAAATTCCTAATCACTTTCACCACCACCATTTTCTCCAACATTTTAAGCTCCTTCCTTCTAAGTTTTGTGCCTCTAAGCTGGAATTTGAAGGCACCCCAGAAGTATCAGCAAGATTTGTCATTGATGTGTTGGTAGAATCTTCATTTGCAGGATTGGTTACCACTGGAGCTAAAGATGTGTAACTTGAATGTCTTCTTAGCTCAAATCTTGGATCAGGATCACCTGTAGGTAGTATGTCTGTGGACCCTGAAACATTCTCACAATATTTGTTAAAACAGTTGGTAACTAAATCAAGATCAAATAGCCAATCCGGACCAGAACCTTTCACACTGAGAGTCTGCTCATTGAAAGTCACATTGGCTGACTCCTCAACTACTCTAGTTCTGAGATTGTATACTCTATAAGCTTTAGCTTGAGAAGAGTATCCAATAAAGTGTCCATCATCTGATTTCTCAGCAAACTTGGCAATTTGATCTTGGGTATTCAAGATGGTGCAAGGACATCCAAATGACCTGAGAAATCCAATGAAAGGTTTTCTCTTGTGCCAAAGTTCATAAGGAGTCTTACCATGTGTCTTAACCACTAAAACTCTATTTTGCACATAACAAGCAATGTTCACTGCCTCTTCTCTGAAGGTGATGGGAAATTTAGAGTCAGACAACATAGTTCTTGCAGCTTCAATTAGTGTTCTGTTTCTCCTCTCAGCAACACCATTTTGCTAAGGAGTCCTGGGAGCACTATATTGTCTTGTAATACCTTTTTCATCACAAAATGTATCAAGGATTTGATTCTTGAATTTAGTTCCTTGATCATATGTTATGGTTTTGACCTTGTGATCACATTGATTCTTAATCTTTAAGATGAAATTCTTTAGAATCTCAGGGGTCTCATCCTTAGTTCTAAGAAAGAAGACCCAAGTGAATCTTGTAAAGTCATCTGTGATCACCAAACAGTAAGAGGTCCTTCCTAGAGTCATTACACTGGTGGGGCCAAAGAGATCCATATGTAATAAGTGTAGGGGATTAATGATGGAATTTCTTTCCTTTGGCTTGTGAGATACCTTGTGTTGCTTCCCTTTCAGGCATGCAACACAACGGTCATCACTTGTAAACCTTTCTTTGGTATTCCAGTTACCAAATCATTCTTAATTAATTTATTCATGTTTTTAAAGTTTACATGGCACATTCTTTTATGCCAGAGGAAAGATTCATCATTATTTGCTTTAGACAGAAAGCATGAAACTTCTCTTGAGGGAGATGTTTCTTGCAAATCCATCTTGTACATGTTCCCTTTCCTGGGGGCTCTAAGCAGGATGTGCTCATGAGGAATGACCACCCCGAGCCTGAGAACAATGCACTCATGCTCAGTGAAGAGCATGTTATGATCTGATCACAAAATTAGGATACACTCAGAAGATTGTACCCAAGCTCCTTGACAAAATTTACCTTCTCAATGCTGAGCTTACCATTTGTGACCTTGCCCCTTCCTTTAATGTAACCTCCTGCATCTCCTCCAAAAGCAACTGGTCCTCCATCAATTCTTTCAAACTTTTGAAGTAGTGACCTATTGCCTGTCATGTGCCTGGAACAGCCACTGTCAATGATCCATACATTTCTGTTTGTCTTGAACTGTTCCTGCATAAAAGAGATGGTTAGTTACATTTGGAAACCCAAGCCTCATTGGTCTTGGGCTCATCAAAAGAAGTTGAAGACAATGCAATAGTAATTGATCCTATAGTCATGCTAGAAGGATCATTTGCTGATGTTGATGAAGAACTTTCATTCACTTGGTCTTTTTTTGACTTCCACACCACCTTTGGAAGCTTAGACTTGACCTTCAATACTTTGGAAGTTTGATGACTTTGGAAGTTTTGATGACTAGACCTTCGGAAGATCTTGCTTTCATTGCAGCAGGCTTCAGTGCTTCGGAAGTATTCCTTTCTTTCGAGACCAAATTTTCTTCAGAAGGCAAGTTTCCACTTGTCTTCTTCTTCATTTTGGAGCTTCCGAAGGAAACAGATTTTCCTTCTGAAGCTTGCTTCTTCTTTTCCAAACTCTTAGAAGTTTCTTTCTTGGTCAAGTGGAAAGTACTCATTGGATTGTAAACGCCATCCTTAGCAAGATGAGAAGTAATCCCACACATAACACAGTCCATTTTCTTCCTTCTATGAGTTTTCCTTTGTGAACAAGGCTGAACTTGATCACTTTCCTTCTTCATCTTCATCTTTGCAGATGTTGTGGCAGTTCTTGTGGGGATAGAACTACCTTTGGATCTGGATGGTTCAGGTTGTACAACAGTGGTGCATAACTGATCAGCCTTCTTCTTGATGATGGGATGATTTGGACATGAACCAGAACTCTTGTTGATGGAGTTCAAGTTGGTGTCTTTAGCCTTCACCACTTCAAATCCTGTAGAGATGAAGACTTGTTTCTGTGCAGAATTGAAGGTGGCCTTGATCTCTTGAGCCTTTTTGGACTTTCTTTTGGCCTTCCTGATCAAGTTCTTTCTTCTTGACTTGGTCATCCCAACAGCTTTGCTATCCTTAGAGGGATGGTTACCCTTCTTAGAATGCTCTTCTTCACTCTTCTCAGAGCCGTTCTCCACCATCTCCTCTTCATCCTCTTCAGTCACAGGATCTATGAGGGGAAGCTCATCTTAACAAGTTCCACACTTAGGAGATCTTACAGACAAGATTGTGTGTAGAGGAGCTATTTCACAAGATCCCAGTCCCTGCTTATTTTGATAACAAACTTTTGCATGCAAGGATGAGGATATTATGTTCTTGAAGGTCTCTTCTTCAAGAACACATTTTTCTGCCTTGGCTTTGCTGATCACAAGCTCAGCCTGGCATTCAGTCAGCTTAGTAATGAGGTCTTTGATCTGAGTCCTGTAGTTTGTATGCTCATGTTTAAAAGTTGAAATGGTTTTCTGTAAGTCCTCTGTCTTTAGTTTATAATCATTTTCAGCTCTTTTAAAATCAGCTTTTAAGATATTTAAGGACTCAAGATCAGATCTTATTTTTAAGTTATAGGACCTGTATCTATTGACTTTAGCAATGCATTCAGGAGTACAAAGATGTTCCAATACCTTGGCTTCATCGTGGTCTGTCATGAGTGCTTGGTTTGGAGATGCATCTTCTACCTGAAAGCTCCACTCAAAGCCTCCTTCTTCAACAGCAACTACAGCTTGCTGCTTTGGCTTCTCATTCTGGGAAACTTTCTCAGTGTAGTTTTGTCTGGTTTGTGCTTGGCCACCATTTGTCCTTGGTGCCTTACACTCTCTTGCAAAGTGTCCCATTTGGTTACAGTTGTAACACTTTACTTTGCTTTTATCTAGTCCAAACTTTCCACTGGCTGCATTGCTTAGAAACTTTCTCCATGTCCTCGTGTAGAACTTCTTGGCTCTGTGAGGGAGAAGAGCCATCTGCTGGACTATCTCCATGTATTCTAGATCATCTGGATGGATACAGTCCAGATCTTCAAGGGTGAAGAGAAAGTTGCCTGAGGTTTCATCAGTAGAGACAAAGGCATGAGAAGAACTTTTCTCTTGAAAAGGACTTCCTTGAGTGTAGCTTTTCCTTGGAGTCTCTGGGAAGGTGATGAAAGTGCCCTTTTGTGAGTTGTCAGAGTAGCATATAAGATGATGTTGTGGCTCAATGCTTTCCCTTTCAACCACATGGAGGGCTGAACTCAGTTGATTGCTAGAGTTACCAGATGAGTTTTGCATGTTCATCTCTATCTGGTAGCCACTAAGAATACCATACAACTCTGTAAGATTAAGAGTCTTAAGGTTCTCAGTCCTCTTGATAAAAACACAGTAATGTGTCCATTGTCTAGGAAGAGAGGACATAAACTTCCTTACAATGTCCTTGTTTTCAAGAGTTCTCCAACATCCATTAAAGTATCCACAATCTCAACATACCTTAAGTATTGTTGAGTCATGGTTTCACCTACCTTAAAGCTGAAGTTTTCAAACTGGTGTACTTCAAGAGATCCTTCTTGTTCTCCTTTGCTTTAGTGGACCTCTCATACATCAGCTTTAGTGCCTCCCATAGTTGCTTGGCAGTTTTGCACTTCTTGAAGCCTCTGTAGATGGAGTTTGGAAGATCAGTTTGAAGGGCTATCATGGCTTCTGATCAATCTCTATTCTCTTCCTGTCTTCTTCAGAGTAATCAACCACAGCCTTAGGAATCATACCACCACCAGTAGCAGAAGTGGTGCTTGGTATGTAAGGTCCTTCAACAACAGAGTCCCACATCCTGGAGTCTTGAGACTTGATGAAGCCTTCCATTCTTTGACACCAAGTATCAAAGTCTTCAGAAGTGATCAGTGGAGACTTTTTCATAGTTCCAGTTTCCATATAAGCTTTGGTAATAACTGTCATTTGAGTTTTTAAGTATTTTGTGTGTGTGAGGGATCTTAAGATGGTGAGATCTTATATCAAGAGCCTGAAATGACCTGATACCAAATGCTGGACCGTTTGAAGGGTATGCACTTACAACATAACAACACAATGAGGAGAGTTGCTTAGAACACCTAACAGATCAAATAGGGAACTGGTTAACTTTTAGTGAAAGATGCTAAGAACACAAGTAAATATGAGACAGAACAAGATGGCAAACGACACAAGTAATTGGTTTTCAAGAATGTTGCATATTGCTTCTCAAGTTTTATTACAAATGTTACAAGTACTTGAGATACTTTATACTACATCTTACAGCCGGCCATACTTTGAAAGCCACCTGGATACAATTGACTAGACAACTAGAAAGTCAAATGTAGAGTCAAAAAACAGATTTGCCTTTTGACTAGTGACAATGACATGCCATAGCTCACATCCTAATATATTACAAAAAGGATAAAAGTACATAAAGTAGAAAGCACAGACTCAAGACCTCAATGTACAGTTACCAAAAGCATGGACCTTTTCACCAACTCATGTAAGTTGGTGACTTTAGAGAGTTGCAGCGGAAAGGTGGTCCAACTTTATGGTAAAGTACATCAGATAAAGGCATATCCTTAAATGTCTTCGGAAGAAATCTGTCTTCACTCTTTGGCTATGGAAGACTTTGTCTTTGAAGCTTCGGAAGACTTCACTTCTGGCTTTAGAAGATGTTGGTCTTGGCTTCGGAAGATTTTACACTTAGAATATTTCTTGTGCTTGGTGTAAAACTTCCAACGCATTTCTACTTCTGTTCTTCAGTGCATGCATGCAGAGAGACTTTGGATATTTTGGTTGCATCAGACTTATAGGAATCCTTACAGTTCCATTTTTGATCCCTACTGTGGGAAGAGATTCCATATTATTCCCTCTACCATGTAAACCTTATAGGGATATCGCTGCTGTGGTGGCTTCTCATTATAGACTGCGTTGAGATGTCGAGGAGAGTTTAAAAGGTTGAACGAGCGACATGAGCATGCCAACATGTACGTACAAAGCGTTCGCCTATAGTGGAGCTAAAAGAGATGTGGGATTGGTGAGAGGGTTTGAGAAGACCGAATCAGACTTCACAAAGTGCAATTGTCCGACGGAGGACCAAGTGAAGTATGCCTCGGGAACACTGGAGGGTGTAGCAGTCTCGTGATGGAATGCTCATGTTTAGATGCTCGGCCAAGCGATGGCCAATGCTTTGTGATGGGACGTGTTCAAAGCTATGATGATGGAGGAGTATTGTACTTGTGATGAAGTAGAGAAGCTGGAGGCCGAGTTTTGCCAGTTAAAGATGGAGGGATCTGAAATTGTGGTCTACACTACTAGGTCTCACGAGTTGGCAACTCTCTGTCTTGGAATGATAAATACGCCAATCAAGAGGATCAAGCTCTACTTACGTTGGTTGGCGCCTATAATACAAAGTATGATGACTTCTTCAAACCCTACCACTATCCAGCAGGCTATCCGGCTAGCTCATAAGTTGACGGACTAGACAGTGGAGCAAGGCAAGTTACCTAAACGGGGAACGATGGCAAGCGTGCCCGACAACAAATGCAAGTGGGGTAACTCTGGAAACAAGAGCTCGTTGTCAAACAATCAGTCCCAGCAGCAATAACAACAACAATTGAGAAGGTTTGACAACAGTCATAACTTTGATAAGTTGTCTTCCTCAACTCACGGACAAGTTGGATACGTGGGGGAATTATCCAAAGTGTAACCAGTGCAATTACAACCACATTGGTAGGTGTGACAACTCATGATGCAGACGTTGTGAAAAAGCAGGGCACGCGACGAATGATTGTCGTGGTGAGTTGATGAAAAAGCCGCAACAGACTCAGGATACACCAAAAGGTTGCTTTGATTGTGGAAAGGAAGGACATTACAAGAGGAACTTTTCTCAGCTGAAGAAAAATAGGAATGGTGCTTGCAACGGTGGAAACAATAACAACAATGGCAATGGTGAAAACAATGGTGGAGCTAAAGGAAGAGCCTTTGTTATAGGTTCAGGTGAGGCTCTGAACGACCCTACTACTGTCATTGGTAAATTTCTAGTTAATGGTCGTTATGCAACTATGTTGTTTGATACCGGAGCTTATAGGAGTTTTATCTCTACTAAGTTTAGTAGTCTTTTAAGTGATATGCCTTCTATGTTGGAATCCAATTATACCATAGAATTAGCTGATAGTAAGCAAATTCATGTTACACACATCCTTAAGGGTTGTAAGATAAAACTTTCTGGTCACACTTTTACATTGATCTTATGCTTGTTACACTTGTGAGTTTCGATGTGGTTGTGAGTATGGATTGGCTGTCCGAGAAGCAGGCGGAAGTCATTGGTCATGAGAAGGTCATTCGTATTCCTCTCTTTGGTGGAGAAATTCTCTTAGTTAAGGGCGAGAAGAGTGGTGTAGTGATAGGCATCATATCATTTATGAAAGCGCAGAAGTGGCTACTCAAGGGTTGCTTAGCCATATTAGCCATGTGAGTAACAAGAAACAAGAGAAAAGAAAATAGAAGATATACCTTTAGTTCATGATTTTCCAAAGGTGTTTCTAGAGGATCTGTCGGCACTACTACCTCATCGTCAAGTTGAGTTTCAGATCGATTTGACTCCTGGAGCAGCTCTATTTACGAGAGCGCCTTATCGGTTAGCACCAAACAAACTGCAGGAATTATCAGCACAACTTCAAGAAGTGTTGGATAAAGGATTTATTTGACTAAGCTCATCACCATTGGGAGCCCCTGTTCTCATTGTTAAGAAAAAGGATGGCACATTTCGAATGTGCATCAACTACAGGGAATTGAACAAAGTTACGGTGATGAATCGATACCCTTTGCCTCGCATAGATGATCTATTTGATCAACTTTAAGGATCAAGCTATTATTCTAAGATTAATTTAAGGTCTGGCTACCATCAACTGAGAGTTCGAAGAAAGACATCTTGAAAACCGTAATCCGTACTCGTTATGGTCATTATGAATTCTTGGTCATGCCACTTGGGTTTAATGCTCCAACGATATTCATGGACCTCATGAATCGTGTGTGCAAACCCTATCTCGATCAGTTTGTTATCGTGTTTATCGATGATATATTAATCTATTCTAGGACTAAGGAAGAACATGAGTAGCATCTACGTTTAATCTTGGAACTGCTTAAAGAAACAACTATACGCCAAATTTTCCAAAAGTGATTTTTGGATTCGTGAAGTGCAATTCTTTGGTCATATTGTTAAAGAGAAGGGAATCCATGTGGATTCGGCAAATATTGAGGTGATAAATAATTGGTTGGTTCCCAAGACGCCTAGCGAGATACGGTAATCTCTTGGATTAGCAGGATATTATCAGCGTTTCACTGAGGGGTTCTCTAAGATCGCTCAACCTCTATGTGCTTTGACCCATAAAGGTACAACATATAAATGGGATAGAGTCAAGAAATAGTTTTTCAGTTGTTGAAATAAAAACTTTGTAGCGCACCGATATTAGCATTACCAGAAGGAACTGATGACTTCATGGTTTACTGTGATGCTTCTATCCAAGGACTCAGTTGTGTGCTGATGCGACGTGACATAGTGATAGCCTATGCCTCGAGACAACTGAAAGTGCATGAAAAACACTACACCACACATGATTTGGAACTAGGTGTCGTAGTCTTTGCCTTGAAAATCTAGATACATTACTTGTACGGTAACATTTGCACTATTTACACCGATCACAAGAGTCTTAAACATATCTTTGAGTAGAAAGAACTAAATACGAGGCAGCATATCTTTGAGCATTGAAGAGATATGTTTCCTTATTTACAAATTGGTAACGGTGTGCTTTCTCATTTTTTTCTTTCTTTGTTTGAGATTACTTCTTCTAGATCTTGCTAAAAGTTTTACTTTCATGACTTTCTTTTTTGACTCTCTCCTTTCTTGCTATATTCTTTCTTCCTTCTTGCTCGTGTTCTTTCATAAACGTTTTTTCTGACTTTCTTATGTTCTTTTTCTTCCTTTTTTTGGCGCATTCTTACTTTCTGGTGTGTTCTTAGTTTTCTTCTTTCCAGCGTATTCATACTTTATGTTTTTTTATAGTCGCATTTTTTACTTTATATCTTCTCTACTTGTACTTTCTTCTTTCTTTCATACTTTTACTTTTACCTGAAATAAAACTATGAGTTAAGTTTCATTTTACTCCTTGAGATTTGTTAAAATAACCATTTTCCTTTAAAAGATTAAAAACATCAATTTACCTCTAAAAGTTTCATAATTTGTTTCAATTTTAGCCCAAAGTTTCATTAGTTGTTTCAACTTAATCCAAAATAATGAAACTTTGGGAGTGAAACTGAAACAACATATGAAACTTTTGAAAGTAACTTGATCTTTTTAATATTTTGAAAGAAAATAACTATTTTTGTTAACATATGCAGCCGATTTAATTTTTCTTACATTTGTTCATTTAAGAAATACTCTTGATTGCTATTAGTTTTTAACGGAGAAAGTTTCTTGAACTAACTTGGTTTTTGGTTCTTGGGTTTGGCAATCACAATCTGACCACCCCTTTTATTTTGCTTTTCTTCATGGTCTTATTGCACTAAAATTTACGAAAGTTTCTGCAACTCCATTTGTTTTTATTGCAATACTAATATTAGTCAATCAATTCAATTCTGAATCTAATTAATAGGAGGGATGTTGGGCAAACCTCAAATACAATTTCCATGATTCACACATTATATTAAATGTCATTTCTTCAAACACATGGGTACTGGATACCGGATGTGAGACTGATACTTGCAATTGTTGCAAAGGGGTTCAAAGAAATGTGCGCTTCAAGGAGGGAAACTCTGTTTTGAGACTTTCAAATGGTTTGGAAGTTGTTCTCAAAACCTTTTGTATGCACCTAGTTTGACTAGGAACATAATTAAGGTTTCCTATTAAAACAATGTGATCATGATTTAAAGTTTGTAAATAATGGTATTAAGTTTTATGGATGATGTATTTCATTTTAAGGACATACCTTCTAATGATATCCATGAATTGGTTCATGATAATTCGTCCTACAATAACTTATTATACACATTAAGCACCAAGAAACTTAAAATGGGTTTAAGTTATTATTATCTTTGACATTATCGTATTAGTCACATAAACAAGAATTGGATTCAAACACTTCAAAAGAATGGTCTTTTGGAAACAAATGAAAATATTTCATTTGATAAGTGTGAACCAAAAGACTTATTAGGAATGATACATTTGGATGTATGTAGTCCTTTTAAGACAATGACAAAGATTGGTGAAAGATACTTCATTATTTTACCGACGATTACAGTCGCTATTAATGTGTGCACTTGATGACGCACAAGTATGAAGCTTTTGAAATGTTCAAAATCTTCAATAATGAAGTAGAATATCAACTCTACATAACTATATGTGTTCTTCATTCTGATAAAGAAGAAACTGAACCCTATTTGGATATGGTTCAATTTATTATGGCTATGAGCTTACCATCTTTATCATTTTGGGTTTTCGCATTGCTCTTTAAGTCTCATATTTTGAATATGAACCGGACCAAGAAAGTGTGGATTAGTTGAATGTCCTAGAGGCTGTATAGGATACTGTTTCTTCGACTCAACAGAGCAAAAGTATTTATTGCTCGAAAGGCTAAGTTCTTGGAAACCGAGTTCTTTATGGAAGGAATGACGTATAGAACTGTGGAACTTGATAAGGATCAAAATCCACAAGCTGGTACACTTTTGGTTGACGCTAGCTACCAACAAGAGGTTGTTGATGATAATCAAGAGGTTGATAAATATACACAAAATGTTCACAAATCTGGTAGAGTTAGCATTCCATCTAAGTGATATGAATATTCCAAGAATGGATGCTATGTGGTTGACCCCTGTAGGCTAACCATATACCAAGATGCTATGTCCAATTTGGATTGGGACAAATGGCTAGAAGCCATGAACGTAAGGATGCAATCCATGTATAACAACCAAGTTTGAGAATTGGTTGACCCTCCACTTAACTCCAAACCGGTTGGATACAAGTGGGTTTTCAAGACGAAAACAGATATGCATGGAGACTTGAATACTTATAAATCAAAGACTTATAGCATAAGGTTTCCATCAAACTCAATTGGTTGATTATGATGAAGCTCTTGCGCCCGTGGCAATGCTAAAGTCGATTAGGATATCATGTGCCATAACTGCATATTCTGAATATGAGTTTTGGCAAATGGATGTCAAAACCGCTTTTCTTAATGAACATCTCGAAGAGATTGCCCATACAGTTCAGCATGATGGTTTTGTCGATCCATGACATCCTAATAATGTATATAAGTTAAAGTGATCAATCTATGGATTGAAACAAGCATCGAGAAGGTTGTGTATATATATATATAAAGGCTAGTGGGAGCATAATTGTATTCTTAGTGTTGTATGTTGATGACACACTACTATTTGGAAATAATATTCCAACCTTGGAAGGTGTTAAAACCTAGCTTGGAAGATGTTTTTCATATAAGATCTCGTTTAAGCCACCCATATTTTGGAATAAGGATCTATAAGGATAGATCGAGGTGGTTGATAGGGTTAAACCAAAGTGCATATATATTGATAAAATCTTGAAAAGGTTCAAGATGAAAAACTCTTAGAAAGGTATGGTACCTATTCAAGGAGGGACAGTGTTGACTACGTCTTAATGTCCAAGCTCATAGGATGAGCAAAATCAAATGAATGATATCCCATACGCATCTGCTATAGGATCCATCATTTGTGTGATGATATGCACTAGACCGGACGAGTCATGCTTATTAAGTATGACAAAGTAGATACCAATAGAAATAATCATCGGATGGCTCTTAAAAGTATATTGAAATACCTTAGTAGGACTAAGGATTTGTTTCTAATATACGGATCTATTGAAAAGGAAGTCGTTGTAAAGGGTTACACGGATGCAGGCTTCCAAAACTGATCGAGATGATTTTCGATCACAATCAGGTATACTTCCATTATGAATGGAGAAGAAGTGTCCTTGAAAGGTTCAAAGCAAGACACGGTAGCATTGTTCACTACAAAAATCCGAATACATAGCCGCTTCATTGGCAGCTTGGGAAGCTGCATGGATAAATTTGTCCATTGCTTATCTAGGGGTGGTCTCTACCATTCAAGACCCCCTCGAAATCTTTGGTAATTACGTGGGTGGGATTGCTCAAATCAAGGAACCCCGTACTCATCAAAAGACTAAGCACCTTGAGCGGAGATTCAACATCATAAGGTATGGAGTTGAAAAGGGTAAAGATATGTATTCGTAAAGTTCATAAAGATCAAAACATTGCTGATCCACTAATGAAGCTCCTTGATGAGGGCAAAGTATGAGGGTCATACTTGTGCCTTAGGACTTCGATTTATTGGTGATTAGAATTGATCTGTTTAGTATATAAAACATGGAACAATTGTAATATTTAACTCTTTTATATATTTGAGTTATGTTCCCTTTTAGCATGTTTACATCCATGAATAATTCTTTTATTCTAAATGTCCGTAGTCGGTCATATTTGTGGGAACAAATATGAATGTAAGAATATTATGAACTTGGATTGGTGAATATTCATAAGGCATGAATATAGAGCAATTGGTTGCTACCAAGGTTCATAGATATTCGTGGGATACGAATATTGGACTGACCCGCGTCTCAAATGTTACTACATGGAATCTTATTGATTGATCACAAGTAAATTTGAGTAAAGGCGAATATCATTTGGTATCCTCTGACCTGAGATACATATTGGGTTTTGATATTCACCAAGTGTTATACCTTGAGCTAGTTCTTCGCTGATATGAAATAATGGTCAATACATAAGGCTATGTTCAGGTATGACATAAGGTGATTGTGAGAAATGTATGTAGTCAAGATGGGATTTGTTCCTCTTATTCATTGAGAGTATGATGTCTAAAGCCTGATTAAGTTAAATCAACAAGGAATGATCATTCTGTGTCCTTGGATTTAACATGACATCTGTAACAAAAGGATAGATGATTGATTCACCTAAATCATTTCAAGTTTGGAACTTGAAGGGGATGATGTTATTGAATGGCTTATAGTCATGCGTATTAAGGGTAGTAAACCGTTGTTAGGCGGTATTTACTGCTTGCATCAATCTTCTATGTATCTTGTGCAAGTGGGAGATTGTTGGATTCTTTATGCCCAAGACACATAGAACATTGATGTGGTTAGTACGTTATGATCCAAGTCGGGTCATACCCAATAACAAGCTTAGCAAACACCAATTAATATTTAATTGATGATATGATCATGCAATTAAATAAATACACCAATTTAGAAAATGGGTTTTCTAAATAAGTTGCATATGAGATTGAACAACTTATATGGATATTTTGTTCATGGATATTATTTGTAATGTTGTTTAATTTAGTTAAATAACATTAAATAATAAAAGTGTGTGTATGTTATATAATTAAAAGGTTAATTATATATATATATCTTTATTAATCTTTAGTTTGACAAAAGATTAATATGTAAGGACCTATTGGGAAAATAACAAAAGTTGAACAACCCTAATATGGGGTTTCGGCCGCCCCCCCTTATTGCAGCCATTCCTTTTGTTTGTTTTGGTTCTCTCTTGAGTTTATTCTCTCCAAGAACACACACATACACTCTAATCTCTGATCTCTCTCATATATGCAAGAACCTCAAGGCACAAACCCCTACCATCTAGAAGAATATCTCGGTTGTAATAAGGGTTTTAGCAGCCTTGATTTCGACTGAAAATGGGTTTTCAGCAGCCTATTAGGTTCGGTTTTGGTGATGAAATCCTAGCAACAAAGGTGCTTGCTTGGTGCTTGTGGGTATGGAAGCTTGAGGACACCTCTTCTTGGTGTTTTGGCTGTTCAAGAACATCATTCTCTCCATCTACATCTCGATTTTCAGCAGCATATTAAAGGTAGTATGTATGGCTTGTTTTGGTTGTTGTTTGTTGTTGATAGCTAGTTCAAACACATATATAAGATCCTTATGTTCTTGGGTTTGTTATTGTCATGTAATGAACCTTATTTTCAGATTACAAATGATAAAATATTTGATGTTAATCCGCTGCGTTTTCAAGTTTAAATGGTTAAACTAGTTTGATTTGGTCCAACAAACCCAACATATTATATTGTTGGATTCTTTATGCCCAAGACACATAGAACATTGATGTGGTTAGTACGTTATGATCCAAGTCGGGTCATACCCAATAACAAGCTTAGCAAACACCAATTAATATTTAATTGATGATATGATCATGCAATTAAATAAATACACCAATTTAGAAAATGGGTTTTCTAAATAAGTTGCATATGAGATTGAACAACTTATATGGATATTTTGTTCATGGATATTATTTGTAATGCTGTTTAATTTAGTTAAATAACATCAAATAATAAAAGTGTGTGTATGTTATATAATTAAAAGGTTAATTATATATATGTATCTTTATTAATCTTTAGTTTGACAAAAGATTAATATACAAGGACCATTTTGGGAAAATAAAAAGGGAGAACAACCCTAATAAGGGTTTCGGCCGCCCCCTTCTTGGCAGCCATCCCTTTTGTTTTGTTTTGGTTTTCTCTTGGGTTCTTGGCTCTCCTAGAACATACACACTCCATTTTCAGATCTCTCTCACTCTCTTATATGCAAAAGGGTCACAAGAACATGATCTTTCTTTTGGAAGAAAGATATCATGGCTGGAACAAAGTTCTAACATCCTTGTTGATGTTCACGGCATAAGGTTCCAGCAGCCTTCTTGATCCGATTTGGTGCTCAAATCCTAGCAACAAAGGTGCTTGCTTGGTGCTTGTGGGTATGGAAGCTTGAGGACACCTCTTCTTGGTGTTTTGGCTGTTCAAGAACATCATTCTATCCATCTACATCTCGATTTTCAGCAGCATATTAAAGGTAGTATGTATGGCTTGTTTTGGTTGTTGTTTGTAGTTGATAGCTAGTTCAAACACATATATAAGATCCTTATGTTCTTGGGTTTGTTATTGTCATGAAATGAACCTTATTTTCAGATTACAAATGATAAAATATTTGATGTTAATCCGCTGCATTTTCAAGTTTAAATGGTTAAACTAGTTTGATTTGGTACAACAAACCCAACATTGGCATCTAGAGCCGGATATGTGGTTGACTAGCTTCATGTGTTCTTGTAAAATTGGTTTTATGAGGCTTTAACAACCAAATTAGGGCTGTTTTGAGATGATATGATGATACCCCAACCTTTCAAGATTATATCTTGCATGCTTCTGATTAAATCTTGAAAGGAAAGATATCAAAATGGTTGATTGTGTTTTGTTTGGACAAAAGACCCTAAATTCTTGGTTTATGTTGGCTGAAAATTTAGGGTCATATGGGGATTTATTTGGTTCTTGAATGATGTATATGGATACATATATTAGTGCATAACATAGCCTTGACCATGTGTGTTTTGGATTTGGTTGATTGTAATCTTGTCATGTTGGTTGTATTCATTCTTTATGGGTTGTAATAATTTCTTTTGCGTTTCTATTTGGGTTGTAATTTGTTTATTCATTTGGCAATGTAATAAATAGATTAGGAGTATTTTTCTTTTACTAGAAAATATGTATTAGGATATATATTTTGTAAAAGAAGATGCTCGGGAAGAAAGCACAAAAGGAAGACACAAGGGATGAACTTGAAGCATTTGGATGCAAGTTCAAGTGGGGGTCTTTGGAGATCTCATCTTGTGTTGTGTTCAACCCTTAAGAAAGACCTTATGACAACACTTGTGATGGCAAACAAGTGTAGTCAACTTAGTGGCTATGGTTATGCACATATGTTTGTATGATTATGCTTGTTTGGTTGGTTGTTGTATGATTGTTGTTTGATATTTGGATATGCAAAACAAACTCATTAGCAAACTTAACAAGCTAAAAATTTATGGTTTCTAATCATTAAGTGGTTAATAAAAGGTTATTAAAAGGATTAATGATTTAATAAAAGAGGTTTTATTAAAAATAAACCATAGGGTACCATGTATTTGAAAGCATGCGAATACAAGGTACATAGAGTTTTCATAACTAGAATTAATGGAAACTTAAATCCCTTTGGTAACAAGTCTAACACCATCCTTTTACACGACACTCGAATCTCTTCGGAACTATTTGTGGGATAAAGGTCACCTAACCACTTGTAGGGAACTTGTATCTTTGAGGTGAGTCTAACGTACTTGTGGGATAAAGGTCACCTAACTGCTTGTATGTGAAAACTCACACGTGTGTGTAAGTAGGACGACTTGAATTGGAAACCATGTGATTAGGGTCACCGAAGCATGGCGTACAATGGTGTTGATGGGATTAAACATGCCGACTAAACATATGATGTTTAACAGATCCCATAAGACTAGAAGTTGCAATAGGTTGCAATTGTCAACTGTTGACTACCTTGTTAATTTAAATAATAGGATAAAGGTCACCTAACCATCATTTAAATGTAACGTTGGATTCTAGATTTTAATTATTAATTGTCTATGAGACATGTAAAGGGTATTAATAGTTAAAATGCAATTTTTCAGAAATACTAAAATGAACTTTGTAATTTTGTAGTAATGGCCGCAAACCACGATGCTACTACCCCGACCGTCCCTACCCTATCACCGAGAACCATCTTAAAAGGGGATCGTCTTAACCATAATAAACTTATGGACTCAATTTTGAAATTTGAGAATCGTTCTCAAAAATGAGTAAAGGCCTATGTCCTTGACGATCCCATACCTCACCAACCAACGTTGTTGATGTTAAGGCCTTTTGACGATTGGCTTAGGGACACTAAGGATTCTGTGCAAGTATCCTACCTCATGTTGGGAATATGATTCCCAAACTCCAAAAGGGTTTGGAGCATCATGGGGCATATGACATGATAATCTAGTTGAAGGAAATGTTCCTTCAACAAACTTTAGTAGATTGCTACGAAACGGTTCGAGCATTTTATACATGTCACATGGAAGAAACCCAATCGATATCATCTTATATATTCTTAAGATGAAAAGCCACATTGATAGCCTCAAGATGCTTAACTGTCCTGTCTCAAAGTAGTTGGCCAAGGATTTGATCCTTGATTGCCTCACTAAAGGTTTGAGACATTCATAATAAACTGTAATATGAATGGGTGGGACAAGAGCATTGGTGAACTTCACGCAATGCTCAAAGCAACTGAGGCAGGGATGGGTAGAGAGGTTCTACCTATTCTCTCGATCAATGAGGGAGGCTATAATAAATGGCCAATCCCGATCCTAAGGCAATTATTGCCAAAGGAAAGGAATACATCAAAGCAAAGGTTAATGCGAAACCTCGAAAAGCCTAAGCTTATGAAGCCTAAGGTAACGAAGAACGTTCCATGTTTTGAGTATGGAGAGATAGGACAATGAAAAGGAATTGTTCCTCCTATCTCAAGGATTTGAAAGACAAGAGGGATGTTGAGCAAACCTCAAATACAATTTCCATGATTCACACATTGTATTAAATGTCATTTCTTCAAACACATGGGTATTGGATACTGGATGTGAAACTTATTCTTGCAATTGTTGCAAAGGGGTTCAAAAGAAATGTGCGCTTCAAGGAAGGAAACTCTATTTTGAGACTTTCAAATTGTTTGGAAGTTGTTCTCAAAACCTTTTGTATGCATCTAGTTTGACTAGGAACATAATTAAGGTTTCCTATTAAAACAATGTGATCATGATTTAAAGTTTGTAAATAATGGTATTAAGTTTTATGGATGATGTATTTCATTTTAAGGACATACCTTTTAATGATATCCATGAATTGGTTCATGATAATTCGTCCTACAATGACTTATTATACACATTAAGCACAAAGAAACTTAAAATGGGTTTAAGTTATTATTATCTTTGACATTATCGTATTAGTCACATAAACAAGAATTGGATTCAAACACTTCAAAAGAATGGTCTTTTGGAAACAAATGAAAATGTTTCATTTGATAAGTGTGAACCAAAAGACTTATTAGGAATGATACATTTGGATGTATATAGTCCTTTTAAGACAATGACAAAGATTGGTGAAATATACTTCATTATTTTACCGACGATTACAGTCGCTGTTATTGTGTGCACTTGATGACACATAAGTATGAAGCTTTTGAAATGTTCAAAATCTTCAATAATGAAGTAGAATATCAACTCTACATAACTATCTGTGTTCTTCATTCTGATAAAGAAGAAACTGAACCCTATTTGGGTATGGTTCAATTTATTATGGCTATGAGCTTACCATCTTTATCATTTTGGGTTTTCGCATTGCTATTTAAGTCTCATAATTTGAATATGACCCGGACCAAGAAAGTGTAGATTAGTTGAATATCCCATAGACTGTATGGAATACTGTTTCTTTGACTCAACAGAGCAAAAGTATTTATTGCTCGAAAGGCTAAGTTCTTGGAAACCGAGTTCTTTATGGAAGGAATGACGTATAGAACTGTGGAACTTGATAAGGATCAAAATCCACAAGCCGGTACACTTTTGGTTGACACTAGCTACCAACAAGAGGTTGTTGATGATAATCAAGAGGTTGATAAATATACACAAAACGTTCACAAATCTGGTAGAGTTAGTATTCCATCTAAGTGATATGAATATTCCAAGAATGGATGCTATGTGGTTGACCCTTGTAGGCTAACCATATACCAAGATGCTATGTCCAATTTGGATTGGGACAAATGGCTAGAAGCCGTGAACGTAAGGATGCAATCCATGTATAACAACCAAGTTTGAGAATTGGTTGACCCTCCACTTAACTCCAAACCGGTTGGATACAAGTGGGTTTTCAAGACGAAAACAGATATGCATGGAGACCTGAATACTTATAAGTCAAGACTTATAGCATAAAGTTTCCATCAAACTCAATTGGTTGAATATGATGAAACTCTTACGCCCGTGGCAATGCTAAAGTCGATTAGGATATCATGTGCCATAACTTCATATTTTGAATATGAGTTTTGGCAAATGGATGTCAAAACCTCTTTTCTTAATGAACATCTCGAAGAGACTGTCCATACAGTTTAGCATGATTGTTTTGTCGATCCATGACATCCTAATAATGCATATAAGTTAAAGTGATCAATCTATGGATTGAAACAAGCATCGAGAAGGTTGTGTATATATATATGAAGGCTAGTGGGAGCATAATTGTATTCTTAGTGTTGTATGTTGATGACACACTACTATTTGGAAATAATATTCCTTGGAAGGTGTTAAAACCTAGCTTGGAAGATGTTTTTCATATAAGATCTCGTTTAAGCCACCCATATTTTGGAATAAGGATCTATAAGGATAGATCGAGGTGGTTGATAGGGTTAAACCAAAGTGCATATATATTGATAAAATCTTGAAAAGGTTCAAGATAAAAAAAAAAAAAAAAAAAAAAAAAAAAAAAAAAAAAAAAAAAAACTCTTAGAAAGGTATGGTACCTATTCAAGGAGGGACAGTGTTGACTACGTCTCAATGTCCAAGCTCATAGGATGAGCAAAATCAAATGAATGATATCCCATACGCATCTGCTATAGGATCCATCATTTGTGTGATGATATGCACTAGACCGGACGAGTCATGCTTATTAAGTATGACAAAGTAGATACCAATAGAAATAACCATCGGATGGCTCTTAAAAGTATATTGAAATACCTTAGTAGGACTAAGGATTTGTTTCTAATATACGGATCTATTGAAAAGGAAGTCATTGTAAAGGGTTACACGGATGCAGGCTTCCAAAACTGAGGGAGATGATTTTCGATCACAATCGGGGTATACTTCCATTATGAATGGAGGAGAAGTGTCCTTGAAAGGTTCAAAGCAAGACACGGTAGCATTGTTCACTACAAAATCCGAATACATAGCCGCTTCATTGGCAGCTTGGGAAGCTGCATGGATAGATTTGTCCATTGCTTATCTAGGGATGGTCTCTACCATTCAAGACCCCTAGAAATCTTTGGTAATTACATGGGTGGGATTGCTCAAATCAAGGAACCCCGTACTCATCAAAAGACTAAGCACCTTGAGCGGAGATTCAACATCATAAGGTATGGAGTTGAAAAGGGTAAAGATATATATTCGTAAAGTTCATAAAGATCAAAACATTGCTGATCCACTAACGAAGCTCCTTGATGAGGGCAAAGTATGAGGGTCATACTTGTGCCTTAGGACTTCGATTTACTGGTGATTAGAATTGATCTGTTTAGCATATAAAACATGGAACAATTGTAATATTTAACTCTTTTATATATTTGAGTTATGTTCCCTTTTAGCATGTTTACATCCATGAATAATTCTTTTATTCTAAATGTCCGTAGTCGGTCATATTTGTGGGAACAAATATGAATTTAAGACTATTATGAACTTGGATTGGTGGATATTCATAAGGCATGAATATAGAGCAATTGGTTGCTGCCAAGGTTCATAGATATTCGTGGGATACGAATATTGGACTGACCCGCGTCTCAAATCTTACTACATGGAATCTTATTGATTGATCATAAGTAAATTTGAGTAAAGGCGAATATCATTTGGTATCCTCTGACCTGAGATACATATTGGGTTTTGATATTCACCAAGTGTTATACCTTGAGCTAGTTCTTCGTAACACTTTTCTTATACAATTTAAAATTCATCCTTCCTACTTATTTTTGATCAATTTAATTACAAAAATTTGACATGAACGGAAAGTAGAACAAAAACATTATAGCAAAATATAAAATCGTTAGTTCATTTTTTTGTTTAATTTGGGTAATAAATTGGGTTTATATTAAAAGATAGTAGGCTAAACTATTTAAAATTTGGTTTAATAGACCATAATAATAATACTAGTATTGAGTTTGTTAATAAATTAGTTAATAATCTATAGGCTTTTTGAAATATAAGTACATGTATAATATAAAAAATATTTATATTTTCAAGCCTCTCAGGATATCAGGCCCAGGCGATCGTCCATCCCGCCACCTTCAAAACAGCCCCTGAACACAAAAATCAAAAAGTTTCTTAAACTTTATTATAAACTAAAGTTGAAAACGGTCAAATAGGGATGTCGACGGAGACATATAATAACTAAGGTTTCATATATTTCTAAAATTAAAATTAGTAAAATAAGAATAAAAATATAAAATCTTCACACACATTATCAAATGTTCACAATATAAATGAATGAACACAGTCTTTGTTCATTTCCGTTTGTTTAACTTAACGAACACAATTTTCTTGTTCACGTATGTTCATTTGTTAAATGGAAGACATAAACAAACTTCCCACCAAACAATTCACTAACAGTTCGCTAAATGTTCGGTTTGTTTACAGCCTTATAATATGTTTTTCCAGGTAAGTCTTGGTGAGTAATAACATGGCATCTCCAACTATCTAATGAGGACAATAGACATCCTATAACAGTGTTTATTTTATGAAACGTTAAAATTATATACTCTATATAAAGAGAAAGTCTTAGATACAATAAAACATTATGAATTTTAATATTAACCATAGAAGTTTCAGTTTTTACAATTTTAGTCATAATAGTTTTGTGGTGTTTTATTTTTAGTCCTTTTTGGTTTTCAAGTTATTTTAGTAATTAAAATTAATTTTTAACACCTATTTATGTAAATTCCATCATGTAAAAACTTGTTTTAGTTCGACACGTTTGTTAAGTTCATTTTGTTATGTTGACGTTATTTATTTTTTTAGTTTGTTTGATGTCTTCGAGTTCAAAGTTGAAGTGATAGCCATTAGTATGTTTTTTGTATTTGGGTTTTCGTATTCAAATTCATGGTGGACTTACCTGCGCATCGCGCAGGGGGATCTTTTCTAGTTGTAATATAATTATGCAATGTTATTTTAACTATTCCATTGTATTTGATCTGTAGTTCTAATAAAATTCGCATTCACAGGTTTCGGGGTTTGACATTCTATTACTAATGGATCATTAGTATTTAAAAACTGAAGATTCATCTTAGAAATAATATATTTCTTCAACCAATTGTATTGTGAAAAAGTTCTAACATTTAATACACTTGGGTCCTATTTTAAGGACGCCATATGATTATAGACGAAATTGTAAGTGCAGCACCACCAAGAGTTTAACCCTCAACACTTTTTGACTTAAAACTCAAAAACTTCAATTCTGGCTCAGATGTTTTCAGTATGCAATTGAGTGAGAATAAACCTTTTGAAGTTATTGAAACTTCTAATAATCATTGAACAAAGTTTCCACTACCTTTGTAATGACCTCAAAAACTCAAAAGCAATTATTCATTTAGAATTTTCTGACCACATGCCTTGAATTCACTTATTACCGGTAAACCTCTTATGTTGTTTGGTCATGGTTTTTCCATTGATATAACTAAACACATGATTTGTCATATAATACATTTGTTGTTGAAAATAGTTCAAACCAAATAGAAATCAATTAATTATTATTAATTATTACCAAGTTATTGGCCAAATCAGTTTGATCCTTCGTGACCGAAACTGATTATAAGAAAGGTAGAAGGAGAGTGTCCCGTTATCGGACGAATTAAACAACACCCAATAATATAAAACCAACCTGTTATACGATAATCTTCGAATGATGAACTGCACGGAATGTATTCAAGTCCTTAAAGGATTTTACGCGCTCTATTTGCTGTAAGCTACAACGTAAACTCCTAAGATTTAATGCAGAATGAATCCGGTGTTCCAACAACATTGGAACCAGATTAACGTGAAGCTTTGAGAAGATACGGATGCAGAGAAAGTGTAGCAGAGAAAAGATGTAGCTTTTGGGATGCTTAAACTCGAACCAGGAGCTCCGTATTTATAGACTAAAACCATAACTAATAATGAGAAAAAAAGGGGATGGGGTTGACCCCCATCAACTCGCGAATTCTGTTACGCAGATAACCCGAATTGCTTATTGATCGACTCTATCTACCGCTTTTATCTCGTAGTTGGTTTTCAAGTATATCCGCTAGCCTTTGAACCTGGCCTTAGTTAAAAATCTCAGCTCCTAGCGACGATGCATACGTGCAAAGTGCGCCTCAAACGCGCCCATTCGCGAGCTCGCGTCTCCTTTTCGGCTCGGCGCGCGTGTGGGTTTAGCCCTTCTCTTGGCCCAACTACCACTTTGATGACCCATAAGGGGAAGCCCCTTATAAGCCATTTAAAGTTGTTCCCCCCATCAATGTGAGACAAGAAGTAAACATGCCAACTTGCATATTTACAACTTGTAAATTTCCAACATTTGTTGTTAAATAGTGAAATAACTCCTTATATTTATTTCATTGGAAGGGCCATATCGAGTGTTCCGAGATCCTTTCACTCAATATCTATTTCAATCTTTGTTGATGAATTTGGACAAACATCGGCATATCCATTACACATGGAGTTCCATTATCACTATCAACACGAAATGTAATGGGCATGTGATCAATAGAAGATGGTTTTCCATACCTAAACCATTGGAAGATGTTCCGTATGATATTTCCACATGACAAAGTCATTTCAAACTAGGAGCGAGGGTTTGTTAGTTGAGCCTTTATTTGAATGCTCCGTTAGAGTGATGGTATACCTTGTTTATCTAGAAATTTAAGGTGAAAATCAATTTAACCAGTAAGTTGATTGTTTCCTATAAAATTATTCTTGATTCCGGTTGATTTTAATTGAAAATAAATTGACTACAAGAATTGAGCATTTATATCCCACTTTGGATGGTGAAAGGAAATTTTCAAGTCAAAATCAATCATTGGACCGATTTGCCTACAAGAACCGTGCTTTTATATAAATTGTGCTTTTATATACGTTGTGTGGATGGAGATCAAGCTAAACTAAGCTAAATACCCTAAATTGATTGTTAATTGGTTTAACGACGAAAGGAATAATTAATCAAGGGGATCACTGTGACATCCGTCACCAAAAGGTCCGTCAATTAACATGAATTTCCGTTAACTTTTTTTCGCTCGTTCATTCCTCATCTTTATAAACTATTCGTGTGGATATTATACTTGCTTTATCGCCTTTATTCTTGTGATGTCATCGTAAACGTATGCTATCTTTAAAACTTTTACAATTTTTATCATCGTTACCATTAAATATACCATTTTATATAATATTATTGTCACTAATAAAACCACTTTTA
Source organism: Flaveria ramosissima (assembly GCA_025215565.1). Classification (NCBI taxonomy): domain Eukaryota; kingdom Viridiplantae; phylum Streptophyta; class Magnoliopsida; order Asterales; family Asteraceae; genus Flaveria; species Flaveria ramosissima. Next base: position 46,793,538 of record CM046029.1, on the reverse strand, counting down.
AGTTACAAATATCATTAAATACATTTTTATCATTAATATAACAAATCTATTAAAGTCGTTTTCAACCGAAACAAATTTAGGGAAACTCGGGGGGCTAAGTGCAGGGATCAAATGTGACATTTTACCAAACTAGGGCTGGGTATAAATACCCATATTCCAGCCCTAGCCACCATTTCTTCATCTTCTTCTTCATCTTCATCTTCATCTTCTCCATTTTCTCCTCCTCCGTGCACCTAAACCGTCTCGTTTCTTCGCGTTTTCACCGGCAAGACCTCGGCTACAGCTGAGTCTACTCCTTTCTAGCAGGTAGACGACCTTGTCGCCCTTTTCTTGCTTGTTTATGGCTGTCCATTTAGGGTTTCGGGTGTTCGGGGCCAACCCGAGCACATGAGGTCGTGTGGGTGCATGTGATGTCTTTCTGCGTGTTCTTCTTGTTTGGGTGTGTTTGAAATGTGTTTCTGGAAGTCCTTGTGGTGTGAATCTCGTGCACGGAGCAGCCGAAGGCTGCTCTGCACCTTCTGCAGTCGCGAACCTACTGTTCAGGTGACTGGGTTGACCATGCGACTGAGTCGACCATGCGACTGAGCAGTGCGACTGGGTGAGTCGTGCGACTGAGTCATGCGTCTGAGTCTATCGTGCGACTGAGTTGTGCGACTAGGTGAGTCATGCGACTGAGTCGTGCGACTGTGTGTATGCGTGCGACTGAGTCATGCGAGCGAATAAATGTGTGCGATTGAGTCTGGCGACCGAATGAATGTGTGCGATTGTGCGTGTATCGCACGACTGAATGCCAGTCGCACGAATGAAGGTTCAATCGTACGAATGAAGCTGATTCGTACGAATGAAGGTTGATTCGTGCGTATGGATGTTGAATCGTGCGATTGGGTGTTGTGTGGTACGACTGAATGCTGAGTCGCACGAATGAAAGTTCAATCGTACGAATGAAGCTGATTCGTACGAATGAGGGTTGATTCGTGCGGATGGAGTGTTGAGTCGTGCGTCTGGTCCTGTCGTGCGACTGAAGTTGCTGTGTGTGAATTTCCTTCTTGTGTGTGGTGTGCGTAGGTCGTGTGATGTTAAGGTGACATCGACACGGTTGCCATTGCTAATGACAATGTTAAAGTCAACGCTATCAAACTTACTAATGTTATTCCAAACCAAATCAACTTAACATTTTACAGTTATCAATAACCGATTCGTAACTACTAATATTTACCAAATACTTCTCTAATAACAATGGAACTTTTACACAAATATCATCAGCAAAGGCGACTATATCTAGTACTTGGATCTACATAAGATCTACTACGTGTGTCTGTTTGTGTGTGTTACATGCGACCGAACCGATACAACCCGAACCAACCGAACGTTACTATTTACTTTATACCTATCATTAGTGCTTAACAATAACTTTCAATAGGTGTTTGACCGTTTACTGCATACAACATTTGGAAACTTTGATCATTCATACTTACCACTTAACAAGTGAGTTTCGTGGCCCCTTTTTATGCATATAAAACATTTCAATCATTTACAAACATGGGGGAAAAGTATGCTCACCCATTTTCAATTTTGTACAATTTACATACAATTTACATACTTGGAATCAACGTGTTACTGTTTTGTGAGTACTTATCTGATACATGCTTGAGTTCGTTGTGTGTTTTCTTTGCAACTATTTAATTCCAGTGTGGGAACCGACGGATAAGTATTGGTAGTACTACTGGTTGACACCCCCACCCTTGTTTGTTGGTAGACTAGTTAGTACCATTAGTGGCCAGGAACGGGCCCTTGGGTGAATATATTCTGACAAGATCTGTGTGTACGTCATTAGGTTTGGTTGCAAAGCTCATTGTCATGTGATTTTACTTACTTATAACTGTATTCACGGTATTCCACAACATTTACTATACAACATCAATTACTATTTTCTATTTAAACCTACGAGCTCACCGACAATTTTATTGACCATATTGAGCATATCTTTTCAGGTGACAATGCTAACTGAAGATCTAGGTGTGCGCCTTAGTGGAGACCCTAGGATGCATTTTTGAGACTAAACATATTTAACAAACATTCATTTTGGAACATTGTTGTAGTCTGATTAAACAACTTTATTCTTTTGATACTTGTTCCTGGGTTGTGGGAATTACATTACAATTGATACTACTTGTCTATGTGAATCATTTAACATGTTTATGCTTATGGCTATGTTGTCGTGAGTCCTGACTAAACACGACACAAGTCTCCTTTGTGTCGGGTGTCGTCATGACACGCTTTATCATCATTTATTATATTGCATCTATATTGCTTACCATGTGTTATGACGATCCCGTCTCGTTACATCCCCGTGTTTCCGCTTTTAGCGGGGGTGTGACAGATTGGTATCAGAGCCATTGGTTATAGAGAATTAGGCAATACGCTTGACCTAGACTATAACCTAGGAACCCTTATGTAGATTTGCATGCTAGGATCTGTGTGCACTTTATATCTCATGTATGTGTTCCTCTTTACTTGTTCGTCTATCTATCTGTTTTGTGATCTTTTCACCCTGTGAGAGAGCCCTTGTGCTCACTCCTTATGGGATGCTTCCATTAGATCTTCCGTTCCCTCTACGAGCCGAGTTGGTTTATCAAATCCGGGTATTAAACCCGAAGAGATCTTCACAGATCACGCTATTGTGATTGACCTCGGACAATGAGATTGACCCTGAGGAGGTTATGTCTGAAACCTCGAAAGAGTAGGAGATAGACAACCTTCGCTAGACTAAACGTGATTATATACATGGATTTACAACTGTTATGATGGACTATTGTTGAGACATTACCAATTCATGGTGTGAGAACTACACGACTTGCATGTGATGTGTGGTGACTGATATGGTCTATATTATACATTTTTTTATATAAATATTTCCCTCACTTTTGAATAATTTTTACGTTAGATTTATTGAATGTTACTGCTAATTGGTTCATAATTAGATTTCGAAGATCGTAAAAGACAATGAGCAAAAATAAAAATGTTTTAAATTAAAATGTAGAATGATGAGTAAATCATTAAACAAAATTTTATGTATATTAATATTGTCATCGCTTTATACAGTAAACTTTTTTCGAAATATAAAACATCAAATGAGAAAACAATATATATAGTTACATTTACTAAAATAATTAATTTACTTTTTAAGTGTTTAGATTATAATAATAATAAAATAACTATAACGTGGAATATTTTGAAGTCAATAAAGTCCACGATTTTTACACATTGAAATACATACCACAAGTTTTTTTTAATTATCTAATTGAATCAATTGTTATTTTAATTTCAGGATCACAAGTTATTAAGTTGTATCATTTTATTAATGGGCTAAAAAAAACGTACGCAAGCCCAGGAAAAATCAAGAATAGCAGCCACCATTGAGTTTTTTTTAGGATGCATGAAATCGAGGATTGATATATTAAAAAAACCCTAAGCAAAAGAGGGACTTTACGGCAGAAAAGAACAAGCAGCGACGGCACATACACAACTTTGGAGTTTGGAACACGATCGGAGAGCAATCGTTAAGCAAAGAGCAAGATCGGAGAGCAAGGATTGGAACATTCAAACATTAATAATCATTCGGTTTTGTCTCGCATTCGATTATTTTTCTTTGTTTCATTGATTCTCTCATTTATGTTACTAAAGTTGCAACTTTATCATTGTTCGTAATGTATTTGATCATTATGAGTAGCTAACTTTTTAGTACTACCTAGGTTGGGTTGAAAACTATTCATGTTTTGATTAAATATTTGGTTTTGACTTCGTATATTTGTTTATTAATCTTAGAACTTGATTATGTCTCAATCAAATATGAACATGTGTATTGTCTTATACTTAAATGTTATTACCATGCTCGTGTATGTTTTATCTAGATTGATTGCGTGACATCTAGATTAGGCTCGCACGTTAAAATTAATTACTTAGCGTTTTTAATTTTAAGCTTTGATTAGAGATAATCTTAGGAGTATTGGTTGTGATTTGATAGTATTTTTCAATATGCTACCTTATCTAAAGCCTAGGGGTGATAGATATTGCTTAAAGCCTCCTACCCATTGCTTGTTAGGTTTGGATTTCGCGAGAGCGTGTTTTGCCTTTCATTCGTGGTGTTAGTGTCTTAGGGTATTTAATTGGATTTAATCAAGTTGTCCTTTGTCTTAGGGTTAGAAAATATAATCTTAAAGACACTGTGGTAGAAAACCTAGGGGTGACATTCCATTAGACATTTTAATAAACCTATCTAGTCCCTGACACGTGTCTTTGGTTTTCTTGGGGAGTAGCAACATACCTAGTTAACCCTAGATCCGTATTTTTAGAGATAGTCATACGAGTCATTACCTTTATGTCATTACATGTTAGTTAGATCCCTGCCTAGGTAGTTATTTAACATATTTGATCGTATTCAAGTTTCAAAGTTTGAATTCTTATTTGATTATTTCTTTCGTCGTGTTTCCATTAATTAATCTTAGTCAAATTGTTTGTTTCGTTTATTAATATTAATTACTTAAAATATTAAAATTAATTAGGTTAGAAGTCGACAAAGGTTTATTATCGAGAGCCGCCATTAGTGTCCACGGATTCGATATCCGGACTTACCGAAACTTTACTATATCACGACCGGTACACTTGCCGTTTGTGTGAAGTTTAGTTGGGAATTCCCAATTTTTAAAACTAATTTGTGAAAAACGCTCTTATAATAATTTAATATATATATTTTTCACACATCAAGTTTTTGGCGCCGTTGCCGGGGACACTGTTTGGCGATTTTGAAACGACCCGAGTCGGGGATCTAATCACTTGTTTTCTAGTTTAGAGTTTATTTTTTTTTAGTTTAATTTTCTATTATTTGCTTAATTGTGCCTTTAGTTAGTATTTTATTTTAATTTATTTTTTATCATTTTTATTTGTCGTGCCTTAATCATTTAGGTAAAAAAAATTTTCTCTTTTTAATTTTCTTTTAGTTTATGCGCCACACTCGTTCTGCCGGACCACCAGAGTTTCAGCCACTTGACGATCCAGAGCGTGCGTTTAATCGACAGAACGAGTCTGACACGGAGCTTGCGACCGAAGAAGATTCCTACGACAGCGAATCCACTCACACTACAGAATCCACAATGGCCGAAGAACAACCACCAGCAAGGAGAGTGATTGCCGACTATGCCAAGCCCACTGCTGCCGGAGCGAGGTCTAGTATTGCACGTCCCCCAATTACCGCCAACAATTGGCAAATCCCTCCCCAAATCATTTCCATGGTCACTAATACCGTTCAGTTCCACGGGTTGCTTGCTGAAGACCCTAATTCTCATCTGGCTCGCTTCGCGAGGATCTGTGACACCTTTCAGGTGAACGGTGTTTCTGAGGACGCATGCAAGTTGCGCCTCTTCCCATTCTCACTTACTGACCGCGCACACAGCTGGCTTGAGTCCCTACCCACAGGATCCATCACTACTTGGGCTGATATGCAAGACAAGTTCTTGTGTAAGTACTTTCCCCTTCGAAGACCGCTCGTCTGAGGAGCATGATACATTCATTTCAGCAGAAGTCGGGAGAGACTTTCTACGAGACATGGGAGCGTTTCAAGGAGCTAGTGCACAAGTGTCCACATCATGGTTTAGAGGATTGGGCGTTGATTGAGAAGTTTTACAATGGAGTTACTCCTGCGACGAGGAACATGCTGGATACTACTGCCGGTGGTAATCTGATGACCACCAAGACTGTTGAGGAGTGTAACACGATGTTCGAGGACCTGGCTATGAGTAGTTATGAGTATCCTGATTCTAGAGCCCCGGTTGTTGCACAGCGAGGAGTGCACCAAGTTGATTCTAGCACTGCTTTAGCCGCCCAGGTTGAGGCATTAGCTAAGATGGTAGCAGACCTGCAGAAGAAGAAGGAGCAGGCCTGTGAGATCTGTCAGGGTGGTCATGATACGATTGATTGTCCTATTTCTGCTGATAGTTTTCAGGAACAGGTTGACTTTGTCAGCAATCCCAACCGGATGCAAGGAAATTCCTTCGGTAATTCCTATAATCCTGGCTGGAGGAATCAGCAGAACTGGAGGAGTGGAAACCCACCGGGTTTTCAACCGCGTACTCAGAGTTTATTTCAGAATCAGAGTTCGAGTAGCGGTCCGACTAGTGGCATAGGTCAGGGGGAGAAGAAGCCCACCCTTGAAGAGATGATGATGCAACAATCACAGATGTTGACTCAGTTCATGGCAAGGGCAAGGTAAGGAAGCGCAGGCTAGAGATCAGGCATATCAAGTTAGGTTCCAGGAGAACGAGGCCATGATCAAGAATCAGGGAGCATTATTGCAGAATATAGAAAGAACTGTGGGTCACTTATCAGATATGTTTCAGGAAAGGCAACCTGGAGGCCTACCTAGTAATGTAGTGAAGAATCCAAATGCGCATGTGAAAGCTGTAACAACAAGAAGTGGTAAGTCATATGTGTGGTTGAGCCTCCTGAAGTGATTGAAGAGGAGGTCGATGAGGAGATACAGATGGAGGCTCCTACTGGCAAGGTGCAACAGAGGCTGCGCCCAGCAAGTACAGCACAGCCAGAGGAGTCCGTAGAGAAGGTTGCTGAAAAGAAGAAAGAGAAGGAGCCATTAGTCCATTTTGATAGACTTCCATACCCAGGACGATTGGCTCAGCATCGATCTGAGGAGCAGTACGGGAAGTTCCTTGAGATGTTTAAACAACTCAAGGTGAACTTACCTTTTGTAGAGGCATTACAGAACATGCCTAAGTATGCTAAGTTTCTGAAGGATCTGCTCACGAATAAGAAGAAGTTGGAGCAGATCTCGACTGTGACGTTGAGTGAGGAGTGTTCGGCTGCTGTGCAGAACAAACTACCACAGAAGATGACTGATCCGGGAAGTTTTACTATTCCATGTATCATAGGTGGTTTATCTGTGAGCAATGCATTGGCAGATCTAGGGGCTAGCATCAACTTGATGCCATATTCTGTGTTCGCTAAGCTAGACCTAGGTGAGCCAGCACCGACACGCATGAGCATTCAATTGGCAGATAGGTCAGTGAAGTATCCACGAGGGATCGTAGAGAACATGCTCGTTAAGGTGGATAAGTTTGTTTTTCCAGTTGATTTCGTGATCTTAGATATGGATGAGGACGAGAAGGTCCCATTGATCTTAGGACGACCTTTCCTGGCTACTGCGAGGGCATTGATCGATGTCCTTGACGGCAAGCTAACCTTACGAGTTGCTGATGAGACAGTTACCTTCGATGTGAACAAATCCATGAAGAACACACACGATCAGGATGATACCTTGTACTTCATAGATACCATTTGGACACAGGTGACTACGAGTTTTCGAGAGTTTATCAGATCTGATCATACAAACTCACAGATGCTGGTTAGGGAGAACCAGGAAGTCGAGTTGACCGCTTTTGCCTTTGAGCATAACCCGGTAGATTGTGAGAGTCCGCCTCTCAAGGAAGCTAACGTGTGTGAGGTGATTACGAGAGAGGAACCGATAGAGAAGCCGTCGGTTGAGACTCCCCCATCCTTAGAGCTTAAGGAATTGCCATCTCACCTGGAGTATGCATTTCTGGATGAGGGATCTCAATTACCTGTCATCATTTCTGCTGGATTGACAGAGGAGGAGAAAAGGAGACTAGTAGATGTGCTTAAGGCACACAAACAGGCGATTGCATGGAAGCTGATGGATATCAAGGGTATCAACCCTTCATTTTGCACGCATAAGATACTTATGGAAGATGAGTATAAGCCTGTTAGACAAAGTCAGAGGAGATTAAATCCTAACATGCAGGAGGTAGTTAAGAAAGAAGTAATTAAGTTGTTAGATGCAGGATTAATCTACCCTATCTCTGATTCGAAGTGGGTGAGTCCCGTGCAGGTTGTTCCCAAGAAAGGGGGGATGACAGTGGTGACTAATGAGAAGAATGAGTTGATTCCAACGAGGACAGTCACCGGGTGGCGAGTTTGCATTGACTATCGCAAACTGAATGATGCCACGAGGAAGGACCATTTTCCGCTTCCCTTTATCGATCAGATGTTAGAGCGTTTGTCAGGGCAACAGTTTTACTGTTTCCTTGATGGCTTTTCAGGTTATTTCCAGATCCCTATCGCTCCAGAGGATCAGGAAAAGACAACCTTTACATGCCCGTATGGCACTTTTGCGTATCGCCGCATGCCGTTTGGGTTATGTAACGCTCCAGCTACTTTTCAGCGGTGTATGGTAGCTATATTCCAGGACATGATCGAGGACTCCATGGAGGTTTTCATGGATGACTTTTCTGTGTTCGGGAGTTCGTTCGATTCATGTTTGGAGCGATTGGAGAGGATGTTGGCTCGATGTGAGGAGACCAACCTTATGCTAAACTGGGAGAAATGCCACTTCATGGTGAAGGAAGGCATTGTTTTAGGGCACAAGATTTCACACGCGGGGCTTGAGGTTGATAAGGCGAAGATTGAGACTATTAGCAAGCTTCCGCTACCCACATCGGTGAAGTCTATTAGGAGTTTCTTAGGCCATGCTGGTTTTTATCGACGTTTTATTAGAGATTTCTCTAAGATTGCGAGGCCGATGACGCAACTCCTAGAGAAAGATGTACCATTTTTGTTTTCTGAAGAGTGTAAGAGTGCTTTTGAGCTTCTAAAGGAGAAGTTGGTGAATGCTCCAATTATGGTCGCCCCGGATTGGAGTTTACCTTTTGAGTTAATGTGCGACGCGAGTGACTATGCGATAGGAGCGGTCTTAGGTCAGCGTAAGGACAAACACTTCCACCCGATTTATTACGCGAGTAAGACGCTCACTGATGCGCAGGAGCATTACACCACGACAGAGAAGGAGTTGTTAGCAGTAGTCTTTGCATTCGATAAGTTTAGATCTTACCTTGTCCTTTCTAAGACTATTGTTTACACGGATCATGCTGCACTCAAATATTTGTTTAATAAGCAGAACGCCAAGCCACGATTGATACGATGGATTTTGCTGCTTCAGGAGTTTGACATTGAGATTAGGGATAAGAAAGGAGCAGAGAATGTAGCAGCAGACCATTTGTCACGTTTAGAGGACTCCGGGCGTGAGAAGATTAGGGAGGACATGATTGATGATAACTTTCCTCATGAAACATTGATGTTTGTGAAAGCACATGACGAGGGTTTTCCATGGTTTGCAGATCTGGCTAATTACTTAGCAACAGGGGTTCTGATGAGAGGCATGACACATCAGCAAAAGAAGAAATTCTTTGCAGATGTTAAGCATTACATTTGGGACGACCCCTACCTCTTCCGCATTGGAGCAGATCAGATTGTACGGAGGTGCGTACACGGTGATGAAGCAAGGAGGATTTTGAGGCATTGCCACTCAGGACCGACAGGTGGCCATTATGGAGCGAGTTTGACAGCGAAGAAAGTATTCGACGCTGGGTTTTATTGGCCGACGATCTTTAAGGACGCGCATGAGTTTGTGAGGAGTTGTGACGCGTGCCAGAGAGTAGGAAATATCTCATCCCGGAATGAGATGCCACAGGCTGCTATTCAGGCATGTGAGATTTTTGATTTGTGGGGCATCGATTTCATGGGCCCGTTTCCGCCATCTCGCGGGAACAAGTACATCCTAGTAGCCGTAGACTATGTTTCCAAATGGGTGGAGGCTCAAGCCTTGCCCACAAATGATGCTAGGGTTGTAATGAGATTCATTAAGAAGTTGTTTTCCCGTTTTGGTACCCCTAAAACCCTGATTAGTGATCGAGGGACCCACTTCTGCAATGCGCAGATGGAGAAAGCCTTGCAACGCTATGGGGTCACCCATCGGCTTGCAACGGCTTATCATCCGCAAACTAGTGGGCAAGTTGAGGTAAGTAATCGGGGTATCAAGCGGATTCTGGAGAAAACAGTTGGATCAAATCGCAAGGATTGGTCCGATAAATTAGATGACGCACTCTGGGCTTTCCGCACGGCATATAAGACACCGACCGGTTCTACACCGTTTCGGATGATTTATGGGAAAGCGTGTCATCTACCAGTGGAGTTGGAGCATCGTGCATACTGGGCATTAAGGACAGTGAATTTAGACATGTCCACGGCTGGAGCGAATCGATTTCACCAGTTGCACGAGTTGGAGGAATTGAGAGATCATGCGTACGTACATTCGACACGATACAAGGAACGTACAAAAGAATTACATGATCGGCATCTGAAAGGAAATAAAGAATTCAAGTGTGGGGATCAGGTGTTGCTGTACAATTCGCGATTGAAATTGTTTCCGGGAAAATTAAAATCCCGATGGTCGGGACCATACACTGTGCGCGAGGTATTTCCGTACGGAACAATTGAAATCGAGGAAAAGGACGGGGAGAAGTTTAAGGTAAACGGCCATCGTTTGAAGCATTACATTAGTGGGCCGGCGATTGAGAACGAGGAAGAGGTGGTTGACCTCGCCCCTGTAGGAACCTGATTGAGAGGTTCGAGTCTGGCTGACGACTCGTAAATAAATCAAGCGCTTCCGGGAGGCAACCCGAGGGTTTGTTTTTATTATTTTTTTACATTTTATTTTTATTTTTCATTTTTTTTATTTTTCGTACCGGATGCTGCTGTCTTTGTCTTTGTTTTCAGGTTATTGCTCGGAGCTGAATGATCATTTGCTTGAAGTCCTTAGTCAAGTTAAAGTGTGAGGATGACACGTATATTTTCAGTGGATCTTCTGTCATTACACACTACATATCAGGGGAGTTTCAGTTTTCCCATTTCTTGCACTTTTATTACCTTAATTGCTTATATCTATTTGCTCGAACATTAGGGACAATGTTCAATTTAAGTGTGGGGATGGGGTTAGTTGGCAAAACTGAAACATTCTGTATTTTGGTTTGATAATATTGTAAAATTTTGATGAATCCCTGAATTTCAAAAAAAAAAGAAAATTTCAAGAAAAAAAAAAAGAAAAACAAAAAAAAAAACTAAGTGTATACTCATCCACGCATATAAAACACGACTTGCACGAATCATGATGTGATGCCAATTAGCGCTAACTAATTACCTAGAGCATAATTAACCTTTCTTTCAAGTCACATGATTAAGTTAACTTAACAAGCGGTTTTTAAAAAAAAAATTATGGTATAGACGTCTAATTAAGTTAGGTAAATTGAGAGATGATAAACGTGCAATTGTCCACAACTTATACCCTTATTACCTCCGTTTCCATGTGAGATTGAGCCTTTAATTCTTGATTATCTGCATTTCACATGCATTTCTTTGTTTGAGCGTTCATATCACGCGATCACATGCATTTTAGAACTTGTCTAGGTTATACGCGTCGAGACCATGAACGTTGCACTTGCACAGAAATGATAGAGGCACCTAGGATTCAGCCTTGTTTTTAGCCTGTGACTACCCTACCCCCGGAATTATCCACTAGTTAGCCACTTTGAGCCATTTATTTACCATTTTCTTTTGTTTTTACCCATGTTTGCCTAGCCTTTATCTATGTAAGCCTTTTTGTGTTAACCTGTGTGTTTAGAAAATCCGGCTAGGTTAGTGTTCAAATAGTGTGATTCAATTGTTATGTTCGATTAGTTAAAAGAAAAAAAAGTGAGAAAAAAACAAACAAAAAAAAAGAGAAAAAAAAGAGAAAGAAAAGAAAAAAGAAGTGAAAAAAATATGTCTATTAGTAGTTAGTTTGTTAAAGGATTCAAGTTTGGTCCTTTGTTTTATTTATCATTTGTGTATTATGTTCGTGTTTAGGCTAGCGAAGTCGGATTTCTCTAACACCTTAGCTTTTTTTTCCTTGTTTATTCCTACCTTTCACCCTAGCCACGTTACAACCCATGTTAAGACCTACTTGATTTGTGCAAAGTTCAATTGTTAGTTGGTGTAGATGTGATACCTTTACAAGCTTATGACAATGTTGTGTCGTGATGATATCAAGAGTACCACAAATATAAACTAGTACATAGTAGACTAGTCCACTAAACAAGCCGAGAGGAGAGAACATTGTGAGAAGTTGTGAATTATTGTATGTTTAGAGTCTTTCAATGAACTAAATTTAGTTAGTACATCTATTTTTCAAAATCAGTATAATTCGTTTGTTAAGTTGTAATTCTATTGATTGTGACTAAATAGTTGGTTGTGTCTTTAGGAAAACGGGTTGCGCTAATTTAGTTTTACATTTATGTATTTAGTTTTGTTGTTAGTAGATATGTCATGAATGAGTTTTGCTTAGGGACAAGCAAAGTTCAAGTGTGAGGATATTTGATATGGTCTATATTATACATTTTTTTATATAAATATTTCCCTCACTTTTGAATAATTTTTACGTTAGATTTATTGAATGTTACTGCTAATTGGTTCATAATTAGATTTCGAAGATCGTAAAAGACAATGAGCAAAAATAAAAATGTTTTAAATTAAAATGTAGAATGATGAGTAAATCGTTAAACAAAATTTTATGTATATTAATATTGTCATCGCTTTATACAGTAAACTTTTTTTCGAAATATAAAACATCAAATGAGAAAAAAATATATATAGTTACATTTACTAAAATAATTAATTTACTTTTTAAGTGTTTAGATTATAATAATAAAAAAATAACTATAACGTGGAATAATTTGAAGTCAATAAAGTCCACGATTTTTACACATTGAAATACATACCACAAGTTTTTTTTAATTATCTAATTGAATCAATTGTTATTTAAATTTCAGGATCACAAGTTATTAAGTTGTATCATTTTATTAATGGGCTAAAAAAACGTACGCAAGCCCAGGAAAAATCAAGAATAGCAGCCACCATTGAGTTTTTTTAGGATGCATGAAATCGAGGATTGATATATTAAAAAAAACCCTAAGCAAAAGAGGGACTTTACGGCAGAAAAGAACAAGCAGCGACGGCACATACACAACTTTGGAGTTTGGAACACGATCGGAGAGCAATCGTTAAGCAAAGAGCAAGATCGGAGAGCAAGGATTGGAACATTCAAACATTAATAATCATTCGGTTTTGTCTCGCATTCGATTATTTTTCTTTGTTTCATTGATTCTTTCATTTATGTTACTAAAGTTGCAGCTCTATCATTGTTCGTAATGTATTTGATCGTTATGAGTAGCTAACTTTTTAGTACTACCTAGGTTGGGTTGAAAACTATTCATGTTTTGATTAAATATTTGGTTTTGACTTCGTATATTTGTTTATTAATCTTAAACTTGATTATGTCTCAATCAAATATGAACATGTGTATTGTCTTATACTTAAATGTTATTACCATGCTCGTGTATGTTTTATCTAGATTGATTGCGTGACATCTAGATTAGGCTCGCACGTTAAAATTAATTACTTAGCGTTTTTAATTTTAAGCTTTGATTAGAGATAATCTTAGGAGTATTGGTTGTGATTTGATAGTATTTTTCAATATGCTACCTTATCTAAAGCCTAGGGGTGATAGATATTGCTTAAAGCCTCCTACCCATTGCTTGTTAGGTTTGGATTTCGCGAGAGCGTGTTTTGCCTTTCATTCGTGGTGTTAGTGTCTTAGGGTATTTAATTGGATTTAATCAAGTTGTCTTTTGTCTTAGGGTTAGAAAATATAATCTTAAAGACACTGTGGTAGAAAACCTAGGGGTGACATTCCATTAGACATTTTAATAAACCTATCTAGTCCCTGACACGTGTCTTTGGTTTTCTTGGGGAGTAGCAACATACCTAGTTAACCCTAGATCCGTATTTTTAGAGATAGCCATATGAATCATTACCTTTATATCATTACATGTTAGTTAGATCCCTGCCTAGGTAGTTATTTAACATATTTGATCGTATTCAAGTTTCAAACTTTGAATTCTTATTTGATTATTTCTTTCGTCGTGTTTCCATTAATTAATCTTAGTCAAATTGTTTGTTTCGTTTATTAATATTAATTATTTAAAATATTAAAATTAATTAGGTTAGAAGTCGACAAAGGTTTATTATCGAGAGCCGCCATTAGTGTCCACGGATTCGATATCCGGACTTACCGAAACTTTACTATATCACGACCGGTACACTTGCCGTTTGTGTGAAGTTTAGTTGGGAATTCCTAATTTTTAAAACTAATTTGTGAAAAACGCTCTTATAATAATTTAATATATATATTTTTCACACATCAGTGACTATATGTGTGATATTAACTTGGAATGCTGGACTTTGATGAGTGGTATTGGTAATACACGTTGAAATGGTTAAAGCTTATGTGTTTACTACTTTTATGATTAGAAAATGCCGCCTTGAAGAGTTACCCGCAACAACAGTGGCGGAAGTGAAGCCTCGAGGGGCAGAGGCAGAGGTAGAGCACCAAGAACAAGTGATGGTCCTGCCGGTAATAATCAGGGAACATGAGACTCTGATATGGCAGCTTTGATCGCTCAACAACTGGCCGCAGTGATTCCGACTATAGTGGCCCAAGTGAGCGATGCACTTTAGCAACACCACCCCCACGGGGATGGTGGCAATGATAATGAGGATGGTGGAGAAAGAGGACAAGGTGGGATTGAAACTGAAGTAGGTAATAGGAACCCGACTGGGAACGAGAGTAATCAGGAGACCGAGAATGGTGCAACAACCGGTAATGAGACTGGGGTTGTTAATGCCAGAAGGGGATGTTCGTACAAGGAGTTTTATTTCCACTACTTTCTGTGCTAAGTTGCCTGTTAGTAGTAGGAGTGTCAGTGAATCATTCGATGTAGAAACCGCTAATTGGTAAGTCCACTAGAATTACTGATGTGATAGAGGATTGTGCCATAGAACTAGAAGGTCATAGGTTTGCTACTAGGTTACACGTGATGCCCCTAGGTGGATTCGATGTAGTACTAGGGATGGACTGGTTATCAACCTATGAAGCAAACATCGTATGTCGTAAGAAGATGATTCGATTAGTTGCGCCCGATGGGAGTTTGGTTACGATTTATGGAGATCGCGTTACTACGATCCCGAAGGTGATTTCGATGGCGGTGGCGGGAAAGTGCATGAAACGTGGATGTAGTGCCTACTTGGCATACATGAAAGATGTGGATGCGTCGGTACCACAACTACCTGAGGTACCAGTGGTGTGTGACTTTCCAGATGTATTCCCGGAAGTCTTACCCGGCGTACCACCGGATCGCGAGATTGAGTTCCAAATTGATTTGATACCCGGTGCTCAACCCGTGGCCAAAGCACCATATCGATTAGCTCCTACTGAGATGAAGGAACTCATGAGCCAATTACAGGAGTTGATGGATAAGGGATTCATTAGACCGAGTATCTCTCCTTGGGGTGCTCCGGTCTTATTTGTGAAAAAGAAAGACGGTAGCATGAGGATGTGTATAGACTACCATGAGTTGAATAAGCTGACAGTGAAGAATCGGTACCCCTTACTAAGAATTGATGATCTGTTTGATCAGCTCCAGGGTGCCAATTGGTTTTCAAGAATAGACCTTCGATCTGGGTATCATCAGTTGAAGGTGAAGGAACAAGACATTCCTAAGACAGCTTTCCGTACGCGTTATGGACACTACGAGTTCCTCGTTATGTCTTTTGGTCTAACTAACGCGCCAGCTGCCTTTATGGATTTGATGAATCGAGTGTGCCGGCCGATGTTGGATAGATCGGTGATTGTGTTCATTGATGATATCCTGATCTACTCGAAAAGCGAAGAAGAGCACGCCGGTCACATTCGGGAGGTGTTGGAGACATTAAGAAAGAAGAAGTTATATGCCAAGTTCTCCAAGTGCGCGTTCTGGTTGCGCAAAGTTCAATTCTTAGGTCATGTGGTAAATCCCGAGGGGATTATTGTCACACCCCCGCTAAAAGCGGAAACACGGGGATGTAACGAGACCGGGATCGTCATAACACATGGTAAGCAATAGAGAGCAATATAAATAAATGATGACATGCGTGTCATGACGACACCCGACAACAAGGGGACTTGTGTCGTGTTTAGTCAATGTTCACGACAACATAGCCATAAGCAACATGATAATGATAACACATATACACATATGATGAAAATGTAAATGTTAATTCCCACAACCCGGAACAAGTTTCAAATGTTGATAATTGTTTACATGCGTTAACATTGTTCAAAAAGATTGTTTATCAAACTGAGCTAAGTCCCAAAATGCATCCTAGGGTCTCCACTAAGGCAACATACCTAGATTCCTGGACTTGCATGATCACCTGAAAAGATATGCTTAAAACGGTCAACATAATTGTTGGTGAGCTCGCAGGTTTATGTAATAAAAATGTAAGTGATGCTGTAATAATAGCGCGTCGGAATACCGTGAATACAGTTATTACACAAGTAAATATCACATGACATGAGCTTTGCAACCAAACCTAGCGACGTACACAAAGAAATTGTCGGCATATATTCACCCAAGGGCCCGTTCCTGGCCACTGATGGTACCAACTAGTATACCATCGAACAAGGGTGGGGGTGTCAACCCAGTAGTACTACCAAATACCTAACCGTCGGTTCCCACACTGGAATTAAATAGTTGCAAAGATAGAACCACACAGCAGACCCAAGCATGTATCAAATAGTACTTGCAACACAGTATCACGTTGATTCCTTGTATGTAAAATGTATGTAAGTGTACAGCATAAAAATTGTGTAAGCATACTTTTCCCCCAATTTGTAAATGATTGAAATATTGTATAAGCGTAAAAAGGGCCACGAAACTCACTTGTTAGTGGTAAGTATGTATGAGCGATGTATCCCAAATGTTGAATGCAAATAAACAGTCAAACACCTATTGACAGTTATTGTATAGCATTAATGATATGATATATATGTATAAGCGCGCAATAATGATGGGTCGGTTCGGGTCGTATCGGATGGGTCACGCACAACACACACAGACTGACACACGTACTAGACCTTATGTAGATCCAAGTACAAGACATTGCGCCACTAATGATGATGTTTAAGTAAAAGTATCGTTGTTTATTGAAGGAACATTGAATAAGTGTCAATAGTTATAAGTCAATTTGGTCGTTGTAAAGCGTTAGTTTAATTTGCTCAAAATAGTTTCTGTGCCCTTTCTCACGTTGACTTTAATCTTTGTGGCCAAACAATGGCATTATTGTGTTAGTGTTACCTCGACACCACACGACATACTCACGCCACGCACAAGGGGTCAAACACAACAATTTCAGTCGCATAACAAGGCAGACGCACGACTCAACCTCCATTCGTGCGAATCAACCCTCAATCGTGCGAATCAGCTTCATTCGTACGATTGAGCCTTCATTCGTATGATTGGCCTTCAGTCGTACCACACAACACCCAATCGCACGACTCAACTTCCATGCGCACGAATCAACCTTCAATCGTGCGAATTAGCTACTTTCGTACGACTGAACCTTCATTCGTGCGATTGGACTCCAGTCGTGCGAATCACATTCATTCGCACACATTCAGTCGGTCACCTGACTCAATCGCACACAATCACTCAATCGCATGACTCAATCGCATACACTCATTCGCACGCATGACTCAATCGCACACAGACACTCAGTCGCACAACTCAGTCGCACGACATGCCTAGTCGCACAACTCAGTCGTGCGATTGACTCAGACGCATGATCCAGTCGCACGACCCACTCAGTCGCACGGCTCAATCGCATGGATGACCCAGTCGCCTGATCTGCAGAATCGCGACTGTGGTCGGGAGGAGCAGCCCCCGAGCTGCTCTAAACACGGGTTTTACACCACAAGGACCTCCAGAAACACTCAACAAACATACACAAGCATAAAAACAAGCAAAGAGACCTCACACGCACCCATACGACCTTGTGTGTTCGGGTTGAACCCGAACACCCGAAACCCTAGTTTGGACAGCCGTGAAAAGGCTCAAATGGACAACCAAAACAACTACCTGCTAAGGAGGGGTAGTCTAAGCTGTAGACGGTGTCAAGACGAAGAAAACGAGACCTCTCGGGTCGGATTTGGTGCTAAAATGGAGATTTGTGTGTGAAGGAGATGAAGATGAAGAAGGATGGTGAAATGGGGATTAGGGCTGGAAAAAGGGGTATTTATACCCAGCCCAAGTTTACAAAATTACAAGTTTAGTCCCTGCACTTAACCCCCGAGTTTTCCCAAATTTTGGTTCGGTTGAAAAACGACTTCGTTAGGTGTTTCATATTAATTGTAAAAGTATATTTAATGTTGTCATGACTTAAGAAATGGTTATATTAAAACATTTATTATATTTATAAAATGATATATTTAACGTTTTCAAAAATGAAAGTTTTAAAGGTCTTTTTAAGGTTCACACACGGTTTTAACGAATGCACACACAACGATAATAATGCACACATGATATCCACATAATGAGTCAAATAATAATGAGAATGACCAAATAGAATAGATGACGGACAAACACGTCAATTGACGGACCTTAAAGTGACGGATGTCACAGTATCCCCCAGTTGAGAGAATTTCGTCCCGAAATTCAGCTGGAGTTAGGTCCAAGAGTGTCATCCTCGAAAAGATGTGGATATTTGAGTTTCATCTGATCTTCACGTTCCCATGTAAACTCTGGCCCTCGTTTTGAATTCCACCTTACGCGAACAATAGGTATCCTACTGCGCTTCAGTTGCTTGACCTTTCGATCCATGATCTCAATGGGTTCTTCAACAAAATGAAGCTTGTCATCAATCTTGATTTCCTCGATTGGCACGTGAAGGGATTCATCGGCCAAACACTTCTTGAGGTTTGACACGTGAAAAGTATCATGCACACCGCTAAGCTCTTGTGGCAACCTTAACCGGTAAGCCACTGGACCGATCCTTTCAGTGATCTCAAATGGTCCAACGTATCTTGGGGCTAACTTCCCTTTCTTTCCGAATCGAACGACTCCTTTCCAAGGGGAAACTTTGAGTAACACACGATCCCCAACATTGAATTCTAGAGGCTTCCGACGATTGTCGGCATAGCTCTTTTGGCGATCTCGCGCGGCTTTAAGTCGATCTTTGATTTGGAAAATCTTGTCTGTTGTTTCTTGGATGATCTCTGGGCCTGTCAGCTGACTTTCACCAATTTCGGCCCAACAAACGGGAGATCTGCATTTCCTTCCATAC
The DNA here is from genome assembly GCA_025215565.1 of Flaveria ramosissima. Classification (NCBI taxonomy): domain Eukaryota; kingdom Viridiplantae; phylum Streptophyta; class Magnoliopsida; order Asterales; family Asteraceae; genus Flaveria; species Flaveria ramosissima. Next base: position 46,774,425 of record CM046029.1, on the reverse strand, counting down.
AACGCTTCAAATGGAGCACATCCAATGCTTGTATGGTAGCTGTTGTTGTAGGAGAACTCAATCAACGGTAAGTGAGCATCCCAGCTACCTCCAAAATCGATTACACACGCTCTCAACATGTCTTCTAGCGTCTGTATAGTGCGTTCACTTTGGCCATCTGTTTGAGGGTGATAGGCTGTACTCATGTCTAACCGAGTGCCCATCGCTTTCTGTAGCGTCTGCCAAAACGTGAAGTGAATCTGCTATCACGGTCGGATATGATTGACACCGGCACCCCGTGCCGTGTCACGACCTCTTTGATGTACAATCTCGCCAACTTATCCATCTTGTAATCTTCTCGGATAGGCAAGAAATGTGCTGACTTCGTCATTCGATCAATAATGACCCATATCGAGTCATGACCGCTGTTTGTTCTAGGGAGTTTGGTAATGAAATCCATAGCTATGTTCTCCCATTTCCACTCGGGAATTTCAGGTTGCTGTAATAATCCCGATGGTTTCTGATGTTCAGCTTTGACTTTCGAACACGTCAAACATCGACTGACGTATAAGGCAATGTCTTTCTTCATGCCTGGCCACCAGTATAGATCCTTAAGATCATGATACATCTTGTCTGCACCAGGATGAATAGAATATCGCGTCTTGTGGGCTTCATCCATGACTAAGGTTCGAACACCTCCCCATTTGGGTACCCATATGCGATCCATGAAGTACTGAATACCGTCATCCTTGCGAATCATCTGTTTATCTAACCCCCGGAATTCTTCTCCCGCAAGGTTTTCTTCTTTCAATGCCTCACTCTGTGCAATCTGAATCTGAGCTTTCAAGTTGGTTTGAATGGTCAATCCCAACGCTCGTGCACGTAGTGGTTTCACACGTTCTTTACGGCTTAAGGCATCAGCCACCACGTTAGCTTTCCCCGGATGATACCGGATTTCACAATCGTAGTCGCTAAGAAGCTCTACCCAACGTCGTTGGCGCATGTTGAGTTCCTTCTGATCCAGAATATGTTGAAGGCTCTTATGATCAGTGAAGATGATGCATTTGGTTCCATACAGATAATGCCTCCAAATTTTGAGTGCAAATACTACAGCGCCCAACTCAAGATCATGAGTGGTGTAGTTCTTTTCGTGCACTTTAAGTTGTCGCGAAGCGTAGGCAATCACCTTGTCCTTCTGCATCAGTACACATCCAATCCTTGATGTGACGCATCGCAGTAAACCACAAAATCATCTGTTCCGTCTGGGAGAGACAGTATCGGCGCGTTGCACAACTTCTCTTTCAACGTTTGGAACGCTTGCTCTTGTGCAAATCCCCAGTCAAACTTCTTGTCTTTCTGAGTAAGCAGGGTTAACGGTTGCGCGATCTTTGAGAAATTCGCGATGAAGCGACGATAATAACCGGCCAATCCTAAGAATTGCCGTATCTCTGATGGCGTCTGGGGCGTATCCCACTTCTTCACCGCTTCGATTTTGCCGGGATCTACGTGAATCCCGTCCTCATTGACCACATGACCCAAAAACTTCACTTCCCGCAACCAAAACTCGCACTTTGAGAACTTGGCGAAAAGTTTCTCTTCCCGTAGTAGCTCCAGAATTGCCCGAAGGTGTTCTACATGATCCTCCTTTGATCGGGAGTAGATAAGTATATCGTCTATGAACACGATCACGAACTTATCCAAGTAAGGTTTGCACACCCGATTCATTAGATCCATGAACACAGCTGGTGCGTTCGTCAATCCGAACGGCATGACCAAGAACTCGTAGTGGCCATAACGAGTCCTGAACGCAGTCTTCGGTATGTCGTCCTCAAAAACCCTTAGCTGATGATAACCAGAACGAAGATCGATCTTTGAAAAATACGAAGCTCCTTGCAGCTGATCAAATAAATCGTCGATCCTGGGGAGAGGATATCGGTTCTTCACCGTCAACTTGTTCAGTTCACGGTAATCGATGCACATACGGAACGATCCATCCTTCTTCTTGACAAATAGTACCGGCGCTCCCCACGGTGAATGACTCGGTCGAATGAAACCCTTCTCCAGTAGTTCCTGTAACTGACTAGACAACTCTTGCATCTCGGATGGCGCTAGTCGATAAGGCGTTTTCGCTACCGGTGTAGCTCCAGGAACCAACTCAATACGGAATTCCACCTGTCGTGGAGGAGGTAAACCAGACAAGTCATCTGGAAATACTTCTGGGTAATCCCGTACCACTGGAATATCCACCAGTTTCCTTTCCTCGTCTTTCTTTTCAACCACATGAGCCAGAAAAGCGTAGCACTGCTTTCGTAGACTCTGGCGTGCTTTCATGCAGGAAATAAGCTTTAAACTCTTACCCGGTCGTTCTCCCTGAACCTTGAGTACTTCCCCGTTTGGCATAGGGATACGTACTACCTTGTCTCGACAGACAATCTCTGCTCCATTCTGCGACAACCAATCCATACCCACAATCACGTCGAAGCTCCCTAACTCGAAGGGTATCAAATCTATGTCGAATGTATGATCCTCCAACGTCAACGAACACTTCCTAATAATCTCATCGGCCTGAGCAACCCTACCATTGGCCATTTCTACAGAGTAGCTAGTTTCTAGCCTACTAGGACTCAAATCAAGTAATTGCACAAACTCAGAAGATATGAAACTATTGTCTGCTCCAGTATCAAATAATATAGATGCGAAGTGATGATTGAGTAAGTGCGTACCCGTGACAACATTCGGGTCCTGACGAGCATCATTGGCTCCAATGACGAATGCACGTCCCCGAGCTGCATTCCCCTGAGTGGCCGGGCCTTGATTCCCAGCGATAGCCAACACCTGTTGCTGGTTGTTCCCCTGTTGACCTGGTGCCCGATTCAGCCTGGGGCACATATTCCTGTAGTGATCAGGGCTCCCACACTCAAAGCAAGCCCTTGCATTCCCGGCGGGGTTAACCGCGTTGACGGGTGCTACAAGATTTGGCGCAGTCCTGCAATCTCTGGCCAAATGTCCCGGGCGCCTACAGTTAGCGCACACCCGGCACTGCGTCCCTGGGGGATGATGATAATTGCACCTGTCACATTTGGGGTGCGGCCCCACATACTCTCTTCTGGCCTGAGACACGGCCACAAAATTCCTGGTCGGCTTAGACCTCTTCTCAAACCTTCCGGCACTCGACCGGCTCGATTCCCCAACATCTTTCCTCTTCTCGGCTCCTCGGCCCAAAACCCCTGTTCTAACCATCTCATCAGTCAGAGCGCCAGCTTTCAGAATTGCGCTCTGAATAGTAGGAGGAGCGGCTGCTGTAACCATCGCTCTAATTTGAGGCACGAGTCCCCAAATGTACCTCTCGATCCTCTTTGATTCCGGCGTAACCAGATGCGGAACCAATCTAGCCAGCTCATGAAAACGATCAGTATAAGCTGCATGCCCTGCCCCCACCATAGCATGATTCCAGAACTCATGCTCCAGCTTCTGCATCTCGTTGAGAGGGCAGTATTCCTCGGTAATCAAGGCTTTGAATTCGTCCCATGACATCTGCATCGCAGACTCTCTTCCTCGTGCTTGAATCTGGGTGTTCCACCAGGTTAGGGCTTTACCCTGTAGAGAACAAGTAGCATACTTGATCCTCTGGCTGTCGAGGCACTCACTGATGTCGATCACTGCCTCCATCTTTTCCAACCACCTGGTTAGGGCTATCGCCCCCCTTTCCCGTCGAATTCCCTTGGCTTACAAGCCACGAACTCCTTGTACGAACATCCCCGACGAGCATTAACCACTCCAGTTTCGATACCGGCAGTACCACCATTTCCGGTTTCCTGGTTGCTCTCGTTTCCAGTCGGGTTTCCGTTTCCCGCTTCAGTTTCTATCCCACCTTGGGCTCCATCATCGTTGCCACCATCCCCGTGAGGGTGGTGTTGTTGAAGTGCGTCGCTCACTTGGGCCACGATAGTAGGAATCAGTGCGGCCAATTGCTGAGCGATCAGGGCTGCCATGTCGGCGTTCCCTGTTCCTTGACTGTTACTGGCAGGAGCATCGTTTGCTCTTGGTGCTCTGCCTCTGCCTCGGCCTCTGCCCCTTGGGGCTTCACTCCCGCCACTACTGCTACGGGTGACTCTTCGAGGCGGCATGTTCTAATCATAAAAGAGGTAACATATCAGCTTTAGTCACCATAAGATACACAAGTATTCCACTTATCAAATTCCAATGTTCATGTTCCAGTCAGTCAGACCACCATGCAGCCCATTTCAAGCATATTCTCGGTATACCGGTGATGTTTATATATAGGGTTCCCCGCAGCGTTCCCACCACACCCACGATGTACCGAGAATGATGCCTGATCCGGTTACATGACATCCGACTTTCCTTTACATCATAATCCATAATAATCCATCAAGTCCATGTATACAATCACGTTTAGTCTAGCGGAGGTTGTCTATTTCCTCATCTTTCGAGGTTTCAGACATATTCCTCCTCAGAGTTAATCTCATTGTCCAAGGTCAAGCGCAATAGCATGATCTGTGATGATCTCTTCGGGTTTAATACCCGGATCTGATAAACTAACTCGGCGCGCAGAGGGAACGGAAGATCCAATAGAGCATTCCCATAAAAGAGTGAGCACAAGGGCTCTCTCATAGGGTGGAAAGATCACATAACAAATAGATGAGCAAATCAAGCAGCGAGGAACACATACACGAGATATAATATGCATACAGAGTCCTAGCATGCAAATCTACATGAAGGTTCCTAGGTTATAGTCTAGGTCAAGCGTATTGCCTAATTCTCTATAACCAATGGCTCTGATACCAATCTGTCACACCCCCGCTAAAAGCGGAAACACGGGGATGTAACGAGACCGGGATCGTCATAACACATGGTAAGCGATAGAGAGCAATATAAATAAATGATGACATGCGTGTCATGACGACACCCGACAACAAGGGGACTTGTGTCGTGTTTAGTCAATGTTCACGACAACATGGCCATAAGCAACATAATAATGATAACACATATACACATATGATGAAAATGTAAATGTTAATTCCCACAACCCGGGAACAAGTTTCAAATGTTGATAATTGTTTACATGCGTTAACATTGTTCAAAAAGATTGTTTATCAAACTGAGCTAAGTCCCAAAATGCATCCTAGGGTCTCCACTAAGGCAGCACACCTAGATTCCTGGACTTGCATGATCACCTGAAAAGATATGCTTAAAACGGTCAACATAATTGTTGGTGAGCTCGCAGGTTTATGTAATAAAAATGTAAGTGATGCTGTAAATAATAGCGCGTCGGAATACCGTGAATACAGTTATTACACAAGTAAATATCACATGACATGAGCTTTGCAACCAAACCTAGCGACGTACACAAAGAAATTGTCGGCATATATTCACCCATGGGCCCGTTCCTGGCCACTGATGGTACCAACTAGTATACCATCGAACAAGGGTGGGGGTGTCAACCCAGTAGTACTACCAATACCTAACCGTCGGTTCCCACACTGGAATTAAATAGTTGTAAAGATAGAACCACACAGCAGACCCAAGCATGTATCAAATAGTACTTGCAACACAGTATCACGTTGATTTCTTGTATGTAAAATGTATGTAAGTGTACAGCATAAAAATTGTGTAAGCATACTTTTCCCCCAATTTGTAAATGATTGAAATATTGTATAAGCGTAAAAAGGGGCCACGAAACTCACTTGTTGCGTGGTAAGTATGTATGAGCGATGTATCCCACATGTTGAATGCAAATAAACAGTCAAACACCTATTGACAGTTATTGTATAGCATTAATGATATGATATATGTATGTATAAGCGCGCAATAATGATGGGTCGGTTCGGGTCGTATCGGATGGGTCACGCACAACACACACCGACTGACATACGTATTAGACCTTATGTAGATCCCAGTACAAGACATTGTCGCCACTAATGATGATGTTTAAATAAAAGTCTCGTTGTTTATTGAAGGAACATTGAATAAGTGTCAATAGTTATAAGTCGATTTGGTCGTTGTAAAAGCGTTAGTTTAATTTGCTCAAAATAGTTTCTGTGCCCTTTCTCACGTTGACTTTAATTTTTGTGGCCAAACAATGGCATTATTGTGTTAGTGTTACCTCGACACCACACGACATACTCACGCCACGCACAAGGGGTCAAACACAACAAATTCAGTTGCATAACAAGGACAGACGCACGACCCAACCTCCATTCGTGCGAATCAACCCTCATTCGTGCGAATCAGCTTCATTCGTACGATTGAGCCTTCATTCGTATGATTGGCCTTCAGTCATACCACACAACACCCAGTCGCACGACTCAACTTCCATGCGCACGAATCAACCTTCAATCGTGCGAATTAGCTACTTTCGTACGACTGAACCTTCATTCGTGCGATTGGACTCCAGTCGTGCGAATCACATTCATTCGCACACATTCAGTCGGTCACCTGACTCAATCGCACACAATCACTCAATCGCATGACTCAATCGCATGACTCAATCGCATACACTCATTTGCACGCATGACTCAATCGCACACAGACACTCAGTCGCACAACTCAGTCGCACGACATGCCTAGTCGCACAACTCAGTCGCGCGATTGACTCAGACGCATGATCCAGTCGCACGACCCACTCAGTCGCACGGCTCAATCCCATGGATGACCCAGTCGCCTGATCTGCAGAATCGCGACTGTGGTCGGGAGGAGCAGCCCCCGAGCTGCTCTAAACACGGGTTTACACCACAAGGACCTCTAGAAACACTCAACAAACATACACAAGCATAAAACACAAGCAAAGAGACCTCACACGCACCCATACGACCTTGTGTGTTCGGGTTGAACCCGAACACCCGAAACCCTAGTTTGGACAGCCGTGAAAAGGCTCAAAATGGACAACCAAAACAACTACCTGCTAAGGAGGGGTAGTCTAAGCTGTAGACGGTGTCAAGACGAAGAAAACGAGACCTCTCGGGTCAGATTTGGTGCTAAAATGAAGATTTGGTGTGTGAAGGAGATGAAGATGAAGAGGATGGTGAAATGGGGATTAGGGCTGGAAAAAGGGGTATTTATACCCGGCCCAAGTTTACAAAATTACAAGTTTAGTCCCTGCACTTAATCCCCGAGTTTTCCCAAATTTTGGTTCGGTTGAAAAACGACTTCGTTAGGTGTTTTATATTAATTGTAAAAGTATATTTAATGTTGTCATGACTTAAGAAATGGTTATATTAAAACATTTATTATATTTATAAAATGATATATTTAACGTTTTCAAAAATGAAAGTTTTAAAGGTCTTTTTAAGGTTCACACACGGTTTTAACGAATGCACACACAATGGTAATAATGCACACATGATATCCACATAATGAGTCAAATAATGATGAGAAATGACCAAATATAGAATAGATGACGGACAAACACGTCAATTGACGGACCTTAAAGTGACGGATGTCACAATTATGGTAGACCCCGCAAAGGTGGAGGCGGTTATGCAATGGAAGTCTCCAAAGACGCCATCCGAGATTCGTAGTTTCTTGGGTTTGGCGGGCTACTACAGATGATTCATCCAAGACTTTTCCAAGATCGCTTATCCACTAACCAAGTTGACCCGTAAGGATGTAAAGTTCGTGTAAAGGTCAAGAGCAAGAAAGGGCTTTTGAGGAGTTGAAGGCAAGACTGACCCAAGCCCCTGTCTTGTCATTACCCGAAGGAAGCGAGGATTTGGTGGTCTATTCAGATGTTTCCTACTCGGGGTTGGGTTGCTTGTTGATGCAGCGAGGTAAGGTGATAGCCTACGCATCCCGACAATTGAAAGTGCATGAGGTCAATTACCCTACTCATGACTTGGAGTTAGCGGCGGTAGTCTTTGCGTTAAAGATTTGGAGGCACTATCTCTACGGGACGAAGTGCACCATATTCACCTGACCACAAAAGCTTGAAGTACTTCTTTGAGCAAAAAGATCTGAACATGAGGCAGAGAAGGTGGTTAGAGCTCATAAAAGATTATGATTGCGAGATCCACTACCATCCGGGCAAGGCCAATGTGGTGGCTGATGCCCTTAGCCGAAAAGAGAGGCCCGAGCCGATTCAGGTGAAAGCTTATCAACTAATCATGACCTCTGATGTGATGAAGCAAGTTAAAGAGTTTCAAGATGAGGAATTGCAAGAAAATCATCTTAACTCGGAAAGAATGAGAGGTCTGGTTGGGGAACTGGGTGAAAACACACTTGGTGTTAAAACCTGATTTGGACGAGTGTGGATTCCTCGTTTTGGGGATCTACGGGCGAAGATTATGGATGAAGCTCACAAGACTCGATACTCCATTCATCTTGGTGCCACAAAGATGTATCAGGATATGAAGAAAGATTATTGGTGGCCGGGTATGAAGCGTGATGTGGTGGAGTATGTGAGTAAGTGCCTTACTTGTTTACAAGTGAAGGCCGAGCACCAAAAGCCGTATGGGAAGATTCAACCTTTGGATATACCGGAATGGAAGTGGGAGCACATCACCATGGATTTCATTACAAAGCTGCCGCGTACTCCGAAAGGATACGATGCCATATGGGTGATTGTTGACCGTCTGACGAAGAGTGCCCACTTCCTACCGATCCGCGAGACATATTCATCTGAGAGGTTGGCTGACCTGTTCATCAAGGAAATTGTAACTCGTCATGGTGTGCCGGTGTCTATCGTGTCTGATCGTGACACCCGGTTTACCTCTAAATTCTGGAAGAAATTCCACGACGCCATGGGGACGAGGTTACATATTAGCACGGCCTATCATCCCCAAACTGATGGTCAGTCAGAAAGGACCATTCAGACACTAGAAGACATGCTTCGGCCATGTGTGATTGATTTTGGGGGAAGTTGGGATGACCACCTACCATTAGCCGAATTCTCGTACAACAACAGCTATCATGCCAGCATTGGTATGCCACCATATGAGATGCTATACGGTAGGAGATGCAGAACACCCGTTTGTTGGGGTGATATTGGTCAGAAGGAATTGGGGAGCGTCGAGGTGATAGAGGCTACGACTGAGTAGCTTGAGAAGATTAAAGCATTCATGAAGGCTGCCAAAGATAGACAGAAGTCGTATGCTGATAAACGACGCAGACCGATTGAGTTCCAGGTGGGTGACCGGGTTATGTTGAAGGTCTCACCTTGGAAAGGGATCATCCGATTCAGGAAGCGGGGCAAGTTGAGCCCAAGGTATATAGGCCCTTTCGAATCATCGCTCGTGTAGGAGAGGTGGCCTATAGGTTAGAATTACCAGATGAGTTAAGTGGAATTCACCCGACATTCCATGTATCTCATCTGAGAAAGTGCTTAACTGATGAAGACATGATTGTTCCACTGGAAGATATCGAGGTAGACGAAAAGCTCAATTATGTGGAGCAACCAGTGGCAATCATCGATAGAAAAGAGAAGAGGCTGAGGAATAAAGTGGTTCCTCTTGTGCGTGTACAATGGAAGCACAGGAAGGGATCCGAATCTACATGGGAACTGAGGAGGAGATGAGGCAGCATTACCCTCGTCTGTTTGAGGAATAATACGTTTCGGGGACGAAACCTATATAAGGGGGGTGGACTTGTTACACCCGGTTATCTCTTAAAAGAAAAGAAAGAACAAGAAATGAAGAATAAAAGAAAGAAAAGCAATAAAGTCCAAGTAGAGGGACTAAAAGTGTCCAAAAGGACAAAATCTTTGAAAAGTTGGTGTAAAGGTGGGCATGGCCGCCCACCCTCTTTTCATATCACCTTTTTCATTTTGGTTTTAGAGAGAGAAAGGAAAGAAGAGAGCAGAAACTCTCGGGTTGAAGATAAAGAAGAAGAAGTGAACAAATCCAAGGTAAGAATTCGAGGTTTTTAAGTGTTCATGTTGGGTTTTTTGTCTCGGTTGCATGCTTATGTGCTTATGTGCTTATATGCTTGTGCGTGTCCGTGTGTGTGTGTGTTTTGGTGTGCTCTTAGGTGTTTGAACTCAGTTGCAAAAAGGGTTAGAAGGAAGAAACACCCAAAGTTGTATCAAGTGAGTTTCTAGACCCCGGCTCTACTTGTTTTAAACATCTTTGGGGCTGAAAATGTATTTAAAACGTTTTTACAATGTTTATGTATGTTTACCCGTATGTAATATGCATGTTGGATATTGGTTCTCAGATGCTTATAGGTTGTTCATGATTAGAATAGCCATGTTAAGCTTAGAACAGATAGGTATGATGAATGAGTTCAAATTCATGTTAGAAACATGTTGCACAGAATATCCATGCGCCTAGAAATGCCTTAGAAGGAATTAAGTATAATCCATACGTCTGAACAATAGCCCATACGTCTGAGATTTTGCCTTAGAAATGTTCAAGTGGCCCATGCGCCCAAAGTGGCCCATGCGCCTAAAGTTTTCATACGTCCGACTGGGCCCATGCACCCAAGTATAGCTCATGCGCCCAATGGCTCATGCGCCCAAGTGGCCCATGCGCCTAAGTTTCCCATACGTCTGAGATAATCCATGCGCCTAAGTATCCATACGCTTAAGCAGGGCCCATGCGCCCAAATAGTGTCAAAGCGCCTAAACCCTTAGAATTTATTACAGAATGTTTGGGAGTCTGTGCTTTTAGGGTTTTGACTGAGGTTTGACTTGGGCATATTAATGATGAGTTTCATGCATAATTATGATTGTCATATAATTGTTCATTATTAATATTATTATTATTATTCTTATTATTATTATTAGTATGTGACTTTACGTGGTGTGTTTATTATCGTAACGTAAAGTATTACTAATAATAAAGTGAAAGAGTAATAAAGAAGAGAAGTGGAAATTAACTAAAATGTTAACAAGTCTTGCAAGCTCATAGGAGGGTCACGACCATGAGGTCGTTAGCTCAACCGTGATGCGGGTTAGCTACCTTCAGATGCACACGGGGCCAGTCAATTGAGATTGGCGGACCCTTGCAGCATACCCTAGGTGTCTGGGTCAGCATTGTATACAGTATGTAGAGCCTCTTGTGGGAAAAAGGAGGGCCCAGCACCATTTCCCCCGCGCACATAGTTTAGGGTATTGCTCATTGGTCCACATAGATAGTGAAAGATAAAGATAAAAGAGTACAGAGTAAACAAGGCATACAGTAAAGAGATAAAGCATTACCTGCTTGTATAGTTAATGCGTGCTCACGTATAAAGAGATGAAGTTTTCATAAAAAGAGTATTTTCATATGTATACCTTACAGAAAGTATTTTATTACTTTTAAAACTAGAACTCACTCAGCAACGCTGACTTTTATACATTTTCAGTTGGCAGGTAAATATTGTTGAGGATGGCACGAGGGTGAAGCTACTCGGCAGGGAAAGACTGACATCCATTCATACCTATTATTGCTGTTGTTTTGTAATGCAATTAAATAGTTCTTTTGTATTCGATCAAACAATAGTGTATTGCTTAACAATAGTGTTTAATGAAATGAAATGAATGGTTTTTGTTAAAATGATTCCGCTGCTTAAGTATGTAAATTTATAATGTTTAATGTATTTAATGTTGTGAATGACCAACTGTGAAGTCTCCGGGAATGGGGCCTTACAAGAGAATAGCTTTATATCTTTTGAGTTTGTGCAATTGCTTGATTTGAGTCCTAGTAGGCTAGAAACTAGCTACTCTGTAGAAATGGCCAATGGTAGGGTTGTTCAGGCCGATGAAATCATTAGAAAGTGCTCGATAATATTGGAGGACCATGCTTTCGATATAGACTTGATACCCTTTGAGTTAGGAAGTTTCGACGTGATTGTGGGAATGGATTGGTTGTCGAAACACGGAGCTGAGATTGTCTGTCGGGAAAAAAGTAGTACGAATCCCCATGTCAAACGGAGAGGTACTCAGAATTCAATGAGAACGACCGGGAATAAACTTAAAGCTTATCTCCTGCATGAAAGCACGCTGAAGTTTACGAAAGCAGTGCTATGCTCTTCTGGCTAATGTGGTAGAGAAGAAGGAAGAGGAGAGGAAATTAGTAGATATTCCAGTGGTACGGGACTACCCAGATGTATTTCCTGATGACTTGTCTGGTTTGCCTCCTCCATGACAGGTGGAATTTCGTATAGAGTTGGTTCCTGGAGCTACACCGGTAGCAAAGACGCCATATCGGTTAGCACCATCTGAAATGCAAGAGTTATCTAGTCAGTTACAGGAACTACTGGAGAAGGGTTTTATTCGGCCGAGTCACTCACCATGGGGAGCACCGGTATTATTTGTCAAAAAGAAGGATGGGTCGTTCCGCATGTGTATCGATTACCGTGAGTTGAACAAATTAACCGTGAAGAATCGATATCCTCTCCCCAGGATCGACGATCTGTTTGATCAGCTGCAAGGAGCTTCATATTTCTCCAAGATCGACCTTCATTCTGGATATCATCAACTAAAGGTTTTCGAGGATGACATACCGAAAACAGCGTTTAGAACTGGTTATGGACACTATGAGTTCTTGGTCATGCCGTTCGGGCTGACTAACGCACCAGCTGTGTTTATGGACCTAATGAATCAGGTGTGTAAACCTTACTTGGATAAGTTTGTGATTGTATTCATAGACGATATACTTATCTATCCCGATCGAAAGAAGATCATGAAGAACACCTTCGGGCAATACTGGAACTGTTACGGGAAGAGAAACTTTTGGCCAAGTTCTCGAAGTGTGAATTCGGGTTATGGGAAGTGAAGTTTTTGGGTCATGTGGTTAACGAGGATGGGATTCATGTACATCCCGCCAAGATCGAAGCGGAGAAGAAATGGGATGCACCCCAGACACCTTCAGAGAAACGGAAATTCTTAGGATTGGCCGGATACTATCGTCGCTTCATCGCGAATTTTCAAAGATCGCGCAACCATTAACATTGCTGACTCAGAAAGACAAGAAGTTTGATTAGGGAAATGCACAAAAACAAGCGTTCCAAACGTTGAAAGAGAAGTTGTGCAACGCACCGATATTGTCCCTCCTAGACGGAACTGATGATTTTATGGTGTACTGCGATGCTTCACATCAAGGATTGGGATGTGTGCTAATGCAGAAGGATAAGGTGATTGCCTACGCTTCGCGACAACTTAAGGTGCACGAAAAGAACTATACAACTCATGATCTTGAGTTGGGCGCGGTAGTATTTGCACTTAGGATATGGAGGCATTACCTGTATGGAACCAAATGCATCATCTACATAGATCATAAGAGCCTCCAACATATCTTGGATCAGAAGGAACTTAATATGCGTCAGCGACGTTGGGTAGAGCTTCTTAGTGAATACGATTGTGAAATCCGGTATCATCCGGGAAAAGCTAACGTGGTGGCTGATGCTTTAAGCCGCAAAGAATGCGTGAAACCACTACGTGCTCGAGCGTTGGGATTGATTATTCAAACGAATTTGAAAGCTCAGATCCAAATTGCACAAAGTGAGGCATTGAAATAGGAAAACCTTGCGGGAGAAGAATTCCGAGGGTTGGATAAACAAATGAGTTGCAAGGATGATGGTATACAATACTTCATGGATCGTATATGGGTACCTAGATGGGGAGGTGTACGTACCTTGGTCATGGATGAAGCCCACAAGACATGATATTCTATTCATCCTGGTGCGGACAAGATGTATCATGATCTCAAAGATCCGTACTGGTGGCCAGGCATGAAGAAAGACATTGCTATGTACGTAAGCAGATGCTTAACATGCTCGAAAGTTAAAGCTGAACATCAGAAACCATCGGGATTATTACAGCAACCTGAAATTCTCGAGTGGAAATGGGAGAATATAGCTATGGATTTTATTACCAAACTCCCTAGAACGAGCAGCGGGCATGACTCGATATGGGTCGTAGTGGATCGGATGACGAAGTCAGCTCATTTCTTGCCGATCCGAGAAGAATACAAAATGGATAAGTTGGCGAGATTGTACATCAAGGAGGTCGTGACAAGACATGGAGTACCGGTGTCGATTATATCCGACCGTGACAGCCGATTTACTTCACGATTTTGGCAGACACTACAGAAAGCGATGGGCACTCGATTAGATATGAGTACCGCCTATCACCCTCAGACAGACGGCCAAAGTGAACGAACTATACAAACGTTGGAAGACATGCTGAGGGCGTGTGTAATCGAATTTGGTGGTAGTTGGGACGCTCACCTACCGCTGATCAAGTTCTCTTACAACAACAGCTACCATACAAGCATTGGATGCGCTCCGTTCGAAGCGTTGTATGGAAGAAAATGTAGATCACCCGTTTGTTGGGCCGAGATTGGTGAAAATCAGTTAACAGGCCCGGAGATCATTCAAGAAACAACCGACAAGATTTTCCAAATCAAAGACCGACTAAAAGCTGCCAGAGATCGCCAAAAGAGCTATGCCGACAACCGTCGGAAGCCTCTTGAATTCAACGTTGGGGATCGGGTTTTACTCAAGGTCTCTCCTTGGAAAGGAATTGTTCGATTTGGAAAGAAAGGGAAGTTAGCCCCAAGATACGTAGGACCATTCGAGATTACAGAAAGAATCGGTCCAGTGGCTTACCGATTAAGGTTACCACAAGAACTCAGCGGCATACATGATACTTTCCACGTGTCGAACCTCAAGAAGTGTTTGGCTGAAGAATCCCTTCACGTACCAATTGAGGACATCAAAATTGACGAAAAGCTTTATTTTGTTGAGGAACCCCTTGAGATCATGGATCGAAAGGTCAAGCAATTGAGGCGCAGTAGAATACCAATTGTTCGCGTAAGATGGAATTCAAAACGAGGGCCAGAGATTACATGGGAACGGGAAGATCAGATGAAACTCAAATATCTACATCTATTCGAGGATGACACCCTTGGACCTAACTCCAGCTGAATTTCGGGACGAAATTCTCTCAACTGGGGGATACTGTGACATCCGTCACCAAAAGGTCCGTCAATTAACATGGATTTCCGTTAACTTTTTTCGCTCGTTCATTCCTCATCTTTATAAACTATTCGTGTGGATATTATACTTGCTTTATCGCCTTTATTCTTCTGATCTCATCGTAAACGTATGCTATCTTTAAAACTTTTACAATTTTCATCATCGTTACCATTAAATATACCATTTTTATATAATATTATTATCACTAATAAAACCATTTTTAAGTTACAAATATCATTAAGTATATTTTTATCATTAATATAACAAATCTATTAAAGTCGTTTTCAACCAAAACAAATTTGGGGAAACTCGGGGGCTAAGTGCAGGGACCAAATGTGACATTTTGCCAAACTAGGGCTGGGTATATATACCCATATTCCAGCCCTAGTCACCATTTCTTCATCTTCTTCTTCTCCATTTTCTCCTCCTTTGTGCACCTAAACCGCCCCGTTTCTTCGTGTTTTCACCGGCAAGACCTCGGCTACAGCTGAGTCTACTCCTTTCTAGCAGGTAGACGACCTTGGTCGTCCCTTTTCTTGCTTGTTTATGGCTGTCCATTTAGGGTTTCGGGTGTTTGGGGCCAACCCGAGCACATGAGGTCGTGTGGGTGCGTGTGGTGTCTTTCTGCGTGTTCTTCTTGTTTGGGTGTGTTTGAAATGTGTTTCTAGAAGTCCTTGTGGTGTGAATCTCGTGCACGGAGCAGCGAAGGCTGCTCTGCACCTTCTGCAGTCGCGAACCTACTGTTCAGGCGACTGGGTCGACCATGCGACTGAGCCGTGCGACTGGGTGAGTCGTGCGACTGAGTCATGCGTCTGATTCTATCGTGCGACTGAGTTGTGCGACTGGGTGAGTCGTGCGACTGAGTCGTGCGACGGAGTCGTGGGACTGTGTGTATGTGTGCGACTGAGTCATGCGAGCGAATGAATGTGTGTGATTGAGTCAGGCGACCGAATGAATGTGTGCGATTGTGCGTGTATCGTACGACTACGAATGAAGCTGATTCGTACGAATGAAGGTTGATTCGTGCGTATGAATGTTGAATCGTGCGATTGGGTGTTGTGTGGTACGACTGAATGCTGAGTCGCACGAATGAAGGTTCAATCGTACGAGTGAAGCTGATTCGTACGAATGAGGGTTGATTCGTGCGGATGGAGTGTTGAGTCGTGCGTCTGGTCCTGTCGTGCGACTGAAGTTGCTGTGTGTGAATTTCCTTCTTGTGTGTGGTGTGCGTAGGTCGTGTGATGTTAAGGTGACATCGACATGGTTGCCATTGCTAATGACAATGTTAAAGTCAACGCTATCAAACTTACTAATGTTATTCCAAACCAAATCAACTTAACATTTTACAATTATCAACAACCGATTCGTAACTACTAATATTTACCAAATACTTCTCTAATAACAACGGAACTTTTACACAAATATCATCAGCAATGGGGACTATATCTAGTACTTGGATCTACATAAGATCTACTATGTGTGTCTGTTTGTGTGTGTTACATGCGACTGAACCGATACAACCCGAACCGACCGAACGTTACTATTTACTTTATACCTATCATTAATGCTTGACAATTAGGTGTTTGACCGTTTACTGCATACAACATTTGGAAACTTTGATCATTCATACTTACCACTTAACAAGTGAGTTTCGTGGCCCCTTTTTATGCTTATACAACATTTCAATCATTTACAAACATGAAGGAAAAGTATGCTCACCCATTTTCAATGCTGTACAATTTACATACAATTTACACACTTGGAATCAACGTGTTACTGTTTTATGAGTACTTATCTGATACATACTTGAGTTTGTTGTGTAGTACTTTCTTTGCAACTATTTAATTCCAGTATGGGAACTGACGGATAGGTATTGGTAGTACTACTGGGTTGACACCCCCACCCTTGTTTGTTGGTATACTAGTTAGTACCATCAGTGGCCAGGAACGGGCCCTTGGGTGAATATATTCCGACAAGATCTGTGTGTACGTCATTAGGTTTGGTTGCAAAGCTCATTGTCATGTGATTTTACTTACTTATAACTGTATTCACGGTATTCCACAACATTTACTATACAAAATCAATTACTATTTTCTATTTAAACCTACGAGCTCACCAACAATTTTGTTGACTATTTTGAGCATATCTTTTCAGGTACAATGCTAATTGAAGATCTAGGTGTGCTGCCTTAGTGGAGACCCTAGGATGCATTTTTGAGACTGGACATATTTGACAAACATTCATTTTGGAACATTGTTGTAGTCTGATTAAACAACTTTATTCTTTTGATACTTGTTACCGGGTTGTGGGAATTACATTACAATTGATACTGCTTGTCTATGTGAATCATTTAACATGTTTATGTTTATGGCTATGTTGTCGTGAATATTGACTAAACACGACACAAGTCTCCTTTGTGTCGGGTGTCGTCATGACACGCTTTATCATCATTTATTATATTGCATCTCTATTGCTTACCATGTGTTATGACGATCCCGTCTCATTACATCCCCGTGTTTCCGCTTTTAGCGGGGGTGTGACAATCACTAATTGAACAATTAATAAAATAAACAGTAAATTTTTAAACCTACACGAGGTATAATTAAAAAAAGAATATTCCATTAAACTAGTAAGTTACATTGTGTACCAGTTTACAATAGAAGTCAAAAATGACTTCCTTTTCTACATGCTTTAAGTTACGAACATGGTGATGATGCTAGTATAATTGCTTCTGAAAGTTACACAAACAAACAAACACACACAAATTCAGGCATAAAATCTCATCAACTTTGACACATAACTTTTAGGTCAAGTGTTAAGGGATTTCTGTACGACCGCTTACTATTTATAATTGCATTTTGAGGCACATCATTGTCAGGTTGTCAACAACTCCTTACATTCTCTAGTCTGATCTCACATAAATCTATGTCTAATGGTGAGACATCACAACAGTAGGATGTCTTCTACAACATGTCCTCAACTTAATAGGATGTGAACTCATGGCTACAATTTTTCATTAAGGTGGCTTCATCATCAGTGATCACTTGTATCTTTAGTACTTCAACAAGAGTATCAAGTCTCTTAGTATTCCTGGATAGAAATAAAATGACAGAGATGTTGCATATACTTCACCCTCTATCAATGATGACATATCATCAATGATATTGTTTCTTTGTTAGTGGAATCTTATCACGAGTGAGAACTGAGAAGTTTCTTTTTGTTTAAACCACCATTATTAAGATGTCATTAGTGACAAACTTATTATCAGCTATATAAAAGCAACTCTTCTTAAGCGGTAAATCTTCATTGTTGACAAGTAGTCTTCAGTGGTAACTTGCCGCCAGTAGCATTTTTGTATAGTTTTTTTTACTTTGTTAACAATATGAATTTCTTTAGCAATTATAACTTTACCGTTTAACTAACTTCCTCAAAAGTATATTCTAACCATTGAAGATCTTCAATAATCAAGCTTTCCAATTAACTCTTCATTCTTGATTAAGTAAGCAAACAGTAGCAGTAGGATTATTGATCAGCCTCCTTCATTGCATTTGTAGTAAAAATCAATTCCTATATATTTAAACAATTATTGACTGGTAATATAAACAATAAAATCAACATATAATAATGAAAGAACGCCGTGATGTAACAAAATGTCATATGATATATCATATGATAGGTATCAATATAACAGATATAATATCATAATTACCTGATCATTCATATGTCTAAATAATATTTCATCCGCGACCAACAAGTTGTAATGGCTTATTGGTAAATGGAAAGTTGTCCATCATCTAGACTTTATTTCGATATACAAACGATAATTATAACTCTCACTTTCCATATGATTCCAACATTCTCATATTAAACTAAAAATTAATACACCTTGTTATTTTCCATGTATACACGGACATAATTTAATAGTTATCCACTCAATCTTTATATAAAGTCCGTTTATACATTATAATCAAATATAAACTTAAATGCATTATAATATCTATGTTTATGTATACTGATAAAATAAGATTTTATACACCACTTGTCACAGTTGTAGGGATCCTAAATTTTGTTTTTCCGCTTATATATTCTAATAAATACCACATTAACTACAAATGATATTTTTTTATAATAAAAATATTTTCTTTATTAAATTAAATTCGTAAAGAAATAAGTTTTCTATAAAATAAGAAATTTTTTCAAAAAAAAAATATCAAACTTTTAAAAAACACAATATATTTTAAAACCTGTGTCTTTTAAAAAATAAAATTCTTGTGAAACAAAAATAATGAAATTTCAAAATATAATAAAGAAAATAAAATGACACTTTTTTTAAAAAATAGTTTGTTTTGAAACAATTTGTTTAAAAACCAACATTTTTGAAAAAAACAAAAAATAAAATAAACAAAAGTTAAAAAGTATCGTTATTTTATCATTCGTACGTAATATCAATCGTATTTTATATCAAAAAATAGTTTTATAATTCATTAATTTTATTAATAACTATTTAATATTTTATTTATTTAACACGTATTAATACTTACTATATTAATACTATAAAATAAAATCTATACTTATTAATAAAACAATAACTTTGGTGCTACGTGGCATTCTCTTAGGGCTCTATTTTTTCATTTCCCGCCTAATTATGCATTTATTCTTAATATTAGTCTAGGTACATTTGACTAAAAGTCAACTTATGATACAAGAAATATTTAAATAAAATTTAAAAATTTAACCCTAAATTAGAGCACATCTTTTTTGAAAATAAAATCATACCTGATATTTATTCTTTCTTCAAATAATTTATCAATAAAAATTATAGAAATCATCTATGATTTTTTTCATCTATGAAATCGATTTCTTGATTGTATGTTTTCATTAAATACTCGGTTTATATTTGATTATTGATAAAAGTTACGAGATTTTTTTCATGGACTACTCTCTAATTTGAAAGAATTCATGGGTATCTGTTTTTGGATATGAAATCATACATGATTTTAAAATATTTATCAACCATCCAAGCTTTACGACCATTGCGATTTGTCTTTATTAAGTCTGATGATATCGTCTTCGACAGACTTCATCAACGTTCTCATTTTGGCTTCGGTTTTATCAAGTTTTCTTCAACAAAAGCTATTTTTTGTTATATTTGAGCTTTCATCCTCTGCGATTATGATTTATCATATCATTGTCTACAATTGTGTTTTTGGATTAATATTATTTTGCTTACAATCTTTTGATTTGAAGGCGATCTACTTCAACAATTCATCTGTAAAGAGGTATTACATGCTTTTACTTTTTAAACTTCTTTGTTTTTTTATGTAATGCCATATCATTATTATGTTTGATTAGAATTCGTTTGATATGTGCAAATTGTTTTGATATATCCGAAAATGTAATAATAAAAATCATACTTTTATTCCATTGTTAACTTTGACACCTTCAGACAAAAAGATTTCTTTTGAATTTCAAAGAATACAATTTATGTTAGCAGTGTGTTTTACAATGACAATAAACAAGAGCCAATAACAATCACTATCTAAAGTTGGTTTGTTTCTAAACAGAGATCATGGTCAGTTCTATGTTGTATATCTCGAATTAAAAGTATTAATTTTTAATATAGATAGTGATAGAAAAATCACCAGCAAAACATCAAATGTTGTATACCAAATAAATTTTCGGATGTTTATGAATTTGAAATATTATTTTTCATGTTCAAATTAATTATTTTTATTACTTAAAGTTCTTATTTATAAGTTTACTAGCTTTAGTAAACCCGTGTAATTACTAAATAAAATAATAATATAATAAATGTATTAATTATAAGATTATATTTCAAGATATTCTATGACTGAAATAATAAAATAGTTATATCAATTTTTTAAAATTTTGTTTTTAATTTTTCTTAAATAAAGATTTTTTTATAAAACAAACTGAATAAACATGTTATTTTTATAAATTTTCTTATTACTCCCAGATTTGATTTTTTTTGTTTTTAAAAAACCGACTTTATAAAAATATCGATTTATTTAGAAATAACCTTAATAAATAGATTTCTTTCTTAATTTATTAAATATTAAAAAGTATTAATATAATATTATTAGTAATTAAGGTAATTATTTAATAAGAGAGAGAGACAGGAAGATTTTGATGATGATGATTGTGGTGCTAAATGACACAACATTTACCTTTTTATTAGAGTAGAGTAGAAAGATTTCATTATATATTATATACAATATTTAGACGTATAAATATTAATAGAGAAAACCTACTAATATTAAATGTAGCTAATGTTAATAATTATACATAAAAGTCGATATACAAAGTATTATCAACAATATTATAACTTATGAACCTTTTTAAATAATAATAATATTTTTGGATTGAACTCGTGTGTTACACGGGTCTTTAGCCTAGTATAAAATTTATCTATACTAATAAACCTTTACATTTTTTGACACATGTCATTACTACATCCACTCTCCCATTTATTTTCCCGCCTAAACTAATTATTTCATTTTAAAAAATCGAATAACTAAGTTCCAATTTTTTCTCTTTCTCTCTCTATATTATAAATCTAAGTTCTTATTAAATCAATAATATTAAAAGAAATTTTTCATTAAATCAAAACTAAATACTTTGATTAAAAAATACACGTTTTCAAAAACAAAATTTTCAAAAACTATATTTTTTTCTTTAACAACGAGACTTTTTATAATAATAAAATTATTTTAAAATCATTCTTTTTATATATAAAATAATTTTACAAAACAAACCCAAAGTCTTTAAACAACAAAATATAGATAAAAAATAAAATTTTTATCAGAACAATAATTTTTTATAACGAAAGTTTTAGAAATAATAGAAATATTTTATCAATTAATTAAAGTAACTACTTATACGTAATTTCAGTTATATCTTATATCAAAATAATGTTTTACAGTTCCTTATCATTTATTAATAACTATTTAATATTTTTTAATTTAACCCGTGTAATACACGGGTTTGTATCCTAGTATAAAATAAGGTATTAGAGAAGCCCCAAATTAGATTCCCAAACAAACCTGTTGTGTAAACCCTAAATCCTAAACACAAATTGGGAAAAGATCGTTGATGGAGAGTTGAACAAAATTGCAGTGAGTAGTGGTAGGACTAGGAGTTACCAACAAATGGAGGACCCTGAAATCGGAGACGATGATTACGCCCGCCACCGTCAGCTTGTTCTCGTCGACACCGTAACCCCTATTTCCACTTCATCTTCGATCACTAACGATGCCGTATGTATCTACACATCACCTTATTGTTCAACGCATTCATGTATACTAATCGAAATTGTGTTTACACTCTTGATTTATCAATTGGGTGGCATGCATTGTGTGCTGCGGGTGTGAGATTTAGGTTTGTTTCTTCTAAAAGTTATGGTATTTTCGTTCTAAAGTAAGATATGAACAAATTGATTGCCTTTTTGTTTATTATTGCTTACTTTCACGTGATCAAAGAACAATTGGATTGTTTCTATAAGGTTTCTCTGTCTTTTGTAAATTTTTTTAAGTGGGTAACATGTAAAATCTTTGTTAAATCGTTTACATATTGTGTTGTATTACTTTGAGCTCGAAATATGACAAAAGATTCGATCACCCGAGAGGTTAGCCCTTAGGACTTTAAAATATCATCAGGAATGGTTAAATGTAACCTTCTTATCGATCATATAGCCATCTATAATGTGGTTTTCTTTTTATACCTTAGAAAAAGTTTGAGAACTGAATGATGATCACCTGGAGGTGAATATGAGGTATTAGTGTGCTGCCTTTTGCAACTTATGAGGGTTAAAGAAGAGGAGTCAATTTCGACCCAGTTACTAATGAATGAGTTGAATTGCGTTGTGTTTTATCTTAAGCTGGTTAAATAAAAAAAATATAGTTGAAAGGGAACATGTCAAATGAGTGATACGGGGTTGTAAAGTCACCCAAAGTCTATTTTAAATGAGTACAACATCATAGGTCATTTTTATTTAGTATCTAGTTTATTATGGTGATAATCGTTTTGGTAATTGTAATTTGCGCAATAGACCATAGTTATCTATAACCTCTATAGAAAAATGGATAAAAAAGTGTTTGGGAATCAACCCAATCCAACCACATGTTAGTTGGACGAGAATGATGTCATTTGCTCAAAGTTCTTTTAGCAGGCTTTATTAACACATAATTTCTTCCACAACCTTTTTTTGACAAATCAGGATGATCTTATTCTTAGTTCTTACACATAAAGAGAGAAGTAGTACAAGGTCTGCATATGCTAATGCAAATGATTATTGCAGGTGTCTCCAACAAATATGCTAAGCACTTCAAAGTTTACCCTGCCTAAAGGTTGGTCCGTGAAAAAGGTACCTCGTAAGTTTGGAGGCCTTGTTGACAAGGTAATTTCAGTTTGCTTAAGATTTATTAAAAATAGTAGCCAAAATATATCATAGTTGTTTTAGTGTTTTACATTCCAGCCATACCATGCAATAGATTAATCCGTCAAATTTAATGGTATCATCACAACCTATGTATCACCATGGTATACTAAATACACACATAGAAGACTGTACACTTGTAAAGCTTTGTCATTGAAAATTGGATCATGTTACTTCACGAGATCTATTTTGCGGGTTTTCAGTCTCCCTCTTAATAAGCTTAGAGTAAAATTTTACTCTAATTCTTGTAACAGTGTACCATCTTATCAAGAACGTTTCATAACAATGATAGTTGTTTCAGATCGAAATATGAAAGCGTTTAAATATGTGCTTTTAAGAGGCCTGTATGGTATAATGCATTGGTTATTTCCTTGCAGTTGCATATAAAAGTGTTTTATATTATAATCTGTTTTGTAAACGTACATTACAATACTGATCTTTCTGAAGACATGTATTGTACAGTTACAAAAAAATTTAATTTTCCATTTACCTTTCTTTAAATATAATAAACACCTGTTTTGTTGATTTTCATACTGGTATTTCAACTCTCTCTCTTTCTTATATCATTTTTTATATTACTTTTTATAATATGGTTACTATGCAGTATTACCGTGACCCAGAAACTGGACAACAGTTCAGGTCTCTTAAAGAGGTTCAGAGATACATTTATGAAGGAGTTACACCTTCGAAAACTAGAGTCAAGAGGCTAAAATATCATCCCGAGGCAAAGGTTGAAAATCACACTACTGACGGAGTTACACGAACTAAAACCAGGGGCAAGAGGGTGAATTATCATCATGATGAAAAGGTGGGTCATTGGGGTTGTTGTTTGATTCAAGATACATCATAGATTCTCATATTTGTGTGCAGTTATTCCTTAATTTTTCTTGAAGAATTTTTTTTTGAGTTGGTTGTAAATGTGGCAGTTTCAATCCCATTTACTTGATGCATAATAGAGTATCACATTGATTTGTATATTATCTTTGACAGGTAAATTAAAACGGATAGCATAAAAGGAAAATGTTGAAATGGGAAAGTGCATCGAATGTGCAAAGTACTTTATGAAACCTCTCCTTCAATTAATTTAAGCAAATAAATTATTATAGAAAACAATACAATTCTTGTAAGCATGTGTGACACCGTAATTATTTTTACCAAGTTAGTTGAAAATAAATGTTTGAGGTCAACCGAAACCCACCTACGCTACACGATTTGAGTTGTACAAAGCTACCCGTCTTAACTCGATCCCTTTTGACCTGGCCATTTTGCCACCTCTAGTTCTATTTGGTCATTCTTTGTTACTTACATACATTCTTGACAACATTTTAGTTGACCGTTAGTTATTTGAAGTTTAATGATGATGGCCCACAAATATAAATTGATGCTAATGGCATCGCAGATGTTAGATTTGGAAGACAATAAAGACAACCAATATGCATTGGCTATTGTGTCATCCCCAACCCCAACCCCACCCTCACGTTCCTTCAAACTCCCTGATGGTTGGATTGTGGAAGAGGTACCCCGTAGATCTGGTGGCTCTGCTGACAAGGTACAATTCCTTTTTTTAGGTAACTGTGGTGTCTCTGCTTATTATCATTCTTTATTAAATAAAGTTAAGGTCTTAAACAATTTTCTTTATACTTAACAAGCAAAATTTTTTTTGTTCTTTACGTGCATGCATTTTTCTTTAAATCCAATGTATATTTAGAGTTAAATTTGCTAAAGTCAGAATTCAAATTATGAAATCACTTAATTTTGAACACATTTTCTGCAGTATTACTATGAGCAGCGAACAGGACTAAAGTTTAGATCTTTGTTAGCAGTTGAGAGACACATAACACAAGTGGAAGAAAACTTACCGTTATCTGTTGTACTAGAAGAAATCAGAGAAAAGAATTTGCCTCTTTCCAAGGCTTTCAAATTAAGCAGTCCTATTAAGGTTGACTACATAACTGGTTAGCTTTTGTTTGTCTGAACTGAAGATCACTTATCTTGTTGCTTAGTGCTTCTGTATGCTGTCTTCTTTTTTTAGAACTGTGGTTCATACAATTCATGGAAGAAAAATATAATGTCCAGAAAAGATAAGACTTGTCTTCCAAGCAAAGTCAATTGGGTTATTGCTGGTAGTGGAGGTGGTGATGCATGGAATGCTTATGTGGATCAGACATTGGTCCCAGATTCTGTGAAACAACAGTGGGGAAACACATTTATGATATCCATCAACAATACCAAGCATAACGATCCAGGTTCTGGGTAACTAGGTATTTAGATTTTGTGTATTCATGTGTCAATTTGACCTACTTACTTATGAATTGTTGTTTTGCATAGTATATCATCTCATCCCTAACAAGTCAAAAGGGAAAAATAAAAGATTATTTTTAAAGGAAATGAGTCAAACGAGTTGAAAGTCACTCATTGTATTTTTTGCTTAAATCTCCTAAATTAATTTGTTTAAAATTTGAATAATTGGATTTGTCATCAAAAGAACCTAGTTTTTTATTTTTATTTATATTTTATTTTGGCAATCATATTGACACCAACTATTATAACTTTTTTTTTTCCGACATAACCCAACCCGAACCACCTTTGTTTCATACATCTGATAATTACATATTCTAATTAATCTTTTCCAAGTTTTGGTCAGCGCACTCTAATTATGAAACTGCAGGTGTGACTTGTGGGGAAGTTGGATCTTTCTCCATGTTCATTAGTTTTGTACTGCCGTCTATGTTTTTTTGGTTCCTTAGAAAAAAACATTTGACTTGATTTCAGATGATTCAATAGAAATACTGTCTTCTAATGTAAATTAATTTTTTCTTGAATTTTAGGTTTTGGTTCTGAAGCTGAATGACTATATATGTAGTATCTTTAAAATGCAATCTTATGTGTTGACAGGTATATTTTTGCACTCTGTTGAATTATTTATTTGGTCTCACCTACAGTGCGGTAGTTTTATGCTTCTTTGATTTAATTCGTTGCATATCAGCTTAGCTACAGTATATTTGCCCATGTGTGGGTGTTTACTTCTTGTTTTATGATTTGGGTATGTTTTTAAGTTGGTTTTTGTGGAGATCTAATGGGATCGTTTTCTTGACATTATCATCATTTGTTTCATTATCATTATATAATGAAGGAAAAAGCTCTTATCTAATGGGATCGTTTTCTTGACTTTTATTTCTCCTACTAATGAGAAAGCTCTTATTTTGGAACTTGAATGCCATCTTTTCAAAGTGGGAAATCTGACCCACTTACCAAGAAATGAGACATTGGATTATGCTTCATATCCAACAGGAGAAATATAAAATCTTCATGGAAAATGACACAATGCATTTGGGTTCAACAAGTAAAAGGAGTCACAACTTGCTCAATGCGTATTTCAATGTTTGCAAGATCTCCTAAATTGATTCATATTCAAAGAAGGATTGATATTTGATACTTATAATTTTTGGAATTTTATTTCCTTAAGTAACGATTTCTAAAATAACGAAGGACAAGGATTGTTAACTGGTCAATACAACCTATTTTGTCCTTCATTTAATAACTACCTGTATTGACCCATAACTTAATCCATCAAAGTTGCTATTGCCTAGTAATTGTATGCATCAAATTAAAAAGTTCCTTTAAATGTTACAGAAGAAAGAAGTGTAGTCACACAAGTATTTGATGTTGCTGATGAATCTAGTTATCATGTCAAGTGATAAATTTGTGTTGACTTTTACTGATAATCTAAGTTAATGTTTTGTACCTTGGTTTGTTAACTAGGCTTGAATCTGCACACCTTCATTCATGGTGGATTTGGTTGTCGTCTGGTGCCAACTGGGGATGATGATGATAATGGTGTACTTTGTTCAGTGCTGCTATTGTTAGTGTAGTGTTTGATAAATTAAGCAATATTTATGATCTTTCTATGAACTATGGTTTCTGGATTGATTTTAGATGCTGGTAAGGTCATGTATGATGGATAATGAGCCAGCCAGAACATACTTTTTATGATAGATTAGCTGTTTGATTTTTAAAATCGAGTTCATGGTTAACATGTAAGGGTAACTAATGATTGGAAAACAGCAGACTAAGACCGTTAAAAACATCAAGGAAACCACACACCGCACCTAACGAACATGAAAAGAGACTGTGAAGGTTATGTTATGATTTTTTGAGACTTGATGATACCACGTGTTATTTTCTACGGCCAAACTTCTACTTAGCGCACCCTGTAAATTTTGATAGGTTTGTTGGATAATCAGGGTGGATTTTGGATTTGTGGTTACTGGTTACACACTACTCTCTCTCGGTTAGAAAAATGTCGTATGATCATTTATAGCTGTTTTTTTATATTTCATTTTCGTATCATTTGCCCCTTTCGTCTTGGTACGATAGGTATCGAATGTGTTAGTCACAACCTTTAAAAACCTCTTTACTCTTTAAGATCTTAAAAAGGGTCTTAAACAAGCTCTCAAAAACATGAGTAGTGAAAGTGCACAATGGTGTTGGATCTTCGTTAAGCGAAACCATTGTTTATATATTATACTGCTACTTAGTGGTGGCCGCATCCTATTTTACCTATTAGAAATAAATTTTATTTATCAGAGCAATATCCTCATTCCCTAAGTAGTTTGAATGGTTAAGTCTTTACACAACTAGGTGGTCATGTTTTCAAATCTGCTTCAATGCGCCCGCGCCCGCGCGCGCGATATATATATATATATATATATATATATATATATATATATATATATATATATATATATATATATATATATATATATATATATATATTATATATATATATATATATATATATATATATACTAGGCTAAAGTCCCGTGTAACACACGGGTCAATAAAAAAATATTATTGTTGTTTAAAAAGGTGCGTAAGTTATAATGTTGTTTATAATATTTTGTATATCGACTTTTATGTATGATTTTTAACATTAGCTATATCTAAAATTAGTAGCTTTTCTCTGTTAATATTTATACTTCTAAATAGTGTATAATACGGAATGAAATAACTATATAAATAAGAACTTTAAGTAATAAACAACTTAAATTGAACATGAAAAATAATATTTGAAATTCATAAACATTTGAAAATTTATTTGTATACAACATTTGATTTTTTATTGGTTATTTTTTATTATTATCTAATATTAATAGTTTTAACCTCTATCTACTTTTAACTCGAAATAATGTTACATAAAGCTGATAATGATCCTTATTAAAAAACAAATCAACTTTGGATAGCGATTGTCCTTGTCTTTTGATTATTGTCATTTCAAAACACACTGAGAACAAAAATTGTCTTCTTTGAAATTTAAAATAAATCCTTTTCTCTGAAGGTGTCAAAGTCAATCGTAAAATATAAATACGATTTCAATATTACTTGCAGATACATCAAAACAATTTATACATATCAAACGAATTTTAATCAAATATAATAATAATAATAATAATAGAATAATAATAATAACAATAATAATAATAATAATAATAATAATAATAATAATAATAATAATAATAATAATAATAATAATAATAATAATATGACAGTACACATAAAATTAATAAAGAAGTTTAAAAAGTAAAAGCATGTAATAACTCTTTATAAATGGACTGTTGAAGTAGATCATCTTCAAAAAAAATTAAAGTAAAATAATATTAATCCAAAAACACAATTGTAAACAATGATATGTTAAATCATAATCGCTGAGGTGAAAGCTCAAATATAACAAAAAATAAATACATTTTGTTGAAGAAAACTTGATAAAACCGAAGCCAAAATGAGAACGTAAATGAAGTTTGTCGAATACGATATCATCAGACTTTATAAAGACAAATCGCGAGGGTCGTAAATCTAGGATGGTTGTGAAATATTTTAAAAGCGAGTATGATTTCATTTCCAAAAAAAGATACCCATGAATTCCTTCAAACTGAAGAGGAGTCGATTAAAAAAATTATAACTTTCATCAAAATTTAAATATAAACCGAGTATTTAATGGAAAAACACAATCAATGAACTGATTTCATAGATGAAGAAAATCATAAATGATTTGTATAGTTTTTATTGATAATTATTTGTAAAAATATGAAATATCGGGCATGATTTAATTTCTAAAAAAAGATGTGTGCTCTAATTTAAGGTTAAATTTCCAAATTTTCCTTAAATATCTCTTGTATAGAAGTTGACTTTTAGTCAAATGAGCCTAGACTAACACTAAGAACAGATACATAGAGCTGTTGTGATTTAATACTTCGGGTATTAGTGATATTAAATAGATTAATGAAGGCGTAAAAGGATCTGTGAGTTGAACTTCAAACATAATGTGATTTGGGGTAAATCTAAACCATGATATGCTTGTAAATTGAAAATGATAAGAAATGGTTCATCTTTCCATTTGAAAATCGATATCATGATTTGGGGAAATCGAAACCCTGAATTGATTAGTTAAGACCATTGATTTTATAATACACATATTAAATTGTTTCGGGATAGAAGACGTGAGATAGGGTTTCTTCTCCTTTGCATAGGATGAGTGAATTAGGAAACCTTTAATTACTTGGTTGAATAAGCAAGAATTCAACACGTTTCAATTTATAATTTTGGTGTAATACAACCTATAAAAACTCATTATATTATTTGTTTGTTGGGATAGAGTCAACTTGTTCTTGGTTAGGAAAAATCAGTCAACTACAACTTGCAATCTTTTTTAGAGTTTTATTTTAAAATCATCACAATGTCCTTTGTAATGAGTTTTTTTTCAAAGTAGGATTGGTAGAAAATTAATTTAACAAAATGAATGTTTAAAAAAATATTTACCAAAATGGTTTTTGTATTGAAAAGTTAAAATTTTTTATTCATAATATGATTGGATAAATGTATTTCTGTTTTTACTAATGTTACTTAAGTAAAATTTAAAAGATAAAGTTTTAATAAAATAAAAACCAATTTAGCATCTCTTATGATTTTGAAAAATGGTTTATGATGTTTTTATTAAGGTTTTCTTTTTCAATAAAGTTTTCTCATACAAAAATATTAATACTCTTTCATCAGTACTTTTTAACATATATTTTTATAATACTTGTTCTTATATAGAAAAGATCTTTTTATGAAACTGAATGATTTATGTAATTTTTTTTAAAATAATGATATATATTAGATAATTGTTTTAAACATAAATTTATATATAGTAATAATCACTTACATAAGCATGTACATAATTGATAAAATATAAACATCATATACATACAGCGTTAGTTTCGCCTTGCGAGCCGGCTCGATCTCGACATATGAAGCTCGGGCTCAAAACCATTTATTAAATGAGTCGTAAATGAGTTCAAGCTTGTTTAATTTAAGCTTAATTAGAGTTTTTAGCGAGTCGGTCTCGAGTGGCTCGCGAGACGGTGTGACTCGTTTCTCCCCTAATTGTTGCTGGAAATCTATTAGCAACATACATGTCATTGTTAATTGAGGATTACATTTATAATTCGTAAAATAAAATAAAAATAAACCATTAACTTTTTTTTGTTTCGTCATGATATTTATATAAAACATTTTTAAGGAATGCATTTTTTGTTAAAAATAGTTTTCTTATTATATCTTTTAATTAAAATCATTTTCAAAAAAATACATATTGTTAAAAGAATTAAAAAAATGTGCGTACTTTTATGTGAAATTGAAACAAAATTATAGTGAAAAAAATTCAACTTTTCTATGTAAAAATACGACATATGAACCAAATGGTTTTACAATTTTATTCACCTCGGTACTTGACTATTTTTAAATAATATTATTTTAAAGTGAATTAAATTTAATCAATAACATTATATTGAGAAAAAAACACTTCCTTAAACACCTATTATGGTAAATAAATATTCTATACACTATTTAAGGAAAAAACTCACTTTGTAATTATAGTAATAGTTAATTTTATTCAAATGAATTATGACTAATAATAAGGATAGATACATTTTTAGGCGGGAAATTAAAATAATGGAGGCCTAAGAAAACGACACGTGGCACTAAAGATATTGTTTTATTAATAAGTATAGATATATATATATATATATAACTAGCTTTAGTAAACCCGTGTATTACACGATTTAAATAAATAAAATATTAATATAATAAATTTATAAATTACACAATGATATTCTAAGATATGATATAACTGAAATAAAAAAACGATAATATCAACTTTATAAAATTTTGTTTTTAATTTCTTTTATTGAAAATAAATATTTTGTTTTAAACAAACCGTATTAAAAATGTCATTTTCAAAAGTTTTCTTATTACAACTCCCAAATTTGATAATTTAAAAATAGTAATTTATTTAGATATAATCTTAATAAAAAGATTTCTTTGTTAATTTATTAATTATTAAAAAGTATTAAAATAATATTATTAGTAATTAAGGTAATTATTTAATAGGAGAGAGAGACGGGAAAATTTTGATAAAAATGATTGTGGTGCTGACACGTGTCATCCCAATGATTGTGGTGCTGACACGTGTCACCCCATTTACCCTTTTATTAGAGTAGGAAGATTAATCGAGGTTTTCTATATATTTAAAATTTGGTTTTTCGTGTTTTTTGAAAAGTCTATGTTTCAACGTAAGTTTTATTTGTAAACGAGTTGGGTCAAATATAATATGTTTTATAAACTCTACACTTCGATGTAAATAAAATTCGTAAACAAGTCAGAGTGATTTTTGTTTAAAAAAAGTCGGATCAAATATAATATGTTTTCATTTAAGGGTTTAAATTCGAGTCACTTTATGCATTTACGTAAATTTAATTTTGAAACGAATCGGCTCTATTGTAATCTATACATCATCACTTCGCCTACAATGTCGCGGCAACGCGGGTACTTTCTTTAATAAATTTGTCGTTTTAATGTTAACTTCTGTTGGTGACAAAATGTGAGACCATAATACTCTCTTTTTTCTATGTTGCCGTCACGTTAATAACATCTACGTAACGCGGGTAACGAAGTTCGCAAACTCGCTGCATCGCACGGGTTTAATTTCTAGTTATCTACAAATAGGAGCAAAGAGATTTAAGATAAATTCAATTTTATGTGGAATCTCTAATGTTGTCCAACAAAGCTTGGCGTGCAAATGTGGTAATTTTATATAAGCTGATTTAAACCCGATTAAGACAACATATGCAACTTTTTTGCAAGGCGGTCCGAGGTTTAACGAAAATGACTATTGATGGAGATAATTGGAGTTTTGACGTGAACGCGGTGTAAAATAAGATGACAAAGTTTGTAATTAATGAGAGTTTGTTGTTCCATCACTTTGACAACCTACGTCAAAAAGGTTTTTTCAAGAAATGCTCCGACAACGTTAATAAGTTGCTCTATCTGTACATGTGATTGTTTAAAATTGTGGAAAATCCAATAAAAAAAATTAATTTTGGGCTTTGTTTACACATTATAGTGAATTTAACTTGCGACATTCGGTCGGCTTCATACGGTTCATTGGATTTATACACTTGCATTACCACTCTTGAGTAAACCTCAATACATGACAAAGAATGAAGCGTGTGGTTGCGCTTGAATTGCTTGACTATTCACATACCGATAAAAATTAACTTCTAGTTTTAGATAGTGTATTAACAACTTTTAGTTTTAGCAAAGAAAGTTTTTCAGTAACGTTTGATAATGCATAGAAAAATACTACAACCGTTAGACAACTAAAATAAAAACATAAACCGATTTATACGATGCGTCATAGTCAATGTATTGCACGCATTAATAACCTTGATTATGCAAGTCCGACATGAAAAAAATCAACCTTTAAAAGAATTTCTAGAACTATAGTTATGTGACATTTTTGGTTCAAGTAACAAAAGATATCATAGTGATATTAAATATTGTTATGATATGAATTCCCCTTGTTATGGCCCAAATTACGACGCACCTACGAGATGGTATTTAATTTAATGAAATACTCATAAACGCTTTTAAACAAAAAGAATATTTACACATTTCATGATAACCTTACCAGGCGTGGATTAGTTGTTCCATTTCAACTTGTTTAACAAGTAATTGCCTAATTGGTATGCTTGGAGTTTTCAAAATCATAACAACAACTTGTTTATCGGAATTTTATTATCTTACAGGTTTTTTAGTACTTAACCAACTTTAAACAAGGACAAAAAAGTTATCTGAGTTTGATTTTAAAGATTAACAACTAGGTTTTGCTCTCGCTTGCTATGCGAGCGTTGGGGATTAACCTGTTTGAAATTTGTGGAACGCGCTGGAAACTCTATGATGCTCTCAAAGATCAAACCGATGTCACATGTGCCGATGTCAATAGTAGCTTTGTTGGACCAAAAGAACCAATGAGCCAGATCAGAAAAACCTTTAAGTCCCACAGACTTCATAACAACTGAAGTGATCTACATCTGCTGAAGACAAAGTCTGAAGACAAAGTCTGAAGACAATAGCTGAAGATAAAGTCTGAAGACAAAGTCTGAAGACAAAGTCTGAAGACAATAGCTGAAGACAAAGTCTGAAGACATATGCTGAAGACAAAGTCTGAAGACCAAGTTCTTAGAAGTTGTCTCAAACAGCTGAAGTAGTTCTTTTCAGTAGTTGTGATGTTTTTCTTTTCAGTAGTTTTATTATTGTAAAACATCTGAAGTTCTTACACTTTAAATGTTATATCTTCAGTAGTTGTAATTATAGTTTATACTTAGCTCTTTGTGAAGGTGTCCTCAGCTGTTGTGGACATCTTCAGTAGATTAGTTTGCTTTCAGTAGTTTGTATAAATCAGTTAGATGTCACTATCAAGTGCATCAGCTGACGTCACATTCCTTTATAAAAGGAATGTTGACCTAATTGTTTTAGAACCGAAGCATTTGCGTGAATGAAAATCTTCCATTTGCAAAAAATCCTCTCTCTATAATCGTCATAGTGTGATTGATTATTCATACTTGTCTTGATTAAATTTGATCTAATTTGTGTTATATTCCGCTGAAAATTCAAATCTAATTGATCAAACTAGATCCGATCCTATCAAATGGTATCAGAGCAGGTTAATCATTGATCGATTTAACAATTGATCATTGAAACTGCTCTTTTGATATCTAAGTTTGATCGAATTAGCAAATTTGCAAGAATTGGTTATAGAGTTTGATTTTCTGTTGCTTCCGGTCAATTAATTTGAGATTCGAATTGTGTTGTTGAGTTTTTGAGCTAGACTTATTAAAATCTCATTGAATTTGTTTGAATTGGTGAAAATGACTACATCAATCAATGATCCTCACAATACTGGCTCCTCAACAAAGCCTCCGATGCTTGTTAGGAGTGACTATAACATATGGCAACCCCGAATGCTCCATCACCTGTCTGTTAACAGTTCAGGTTGTTGGAAGTCAGTGGTTCATGGACCATATAAGCCTATGGTGAGTAATCCGGAAACCAATGAGATGGTTCCGAAGAAGAAGGAGCAATATTCTGATGAGGATCTGAAACTATTTGAAATTGATGCTAAAGCCCATGGAATTCTGGCCATGGCACTGCCAAATGAAATCTACTCTGGACTTATGCATCATGAAACTGCTTATGATCTCTGGGTTGCTCTGAAAGAACAATTTGGAGGAACTGATGAGGTCTTAGCAAACAATAGAGAAATCCTTGCCCAGCAATATGAGACATTCTCTCATAGAAAGGGTGAGTCACTGACTCAACAGTTTGAGCAATTTTTCTGTTTGATATCTGAGCTAAAAATGGTTCACATGAATATACAAACAGTCAGATGAACAATAGATTCCTCAGATCCCTGCCTGAGAGATGGGACACATATACCATTGTCCCACGCTCTAGTGCAAATCTGGACACTCTATCTCTTACCCAACTTCATGGGAAACTCTTAACATTTAAAAGAGAGATAGAACAGAAAAGGAAACTGGCTTCATCTGGGAAGCTCACTGATGACTTTGTACCAGGAAATACTGCTCTGGTTGGTCACGAGTCAGAATATGCTGCATCAGAAAGTTCTTATGATGAGCATATAGATTTCTCTTCAAACAGTGGAGATCATGCTTTTGTTGGTGTTGATGGTAATTCAAGGTTTAGTGTTGATAATTTGTGCTTTTTGATGGATGATTTGAAAGGAATTGCTGATGATGATCTGGAAGAGATGGATATTTTGAGCCAAATGGCATTAATCAATATCAGATCTCAAAAGTTTTACAAAAGGACAGGTAGAAAATTCCCTGGTCTCTCTGGAAAAACCAAAGTTGGTTTTGATAAGAGCAAGTTGAGATGTCACAAGTGCCATAGACTTGGACATTTTGCAAGAGAGTGTAGATCATCTGGATCTAACTCATCTGCACCCTTTGTGACTTTTCCAAGCAATAGCTCACAAACCAAAGGGCAACATTCTACCAGTTCTGATCATCATTCACAAATTCAATCATCTCCTGCATTTTTTGTTCCTCAAGGTCCAATGCCATATCCTTATCCATGTTTTTCTATGCCTCAGTATAGTCAAGTTCCTGTACCCATGGCTCAACAACCACATGCCCTACCTGATCCTCAACCATCTCAACCAAATCAACAATCTCAATCTCAATCACATCAAAGCTTTTTCACACCTGAGGTTGTTGACTGGAGCAGCTTACCAGATGATAGGTCTGGTTATTCTGAACAATTGTTTACTGGTGCTGGTCAACATGGTGGTGAAAACCCTTTTGGAAATCTTGCTCTAATGGCCCTGGAGTCTACTGATGGAAATACTTCATCATCACAGGTACCACAGGTATCTTCTGAGGCTAAGGCCAAGTTGTGTTCTGAGTCATGCATAGCTGCTTTTGTTTCAATTAGGGAAGCAAATGTAGCCTTAATTAATCAAAATCTTGACCTAGAGAAAGTGATTTCCAAAAGAAAAGCTGAGTTTGAGTCTGTTTTAAAAGAAAAGGATGAGGAGATTTACAAATTAATATGCCAAATCACTGATGAAAAAGCAAAGGTAGAGGTCATTTTGGAGAATCATAAGAATCTCAAAGAAACACTTGCAGCTACTCAAGTTAATTGTGAATGTTGGGTAACATCATGCAAGGGGTTTGAAATGCTTCTCAGCAAGCAAACAACTTCAAATGTGAAGTTTGGGATTGGGTATAATCACACTATACCTCCTACAGATTTTACTCCCAAGCTAGAAGTAAAATCTGAAGGTGAAAGCAATTCCCAAACCACATCATCATGTGTCTCATCCTCAAATGATAATTCAAAATCAGAGGGTGAAGTCAGTGTTATTACCTCAGCTAATCAATTTGCTGATGGTCTCACTGCTTCTAAACACATGATCAAAGAGAAACTGAGCAATTTAGGTGTTGTCCCACAAAGTACTCAAAGTATTGAAGGGCAAAACACAACACCTGAAGAGCATTTCAAACCAATTGAAATCAAGCATAATTTGACAACTGCTGAAAAGTCTATCAGGAAATCCAAAAGTACTGATAGAAAACTTTTGAAGAACAAATCTTCAGTTGTTACAAATCCTTCAGTACTTACCATAAGTACTAAAAGGAAAAAAGTACTGAAGAACAAATCTTCAGTAGTTTCATCATCTTCAGCAGTTGATCAACAAAAGATGAAGAGAAAGCCATGTGAAATATGTGGTTTGTTTAATCATCTTACTGATGAATGTTGGTATAACAAGGGTTTAAAATTCAACAAAGATAAAATCATTAAAAAGAAAATGAATAAAATGAAAGATGAATTTCAAACCAAGTTTGTACCACAAACATCTCCATCTGATAACCCAAAGTTTTTCCAAAAAGTTAAAAAGAAGGAAGGGGTTCATCACAAAACAGCTGAAAATATTCCTCATGGAATATCAAAAACCCAGACTAAGTCTGTGTCTTTCAAAAAGGAGGATTTGGTGAATCACAAGAACAAATCAACAACAAGTACTGATGTGTCAACTGAGCTGAAGGCTTTGACAACCAATCAGACACAACTTGTTATGATGGTTCAACATCTGTTGGGGAGAGTTAACCAATTAGATGTATCTGTGATTAAACCACTGAAAAGGAAAACTAAGCCAAAATCAAAGGAATCCTTTTCAGCATCATCTCCACCTTCAAAGGCTGTTAATCATGAAAAATCAGTTAGTTTAAAAACCTGTTGATGAAAACAGACCCAAAACCAAAATGGTTTGGGTCTCAAAGGCTAACTAATTTCTTGTGCAAAATGCAGGGTTCTTCAGCATGCCAAAGAAGCATCTGGTATGTAGACAGTGGAGGATCTATGCATATAACAGGGAGCAGCTCTCTTCTTCATGATTACTCTCAAGGAAAGAAGGGATTTGTTTCTTTAGGTAATGATGCTAAGGGTTACATCATTAGCAAAGGGTTTGTGTCAAATGGAGAGATAAGGTTTGATGATGTTAACCATGTGGAGAACCTCAAGTACAACCTGTTGAGTGTCAGTCAAATGTGTGATAAAGGGCATGTTGCACTTTTCACAAGTCAGAACTGTCGGATTCTGTCTTCCAAAGTTCTGAAAAGGATTGATAAGATATTGGATGAATATACTCTCCTGAAGGCCAACAGGATTGGAAGAGTATATGCCTTAGATTTATCAAATAAAATTGATCTAAAAGGCCATCCATGTCTGTTCTCTAACGCCTCTCCTCAGGAATCTGAACTATGGCATAGAAGGCTTGGTCATGTGAATCTTAAAAACATGAACCAGCTTATTCATCATGGTTTAGTGAGAGGTTTGCCATTGAAGGAGTTCAAATGTGTAACACCCCGAAAAGTCAAAACGAGTCATTAAGGACAATGGGCTTAATTAATGGGTATTTAATAAAAGAAGGAAATGGTCATGGGCTAAAATTAGGCTTATTGGGTAGTGGCCTATGGGATTAAAGGCCCATAATCAGCCCTTAAGCACCCAAAACCAGCTTCATCTTCCTCATTACAACCCTAGCCACCAAAATTCGTAGAGAGAGAAAGTAGAGAGAGAAAGTGAAGAAAACTCAAGATTTGAAGTTTCTAAGGTGAAGAGATTGAAGATCTGGGTGTTGGAGCATCAAGATCTAAGAAAGGAGCAACAAATCCAGGTAAGAATCGACCTCTAAACCCTTCTGTAGATCAAACCCGGATTCTAGGGTTTTGGGTTTTGAAAAGTTGCAAAGAATCGCATAAAGGTCACATTTTTACGTATGAAAACATGTATAAAGCTTAGATTTAGCCTCATGGATGATAAACTAAGGGATTGGACGTAAAAAGTTATGATTTTGGGTTAAAAACGGTCTGGTCCGTAATTTTTATGCGATCTGCGAAACTGTGTGTTCATCCAGCGAATTTGCATATTCAATCAGCGAAACTGTGGATCTTCCTGCGAAATTATAGTTTCGCAGGTAGTTTCGCAGACATGTTTTTCCAACGAAAGTTGGGCGAAACTGGCAGCAAAGCTGGCAGCGAAGATGCCAGCGAAACTGCCAGCGAAGGTGCTAGCGAAACTAGCAGCGAAACTGCTGGTGAAACTAGCAGCGAAACTGCTGGCGAACCTAGCTGCGAAATTGCTGATCTTGCAGCGAAGCAGCGAATTTAGGTAGAAATTAACCCCTTTAAGTGTTAGCTTATCTGCAGGCTGCGTAGAGTGATCCTAGCCTTGTAAGCTTAGCCTAGAAGTTATTCGTGATATCCAGGTGAGTTCTAGATCCCCATTTTATAAGTTTTCCATGTTTTGGGGCTATTATGCATACTAAATTTACGTTTTTAAATGACCAAGATTTTAAGAGGTTTTAACAGGAAGAACGATTTTTCTATAAGTAAATATGCTATATAAATCCTTAAATATAAAAATTTTTCGCGCTGACCTGGCAGCCCGGCCCCAGCCAGGGGCGTTGCCCCTTGGACCCCACTAGGGGCTGCTGCCCCTAGGACCCCGCTGTCAGGGGCTGCCGCCCCCGAACCCCCGCTGTCCCGCGGCGGTTCGGTTATGTTTTATGATGATTTTACTTGGCATGATGTGTACTTAATAAGTTAAGTATTATATATATTAAAGAGAAAGATGATATTAATGAAAAGCGAAACTTAATGAATGTTACCCCCGGGCCCGTTTGATGATGAAAAGTCTTGCAAGCACTATGATAGACTTCACTTATGTGAGTCTGATGTATGATGATGGATCTGTATTCATGAGCGGGCTATGTGCCTTGCAGTGTGGATCAACTGTCGGGGGTTAGCTACCGTTTTCATGTGTACCGACAGGGATTGGCATTTGTTGTCAATCAACATGGAGCTCTTGCTTTGTGCAATCTCGTTTATGATGAAAGTGAAAGATAATGAAAGAATGAAAGATAATGAACATGCTTATGATGATGCAAGTAATGTTATATTCTATGTTGCATGCATGGTCATTATATGAAGGATAAAGAGTATATTTTCTTATAATATTTAAAAACTAGAACTCGCTCAGCGAAGCTGACTTTTATGCATAATAGTTGGCAGGTAAGTGCTGATGCTGAGGATGGCACACGGAGCTACTTGGGGAGCTATGGATGGCATTCAAGTTTATGAAGATCTTTATTGTAATTTAAGGACAAGTAATATGTTTTGTTTACAATTAAATGACAAATGTATGAGTACGATGGGTTTTCAAAGGTTTAAATGAATGTCTAATTATTTCCGCTGCAATGTTTTATTATTAAACTGATTTTATGCTATGATTAACCAACTGTGAGGCTTCCCGGGAACGGGGCCTTACAAAATGTGATGACAACTGTTCTGCTTGTTTAAAAGGAAAGCAACACAAAGTTTCATTCCCTCCAATAGAAGAACCAAAGTCCACTGCCTGCTTGCAATTACTGCATATAATTCTTTTTGGTCCAGTAAGAGTGATGAGTATGGCAAAGAAAAAATACTGTCTGGTAATTGTGGATGATTATTCCAGATATGTATGGACTTTCTTCTTACATTCAAAAGATGAGGCTGCCCAAATCATCATTTACTTTGTGTTGTATGTGGAAAAACAGTATTCACTTCCAGTCAGGTGTGTGAGAAGTGATAATGGCACAGAATTTAGAAATCACACTCTTGATGAATTCTATTTATCTAAGGGAATCAAGAGGCAATATAGCATTCAAAGAACTCCTGAACAAAATGGAGTGGTGGAGAGAAAGAACAGGACCCTTATTGAAGCCGCAAGGATAATGTTGGCTGACTCAGGTTTGCCACTAACCTTTTGGGCTGAAGCTGTCAACACAGCTTGCTATGTACAGAATAGGGTGTTAGTAAATCAGAGGTTGATAAAGACTCCTTATGAGTTATTACATCAGTTGGCCCCTCTGATTTCATTCTTTAGAGCATTTGGGTGTCCCTGTTATATTTTTAACACAAAGAATCCACTTCAGAAGTTTGAATCAAAGGTGGATGCGGGGTATTTTGTTGGGTATTCATCTACTTGCAAGGCATACAGAGTTTTTAATTGCAGAACAAAGAAGTTGAAGAAACTTTGCATGTCAAGTTTAATGAATCTCCAAAAGACAAAATTCCTCAAAACCCTGTGGAGTTATTTGATTTGGACATACTGCAATATGTTCCATATCAGTCTCCATCTGTTGCTGTTTCTGAGGATCCATCATTTCCATCTGGTGGTATAAATGCAAGTTGTAGTGATCATCTGCCTGTGTCTACTACACTTGATGTTCCTGTAGCTTCAGCAGTTCCATCCACAACAAATGCTGATGAAATCTCTGAATCCTCTACATCATTTGAACTGCCATCTCATTCTAGGTGTCAAGAGTCTGAATCAACATCTGTTGCTGCTGAATCTCCTACAAACACTTGCACATATATTATTGAGTACCAAGAACTAAAGAATCATCCCATGTCTCAAATCATTAGTGACATCAATGCTGGTGTTTCAACTAGAAGTCAATTGTCCAATTTCTGTCTCTATGCTCTCTTCATCAGTCAGCAAGAGCCAAAGAACTATCATGTGGCATTAAGAGAAAATGGATGGGTTGAAGCCATGCAGCTTGAGCTTCTTCAGTTTCAAAAGCAGCAAGTGTGGGAACTGGTTCCTCTACCCCAAGGTAAGTGTGCAATAGGCACTAAATGGGTGTTTAGGAATAAAACTGATGAAAAAGGTCAAATTGTCAAGAACAAGGCCAGACTGGTTGTACAGGGGTTTTCACAAGAAGAAGGTATTGATTATGATGAAACCTTTGCCCCTGTAGCCAGACTGGAGGCAAT
This sequence comes from Flaveria ramosissima, assembly GCA_025215565.1. Lineage (NCBI taxonomy): Eukaryota > Viridiplantae > Streptophyta > Magnoliopsida > Asterales > Asteraceae > Flaveria > Flaveria ramosissima. Next base: position 46,732,857 of record CM046029.1, on the reverse strand, counting down.
CAGATTGTTCTTAGCTTATGCTGCTTTCCATAACCCTAAAGTTTTTCAAATGGATGTCAAAAGTGCATTTTTATATGGTAAAATAAAAGAAGAGGTTTATGTATGTCAACCACCAGGTTTTGAAGATCATAAACATCCAGATTGGGTGTATAAGCTTGATAAGGCTCTTTATGGGTTAAAACAAGCTCCCAGAGCCTGGTATGAAACACTATCTAACTTTCTTCTTCAAAATAATTTCACTAGAGGCTCCATAGATAAAACTTTGTTTATTAAGAAAGTAGGCATGCATAAGCTCCTTGTTCAAATTTATGTAGATGATATTATTTTTGCATCCTCTGATCCACAGTTGTGTGATGCCTTTACTAAGTTGATGCAACAAAAGTTTGAAATGAGTGCCATGGGAGAATTACAGTTCTTTGTGGGTTTGCAAATCAAACAATTGGCTGATGGAACTTTCATTCATCAGTCAAAATACACAAAGGATTTGTTGACCAAGTTTGATTTACAAAACTGTAAGCCTTGTTCTACTCCCATGTGCAGCAACACACAACTGGATGCTGATCAGAAAGGTAAAGCAGTTGATGAAACTCTTTACAGATGTATGATTGGTTCCTTGATGTACCTTACACCTTCTAGACCAGCCATTATGTTTGCAACTTGTGTTTGTGCTAGATTTTAGGCTGCACCTAAAGAATCCCATATGATTGCAGTCAAAAGGATCTTTAGATATTTGCAAGGAACTCAATCTCTAGGACTTTGGTATTCCACTGGGCACTCTTGCAAATTAGTTGCTTTCTCTGATAGTGACTATGCAGGGTGTAAGTTAACCAGAAAATCAACCTCTGGTGGATGCCAATTTCTAGGCAATTGTTTAGTTTCTTGGCAGAGTAAGAAACAAACTTCAGTTGCTACATCTACAGCTGAAGCAGAGTACATTGCTGCTGCAAGCAGTACATCTCAGGTACTCTGGCTTCAAAATCAATTATTGGATTATGACATTATAGAGACTAAGACTCCTTTACTGATGGATAGTGCTTCAGCTCTTTGTATTGTTAAGAATCATGTCCAGCATTCTAGGACCAAACATATTGAGATCAGACATCATTTTATCAGGGATTGTTATGAAAAAGGTCTGATTGATCCAAAGTTTGTGCCTAGTGCTGATGAGCTTGCAGATATATTTACTAAGCCTTTGGACAGTGCAACTTTCAAAAATCTTGTGCTTAGGCTTGGTATGCTGCAGCTAGAATAATTTGACAACTACTGATGCTCTTAGTTATCAAGTACTGATAGGCATTAGTATACAGCTGTCAAAAATAAGTGCTGATAAGTTATTTTATCTTTAGTAGTTTTTACAACTACTGAAGACTAAATTACTTAAAGTACTGAAGTACTTTATTTGTTGAAAAGTACTGATGTAGTTAAAACTACTGATGTCTTTTCTAATAGATAAGTACTGATGACCAATGAAACACCTGAAAATCAGATAATCTGCTGAGTAAATGTTAAGGTCATTGAAACAACTGAACTCCATGAATTGACGACAACAACTGCTGTTTTATTTCAAAACAAATGAAGCCAAAACCAAGTCTTCAGTAGTTTAAAACTACTGATGACTAACACCAAGTCTTCAGTTGTTTCCAACATCTGAAAGTTAAAACCATGTCTTCAGTTGTTTTCTAACAACTGCTGACTCACTCCAAAACTTTCAGTTGTTTTCTTTCAGTCGCTTCATAACCTATAAATACCTAACCCTAACTTCAACCTTTTCATAAGTCGTTTTCCAAACGTTCATCTTCCATTAATGGCGACCATGCAAATCAAACCTCGACACAACTGTGTTGCCTACCTTACCAAATCAGCCTTTTGGACTAAGTTTGATGCTGCCATTGATCTGATGGTTGATTCCCAATACCACACCGCCTTTCTTTTGAATCCAACCATCTATCCCGATACCCTTCGCCAATTCTGGACAAACGTCACTGTCTATACTGATGAGAATGATGACTCGATCACTCTCCAGTCGTTTGTCAACCAGAAGAAGGTGGTCATCACTTCTGATATCATTCGCCAAACCCTAGACCTGAATGATGCCACCTATGCCACCAAATACCCCAAAGGCACCATTGATTTATCATTTATTAACCGTGGATATGAAGGTGACCTAAGTGCTACCACTATTATGAAGAAGCACTTTCATGATGCTAAACGTCTCATCTTTCATATGATCAATGTCTGCCTTGCCCCCAAAACATCTTCATGGGATCAAATGTCATCCAGGTGGCAACAGGTATTGTATTCTATCCTTGAACGCCAAAGCTTAAATTTTTCTGAAATAATATTTCTGGAATTAAAAGATCTGGCAATGAAACCTGTGGCTAACAGATGGATATTATATCCAAGGTTTCTTATGGCTATAGTTATTAATCAATTAAAATCTGATGGCCTTGTTGGTCTTGGAGTCCCTGCTATGGTAGTGTTGCCAGAGGTATACTCCAGGTACAACTCAAACCCACAACTCAAAGAGGCTGCCAAACTGCTAAAACCCAAGCAGAGGGAACCCACAGCCTCCACCTCCAGATCTAAAGTCCCCTCCAAACCAAAATCCAAGCAAACCAAAAAGGCTACTCAGGGAGTTGAGTCCCCTGATGATGCCCCTGCAACACAAACGCAGGATGAAACTACTGGCCGTAATCCCCTTGTAGTTTCCAAGACTCTACCAGCTGAAACCGCTCAGGTATCCTCTCAACAGGATCCTGATGCAACCAAAATTGGGAAACCACATTACTGGAATCTCTCTCACTTGAGAAGATTGCCATTGAAGAGCACCATTCACCCCAGGTGCAATCTTTTTCACCCTTATCTCCCACTGAAACCACCCCTACAAGCCCAACTGCAGTTATTGCACAAGTGCTGACTCAACTACATTCCTCTACCCCTCCCCAGAAACCTATTACCACTGGAAAAACCTCAACAGTTGAGGGAGAGGATTATAATGTGGTTGACAACCCACAGCACAGGGATTACAAAGTTCAATCTCCCGGTGTAGAGGAGGAGATTCGAACATCTGGTGAGGCTACCTCTTCTCCTGTTTCAACACATGAACAGATGAAGGTGGTATCATCTCTAAGACCTCACCAGAGGCAACTGCCAATGAAGGACTTAATCCTGAGGCAGGAAGTCCCCAGTTCCAAGACATAGGGGCACATGTGAATACTGATCTACACTCAGCACATGTTCATCCTGATTCAGTCAGGAGGTCAGCTGACTCAGCAAAGCCTGATAATGACCTGGGCTTTTTCTTTGATGTTCTTGCCCAAAACACAATTCTTGAGGCTGAGGTATGTAGACTGCAAGAACTGCTTGCCAAAATGTCTCAAGAATCAAGTCCATCTGCCCCAATTAACCCACAGATGGCAGCTTCTTTTGACGCTATCCCAAACACTGAGCCACTCTCAACAACTTTGCCACCAGCCTCTGTTTCAGGCACCATTTCTCAGGGACAGAACCCCTCTGAGCAAATGGTTGCTGCATTTAGATCCTCCTTACCTCTCATCACTCCAATCATCACTACCATTGTACATCAAACCATTGATGAGAGGCTTTCCTCAAATCTTCAAACTCTAGTTGATGATGCTGTTTCCAAGAAACTTTCTGACATTCAAACCCCTGAACCCAATGCAACCAAAATGGGGGAGTCTAAGTCAGTGAAAGAAGACAAAAGAAAGAGAGTTGAAGAGGAAGAAGTAAAAGAGAAGAAATAAAAAGAGATGATCACTTATAAGAGAAAGAAAAGTGCTGAACAGTCTGAAGATGAGAAGAAATTAGAAGAACTGATCAAAGAAGCTGATGAGCAACATAACAGATCTATGGATAAGATCATTGATCAGCTCTTCAGACAAGGCTTTGACACTGCCAAACTTGACTCTGAGATCACACGGCTAGAGATTCAAGAAATTGAGAATAGATGGGCCAGTTGCAATGAAAAAGAAAGGGAAAGGTTGGAAGCTATGATCAGATTCTTGTCAAAACATTTGGGAAGACCAATCATTGAAGTGAAGTCATGGTCCAGAGACAGTATGTTGGAGATAACCACCAAAATCTGTTCCTCTGAAACCTTCAACAAAGGATTGATCATAGAAGCTCTGGATGAAGCCGGTGCTGGGAAAAGGTCAGACATGGCAAAGTTATCCAAAGCCTCCCTCACAACCAAAATGATAGAGCAGCCTTTACAATCTCCCTCACCAAAACAACCAACCTCACAATCCTCAAAACAACCAACCTCACAACCACCAAAACAACCAACCTCACAAACCTCAAAACCAACCTCACAACCCTCAAAACCTACCTCACAACCCTCAAAACCAACTCCTGTATCCAAGAAACCCACTCAATCAACCACCAATGATGCACCCAAGAGGAAGAGAAGGGTGTTGAGGATGGAAGAAGAAGAAGAAGATGATGAGGATGATAGTCTGCCAATTTCTGCTGTTATTAAAATGAAGATGCCTGAGCCTAGGAGTCAATCAACAACAATCACACCTGACACCCAAAGGCAAATGGTAAAAGTGAAGATTAAAGAAGAAGAACAGCAAAAACAACATGATGAGCAGCTGTTAAGGATGGTTGGTAAGGAATTTCCTAAGTCTTCATCCATACAAGCTATGAAGAAACATGCTCAGAGGTTGTATGCTCTCAGATTTACATTTCAATATCAGAAAGAGAAAGTGAGAATTTGGCCTGACCCCAGAGTTAGTGACAGAATTCATAGAAAGAATGTTCCAAGTAGATACAATGGCCAAGTAAAGAAGAATGTAGATGCTGTGATAATGCTGGCCATTGTAGTGTCACCCTGGGAAATCCTTGATGACTTCAAGCGAGCTTACAAGACTAAGATGACTCCACAAACTTTGCTAGAAAACAAAATGGTGAAGAAGGGATTAATTTACAAGAAGCTTGAAGAAATAAGAAGAAATGAGCTCCAGTTGTTACTTGAAGGTACTCATCCTGATGAGTTTGCACACAGAGAAATAACAACTGTGGAGCTAAAGAATGGAAAGAATGTCAGATACTTATCTGAATATTATGGGCCTGAGTTCTTCTTTGAAAGTGAAGCTGAAGAACTCACAATGGAAGAAAAAGTTGTTCTTCTTGAGGCCTATGTTAGAGAGTCTTACAGACTCATCATTGGGAAGTAGGTATTATGATTGGGGTAACAACTCTGTGTCCAATTCCCCAATACAGAGTTCCCATTCATCCTTTGCCAATCAAATTTTTGAAACCTCTTCCTTGGCCTGAGCTTATTTTGGAAATTTCTGAGCTGATCCAGAAAATGTTTCTGCCAATAAGTGGGACTTCAATAAGCTTAAAGGTTTTGGCTGCATTGGTTCAGGGGGAGTTTGTTGGACCAAAAGAACCAATGAGCCAGATCAAAAAAACCTTTAAGTCCCACAGACTTCTTAACAACTGAAGTGATCTACATCTGCTGAAGACAAAGTCTGAAGACAAAGTATGAAGACAATAGCTGAAGATAAAGTCTGAAGACAATAGCTGAAGACAAAGTCTGAAGACATATGCTGAAGACAAAGTCTGAAGACCAAGTTCTCAGAAGTTGTCTCAAACAGCTGAAGTAGTTCTTTTCAGTAGTTGTGATGTTTTTCTTTTCAGTAGTTTTATTATTGTAAAACATCTGTTCTTACACTTCAGATGTTATATCTTCAGTAGTTGTAATTATAGTTTATACTTAGCTTTTTGTGAAGGTGTCCTCAGCTGTTGTGGACATCTTCAGTAGATTAGTTTGCTTTCAGTAGTTTGTATAAATCAGTTAGATGTCACTATCAAGTGACATCAGCTGACGTCACATTCCTTTATAAAAGGAATGTTGACCTAATTGTTTTGGAACCGAAGCATTTGCGTGAATGAAAATCTTCCATTTGCAGAAAATCCTCTCTCTATAATCGTCATAGTGTGATTGATTATTCATACTTGTCTTGCTTAAATTTGATCTAATTTGTGTTATATTCCGCTGCAAATTCAAATCTAATTGATCAAACTAGATCCGATCCTATCAAGCTTGAGGGTCCCCTCCATCACGCCTGACAGTCTATGAGGCTCTCAAAGAAAACAGTGCTGTCAAATTAGTTGACGTCAATGATTTTCTTTTCTCTTGTTCAAAACGAGGTCCATTGTCTCTTAACTTCAAATTTGACTCAATGCAACAAATAATGTTTACACCATAAACACTAAAATATGTCAACTTGATGTGCTAACTTGTTTAAAATCATTTGTAACCGTCCTTCAACCACCGTAAGTGCCTGGTGATGGCAGCTTAAAAATAATTAGCTTAAATGTAAATATTTTAACTGCTGTTCTTCAAATCCATCAATCAAAATTTAAATTTCAAAAGTATTTTCCTCATAGTGAACTAAAGTGAAGTCAACTAAGACAAAAGAATGAAGAAAATACGGGTACATATAACAACTGAATGCCTTAACAAATGTTTTATGTAAAGCAAAGATGACAAAGTGTTTAATCAGTATATAAAAAATATTGTATTACTTAAATGCATTGGTCAAATTTTATAAAACTTACAAACTGTGAGTTTAGAAAAATGTCCAAATTTGATTAATAAGCTCACTAAAAGTAGAAAGCCTTAAAACAGTTAAAAATGATATAAACAAATACTAACTTTAGAGTATCAGTGCGCCATTAATGAGTTCAAAATAGTTCTAAAGACCCCAAAGCTGAACATAGGAAAAAGTGTTCGGATATAATTAGTTCCTAATTGCAAATAAAACACCCTTTCATTCATCTGATGGCTTAAACTAACAATTGCAGAAATATTGTCAAAATTTAACATAAAATAAGACAGAGTTGCATAAAACGTCAAAAAAAAATCGTAAAACCCTAGAGATGATGAACTAAACAACTACATGAACATTGTGTTCCTTGTCAACATGACTTGCAATAATCAGAAGCCTTGATAAACCTAATTAAATCAGGAAGACAAGACACGGTGATGATAATTATCAAAAAATGATCCAATCTCTCTTGCACATGGGGTTTTGCAATCATGCACGTGGATGTGATTTGAATTTAAATAAAGCCTATCAGCTAGTTTGTTGTTGAGTCCGAGTCTATAGGCTTGTTAGTGAAGTCCTAGTATTTCGAATAACCGTTGCTTGTTTTCTCAATGCACTATTTTCCTCAGTTGTAATGCATGCAAGTTTAGAATATTAATTACTTTCTCTCAAAAGTTTCTTATACTCATTCTGATAAACCGACATTTTTGGTATCGAGCATAGATACTGACTTCTTCGATCCTATCCATGGCAGAAAATTCCACTATTGTATATGCAACCTCTCCTCTTATTCAAAGAGGAAGGCTATGAACATTAAAGACTTCGTACGAAGACCATTCTACGCTCTCATGAGTTGTGGGATGTGGTATATCTTGGGGTGACTTTAGTGAGTGAAGGTCCTAGTGATCGTAGAGAAGCAAAAAGGAAGGATGCCAATGGCTCTAATCCAATAGGGAGTTCACGATGAACTCTTCTCTCGAATAGCTACTAAAGAATAGCAAAAGACATATGGGATACTCCTCGCATAGAGTATCAGGGTGATTCTCAAGTGCAAGCAGTCAAATTGCAAAGTCTTCGTTGATACTTTTGAGAATTTGACTATGAAAGATGACGAGAATGTAGGAAACTATTTTTCTTGAGTAATGGCTAACGTTAGCCAGCAGAGGGCCTGTGAAGAAGAGATCCTAGATCAAAAGGTGGTAGAGAAAGTTTTGAGGAGCCTATCAACTTGCTTTGACTATGTAATACCATCCATTGAAGTTGCTCTTGATCTAGCAACTATCTCTCATGTGAAACTCATGGGACTGTTACAGTCTCAAAAAGAGAGGATAAATGGATGACTTGCTCCTTTGGATCACAAAACAGCAGAAAGATCTTACGAATAGGCTTTGCAAATTGTTTAAGATGTGCAAAGACCAGCTCACAGTAGAGGAAAAGGAAGAGTATATTTTAAAGGCGGTCGAGGTCGAGGAAGAGCAAGTTTGGACCAAAGTAAAGTACCACAATGTCACATATGCGGAAGTATGAACATTTAAAACGGGATTGTCGGTACAATGAAGAGGCTTAAGTAAATGTGGTAGAAAATGAAGAACATGCTAAAGGTGCTGAACAAGATGAGCAACATTTATTATTAGCAGTCAGTGACCTGCATTTCAATGAAGAATATATGCTGATGGCACACACCTCGAATACAAGTCATAGTACTCATCTTTGGTTTGTTGACTCGGGCTATTCAAATCATATGGCAGGTGCAAGAGATCAATTTGTAAATATTGATGAAAATTCAAATTAGATATTCATCTAGGTGACAAGAAAAAAACTCTCTGCAGGATCAACACTAGTGCAAACAACTTCAACAACTTCAAGCTTTTAGATGATGTGTATTATGCACCAAAGCTTGAATACAATTTGCTTAGTGTTGGTCAGCTCATGAAGAAGGGTAAAGCAATTCATTTTGATAAGGGTAAGTGTACTATTAAAAGAAAAGGTGGAGCTGATGTCATGCAAATTGCTATTGCTGGGAACAATATGTTCATCCTTGATGCTACATGTTTCACCATAATTCACAACACTGCCCCTCTTACAAAGAGAGATGCCTCTACACAAGTATGACACCATAGATATGGGCACCTACACTATGATGGGTTAAAGCAATTATCAGAGAAAAGAATGGTGATAGGCCTACCCAAAATCACCTCATCACTACCATGTGAAGCATGTATAGCAAGCAAACAAGCCAGATTACCTTTTTTAGGCATATCTTGGCGTGCAACAACAAAATTGGAGCTAATACACATAGACCTATGTGGTCCAATGGAGGTACCTAGTTTGGGTAATAGCCTATACTATCTTTTGTTTATTAATAACTTCAATAGAATATCTTAGGTATACTTATAGTAAACAAGCAAGATGCTTTTTCAAATTTAAAGTATTTAATACCTTGGTTGAGAAAGTTACTTGTTAGAATATTAAAGTGTTCGGGTCTGACAAGGGGGGGGGATGAATTTTGTTCACAAGATTTCAACTCATACTATGAATAAAATGGAATTAAAAGGGAACTAACCGCTCCCTACACTCCCTAACATAATGGTACAGCAGAAAGAAAAATTATGGGTCTTGTTCGTAGTATGCTTAAGTATGCGGGGCTACCTAATTGTTTCCAGGCAGAAGCAGTGGCTATAACAATCTATCTAATCAACAGGTCCCCAACAAATGCTCTCATTGAACAAACACCATACCATGCATGGAATGGAAAAAAACCATTTGTTACAAACCTAAGGACTTTTGGCTGTATAGCCTATAGGCTTATTACATCGCAAATAAAGAAATTGGACTACAAATATGAGAGAAACATCTTTATTGGCTACTGTAAGGTTTCATGTAAGGCTGATACACTTAAAACATCCTAAGTCTCTCCTGCATGTATGCACTGAAGTACAGAGTAGAATTGCTTCAGAAGTTTTACACCACGCATCAGAATTATTTTAAATGTAAAATCTTCCGAAGCCAAGACAAACATCTTCCGAAGCCAAAAGTGAAGTCTTTTGAAGCTTCAAAACAAAGTCTTCCGAAGCCAAGACATGAAGGCTGATTTCTTCTGAAGACTTTTGAACACATGCTTTATTTGATGTACTTTACCATAAAGCTGGACCACTTTCCGCTGCAACTCTGATTAGTCACCAACTTACATAAGTTGGTGAAAAGGTTCATGCTTTTGGTAACTGTACATTGAGGTCTTGAGTCCTTTACTTTCTACTTTATGTACTTTTATCCTTTTTGTAATATATTAGGATGTGAGCTATGGCATGTCATAGTCACTAGTCAAAAGGCAATCGGCCTTTTGACTCTACATTTGATTTTGTTGTTGTCTAGATCAAATGTTTCCAGCTGGTTTTCTAAGTATGGCCGGCTGTAGGATGTAGTATACAGTATCTCAGGTCCTTGTATCTTTTCTTATGCTTTGTAACACTTGTAAAGAACTTGAGAGCAATATACAACATTCTTGAAAACCAATACTTGTGTTGTTTGTTTTTGTTCTATCTCATACTTGCTTGTGTTCTTAGTATCAAACCTTATTATGTTAACAGTTCCCTATTTGATCAGTTAAGTATTTTATAACACTCTCCTCATTGTGTGTTGTGTTGTAAGTGACCATCCCTCAAATGGTCCTACAATTGGTATCAGAGCATTCCAGGCTCTTGATTGTAAGATCTCACCATCTTAAGATCTCTTAGACACACAATATACTTAACATCTTAAATGGCAGCTTTTACTAAAGCTGATTTGGAAACTGGAACCATGACAAAGTACCCACTTATCACTCCTGAAGACTTTGACACTTGGTGCCAACGAATGGAAGGGTTCATCAAGTCACAAGACTCCAGGATGTGGGAATCTGTTGTCTCAGGGTCTCACATACCAAGCACCTCTTCAGCTGCTGTTGGAGGTGGTATGATTCCATAGGCTGTGGCTGACTATTCTGAAGAAGATAGGAAGAGAATAGATATTGATCAGAAGCCATGACAGCCCTTCAAACTGCTCTTCCCAACTCCATATACAGAGGCTTCAAGAAGTGCAAAACAACTAAACAGCTATGGGATGCACTGAAGCTAATGTATGAGGGGTCAACTGAAGCCAAGGAGAACAAGAAGGATCTCCTGAAGCAGCATTTTGAAAACTTCACCTTTAAAGCAGGTGAAACCATGACTCAATAATACTTAACGTATGTTGAGATTGTGGACACTCTAATGGATGTTGGAGTGACTCTTGAGAATAGGGACAATTTAAGGAAGTTCATGTCCTCTCTTCCTAGACAATGGACACATTATTGTGTTTTTATCAAGAGAACTGAGAACCTTAAAACTCTTACTTTGACAGAGTTGTATGGTATTCTTAGTGGATACCAGATGGAGATGAATATGCAAAGTTCATCTGGTAACTCCAACAATCAACTGAGTTCAGCCCTCCATGTGGTTGAAAAGGATAGTAGAGAACCACAACATCATCTTATCTGCTACCCTGACAACTCACAAAAGGGTCCTTTCATCACCTTCCCGGAGACACCAAGAGAAAGCTACACTCAAGGGGGCCCATTCCAAGATACAAGCTCTTCACAAGCCTTGTGTCTTCTGATGAAAGCACAAGAAACTTCTCTTCACTCTTGAAGATCTGGACTGTATCCATCCTGATGATCTGGAATACATGGAGATAGTTCAGCAAATGGCTCTTATCACTCACAGAGCCAAGAAATTTTACAAGAGGACAGGGAGGAAGTTTCCAAGCAATACAATAGTGGAAAGTTTGGGCTGGACAAAAGCAAAGTAAAGTATTACAACTGTAACCAGATGGGTCACTTTGCAAGGGAGTGTAAGGCACCAAGGACAAATGGTGGCCAAGCACAAGCAAGGCCAAACTACATTGAGAGAGCCACCCAAAATGAGAAGCCAAAGCAGCAAGCTGCAGTTGCTGTTGAAAAAGGAGGCTTTGACTGGAGCTTCTAAGTGGAAGATACATCTCCAAAACAAGCTCTAATGGCAGACCATGATGAAGCAAATGTATTGGAACATCTCTGTACACCTAAATGTATTGCTAAAGTAAATAGATACAGGTCCTACAACTTAGAGATGAGATCTGATATTGAGTCCATAAATATCTTAAAATCTTATTTCTAAAGAGCTGAAAATGATTATAAATTAAAGATAGAGGACTTAGAGAAAACCATTTCAACTCTTAAACATGAACATACCAACTACAGGACTCAGATCAAAGATCTCATAACCAAGTTGACGGAATGCCAGGCTAAGCTTGTGATCAGCAAAGCTAGGGCAGCAAAATATGTTCTTGAAGAAGAGACCTTTAAGAACATTATATCCTCATCCTTTCATGTAAAAGTTTTTTATCAGAATAAGCAGGGACTGGGATCTAATGAAATAGCTCCTCCACACACAATCTTGTCTGTAAGATCTCCTAGATGTGGAACTTGTGAAGATGAGCTTCCCTTTATAGACCCCATGAGTGAAGAGGATGAAGAGGAAATAGTGAAGGATGCCTTTGAGAAGAGTGAAGAAGAGCATTCTAAGAAGGGTCATTATTCCTCTGAGGAGAGTAAAAGAGTTTGGATGACCAAGTCAAGAAGCAAAAACTTGATCAGAAGGCCAAGAGGAAGTCCAAGAAGGCTCAAGAGATCAAGGCCACCTTTAACTCTATGCATAACAAGTCTTTACCTTTGTAGGATTTGAGGTGGTTAAGGCTGAAGACACAAACCTGAACTCTAGTACCAGGAGTTCTAGTTCATGTTCAAATCATCCTAACAACATGAAGAAGGCTGATCAGTTGTGTACCACTGCTACACAACCTGAACCATCCAGCTCCAAAGGTAGTTCTCACCCTAAAAGAATTGCCACATCATCTGCAAAGATGAAGATGGAGAAGAAAAGTGATCAAGTTCAGCTTTGTTCTCAAAGGAAGGCTCTCAGGAAGAAGAAGATGGACTGTGTTATGTGTGGTAGTACTTCTCATCTTGCTAAGGATTGTCTCTACAAACCAAAAAGTACTATCCATATGACCAAGAAAGAAACTTTTGAGAGTTTGAAGAAGAAGAAAGCTTCAGAAGGAAAATCTTTTTCTTTCATAAGCTCCAAAATGAAGGAGAAAACAAGTGGAAATTTGCCTTTGGAAGAAAATTTGGTCTCGGAAGAAAGGAATACTTCCGAAGCACTAAAGCCTACTGCAGTGTTAGCAAGATCTTCTGAAGGTCCAGTCATCAAAACTTCCAAAGTTATCAAAACTTTCGAAGTGATGAAGGTCAAGTCTAAGCTTTCAAAGATGGTGTGGAAGACAAAGAAAGACCAAGTGACTGAAAGTTTTTCATCAACATCAGCAATTAATCCTCAAAACATGACAATAGAATCAATTACTGTTGTATTGTCCTCAACTTATTTTGATGAGCCCAAGACCAATAAGGCTTGGGTTTCCAAATCTAACTAACCATCTCTTTTGTGCAGGGACAGCTCAAGACAAATAGGAATGTATGGATCATTGATAGTGGCTGTTCCAGGCACATGACAGGCAATGGGTCACTACTCCAAAATTTTGAGAAAATTGATGGAGGACCAGTTGCCTTTGGGGGAGATGCTGGAGGCTACATAACTGTAAGAAGCAGCGTCACAAATGGTAAGCTCAGCATTGAGAAGGTAAACTTTTTCAAGGTGCTTGGATACAATCTATTAAGTGTATCTTAAATTTGTGATCAGAGTCATAACATGCTCTTTACTGAGCATGAGTGCATTGTTCTTAGGCCCTGGGTAGTCATTCCTCATGAGCATATCCTGCTCAGAGCCCCCAAGAAACGGAACATGTACAAGATGGATTTGCAAGAAACATCTCCCTCAGGAGAAGTTTCATGCTTTCTATCTAAAGCAAATAGTGATGAGTCTTTTCTCTGGGATAAAAGAATGTACCATGTAAACTTTAAGAACATGAATAAGCTAATTAAGAATGACTTGTTAACCGGAATGCCAAAGAAAGAGTTAACAAGTGATGACCACTGTGTTGGAGCCTTAAAAGGAAGCAACACAAGGTATCTCACAAGCCAAAGGAAAGAAACTCCATCACTACATCCTACACTTATTACATATGGATCTCGGCCCCACCAGTGTAATGAGTCTAGGGAGGACCTCTTACTGTTTGGCAATCACAGATGATTTTACAAGGTTCACTTGGGTCTTCTTTCTTAGAACTAAGGATGAGACCCCTGAGATTAGAATTTCATCTTAAAGATTGAGAATCAATGTGATCACAAGGTCAAAACCATAAGATGTGATCAAGGAACTGAATTCAAGAACCAATCCTTGATATATTTTATGATGAAAAAGGTAGTACAAGACAATATAATGCTCTCAGGACTCCTCAGCGAAATGGTGTTTCTGAGAGCAGATACATGACACTAACTGAAGCTGCAAGAACTATGTTGTCTGACTCTAAACTGCCCATCACCTTCTGGGTAGAGGCAGTAAACACTGCCTGCTATGTGCAAAACAAAGTTTTGGTAGTTAAGACACATGGTAAGACTCCTTATGAACTTTGGCACAAGACGAAACCTTTCATTGGTTTTCTCAGGTCATTTGGATGTCCTTGCATCATCTTGAATACCAAGGATCAAATTGCCAAGTTTGATGAGAAATCAGATGATGGACACTTTATTGGATACTCTTCCCAAGCTAAGGCTTATAGAGTATACAAATTCAGAACTAGAGTAGTTGAGGAGTCATCCAATGTGGCTTTCAATGAGCACACTCCTAATGTGAATGGTTCTGGTCCTGATTGACTATTTGATCTTGATTTAGTTACCAATTGTTTTAACAAATCTTGTGAGCATGTTTCAGGATCCACAGATATACTATCAATAGGTGATTCTGACCCAAGATTTGAGCTAAGAAAACCATCAAGTTATACTACTTCAGCTCCAGTTGTAACTAATCCTACAAATAAAGTTCCTATCAACACAACAATGACAAATTCAGTGATACATCTGAGGTGCCATCAAATTCCAGCTTAGAGGCATAACACTAAAATCAAGGAGCTTCAAATGTGGATGGAAATAGAGTTGGTGACAGTGGTCAAGAGTTTCTTGATGGTGATAACCACTCCATTGAAGACAACATCAATGATGTCACACACTCGTTGGATCAAGTTACAACTGATTAGTGTGCTGATGTGGTCAGAGAAACTTCAATGTCTGATCTAAATTTCTCTAATTTAAATCTCTCTAAACAACTTTGATGTAATCCGTCAACTAAGGATTCACAAGTCTCAGCCCACCATAAACATCATTGGAAATGTTGATACTGCGGTAAGAAAACAAGAGGACAAAACCGATGATGCAAATGTTTGTCTCCACTCTTGTTTTCTATCCCAGATAAAGCCAAAGAAAGTTGATGAGGCTTTAAAGGATGGAAGTTGGGTTGAAGCTATGCAGGAGGAGCTGCTTCAATTCAAAAGGCAAAAGGTTTGGAACTTATGTCCTCTTCCTCAAGGGAAGACTACCATAGGAACCAAATGGGTGTTTAGGAATAAAAAGGACGACAGAGGAATTGTCATAAAAAAAGGCTAGACTAGTTGTTCAAGGATACACACAAGAAGAAGGAATTAACTACACAGATGTCTTTGCTCCTGTTGCAAGACTTGAAGCTGTTAGAATGTTCTTAGCATTTACAGCATCCAAGGATTTCAAGGTCTACCAACTTGATGTCAAGTGTGCTTTTCTTTATGGGGTAATTGATGAAGAGGTGTATGTCAAACAACGACCTGAGTTTGCAGATCCTGATTATGTCTGCAAGCTTGATAAAGCTCTTTATGGGCTGCACCAAGCTCTAAAGAAGTGGTATGAGACTCTATCTCAGTATCTATGTCAACATGGATACAAAAGGGGTACTATAGATGGCATCTCTTCATCAAAGGAACTTGGAATAACTTAATGCTAGCCAAGTATATGTAGATGACATTATTTTTGGGTCAGCCAATCCAAAGCTCCGCAAAAACTTTGAGATGCTCATGAAGAATAGATTTGAAATTAGTGCAACGGGAGAACTCAATTTTCTTCTAGGAATTCAAGTGAAGCAGGTTGACAGTGTGATCTTCATAAGTCAGTCAAAGTATGTGCAAGACGTACTTACAAGATTCAACATGACTGAGTGTAAGATTGCTAAGACACCCATAGCAAGAAACCACTCTCTTGGACGTGATCTTGAGGGGGAGTGTGTGGATGAACACCTCTACAGGGCTATGATTGGGTCTCTTATGTACCTCACAGCTAGCAGGTCTGATATCATGTTTGCCATATGTATTTGTGCAAGATTTCAAGCCAACCCCAAGATGTCACACCTGATCACTGTCAAGAGGATTTTAAGATATCTCAAAGGTGCCTCAACACTTGGCCTTTGGTATCCAAAGAATTCTGACTTCAATCTATATGCATATACAGATAGTGACTATGGTGGTTGCAATATGACTGCAAAGTCTACATAAGGGGGATGTCAGTTCCTTGGTGGAAGGATAGTCTCATGGCAATGCAAGAAGCAATCCTATGTATCTGCATCAACTGCTAAAGCTGAATACATTGCTGCTGCAAGCTGCTGTGCTCAAGTGCTTTGGATTCATAATCAAATGCTGGACTATGGATTCAACTTTAAAGAGACTCCCTCATCAACATAGACAACAACAGTGCTATCTCCATTACGGAGAATCTTGTGCAGCACTCAAGGACAAAACACATCAATATCAGGTATCATTTGATTAGAGATAACTTTGGAAAGGGTTTAATCAAACTAGTCAAAGTTAACACAAATAAACAAAATACTGATCTGTTCATTAAAGCTTTTGATGAACAGAGATTTAAATATCTTATATGACCTATTGGGATGATTAACTTTGAGTAGCTTTTCTTAAAACTAACTCATACTATTTCTAAAATATGTGTGTCCTAAGTTGTCTATTTTATCACCTTCATAAGCCCCGGTTTACTCTGGAAGAAAAATCTTTTAAATGATACTCCTTAGATTTTTGAAAAATTTTGATCTTTTTACTTCGGAAGATATGCATTTACCTTCGGAAGAAATTTATGTCTTTAACACAAACAACTACTTAAGTAGATTTACATTCAAAAGAAATTATCAAAATATTTTCTGAAGCTTAAAATACTATTGAATACTTTTATGTTTTAAAGAACAAATTTCTTCCGAAGGCAATTAAGTCTTGGAAGCTTTATTCCTCTTAGAGTAAAGTTTTTTAGTCTTAATCTCTTCTGAAGTAAAATTTTCTAAACTCTTTGGAATTATCTTCCGAAGTCATTTTGGCTTCAGAAGCTTTTTATCAAAACATCCGAATCAAAATTACCTTCGGAAGATTTTCGACTTCTAAGAAAACTACTTTTTGGGCAAAAGAAAACTATTTTTTCAGAGGTGGGACCGACATCTGGATTTCAAAGTTTATCCTCTTTCATTAACTTTGTCTCAGATCCATTTCATATATATACCCAATGGTTCCCCCTCTTTCACTCTCTTCTTCATCAGAACTATTCCCAAAAACCTAAATTCACCCACAAACCGCCTTTGTTCTTATCTTTCTTCACCATTAAGCTCTCTAAAATGGCTAACCTCAATGCAGAAACAACCCAGATTTTTCCATGCAACTCCATAGGCAGCACAATTACGTTGCTCTGTTGGACTCTGATAAAGATCCAAGTTTCTTAGAGGTCTGCCGTTTCCTTTTTTTTATCAAACTATTTCACCTCCTTAACCATTGATCCTACCCTCTATGAGGATCATCTGCTAGAATTTTGAAAGACCTGCCAAGAGGTTATTATGGATGGGGAGAAGGCACTGTCTGCTATAGTTAAGGGGAGGACAATCTTCATCACTCCAACCATCTTCACTCATCTTCAGCTGGATGATGAGGAAGGTGAATTGTCCTTTCCAAAGGAAGCTGTAAACCACTCCTTTCAGCAGATGGGTTATGAAGGAGATTTCTCTGTAAGACCTTCAGGAAAGGAAAGGTCTCATTCCAGTGGAAGTACCTACTCTATGTGGTCATCCACAGCTTGTCCAACAAGCATTAGGGATGGGACCAGATTCTTGAGGCTCTCTCTTTCATTGTTCATGGAATGGTTCAAGGGGTCAAGTTCAGGTACTCTCAATTTGTATATACAAATTTACTTGCTAACTTGGACTCCTTAGAGTATTACATGTTTCCTAGATATGTTCAATACATTCTCAACTGTGAACTGGGCTCACAGTTGAGGGAAACAAGCAATATTCTTAAACTGGGACAAATGAAGCCTGAAATCTTTAAAATCATAAAGAAGCTAACTGTTGGCTTCTCTAGGGTAGAAACACCCCTTGTCCACAAAATGTTAGAGCTCATTGCTCAAGGTGACAACCTAGCAACACAAGCTAGTGTTGAACCCACACCTTCTACCTCTCAACCACCCAAACAACCTCAAATCACCCTCACCTACCAAAGAAAATCCAAACGAACCCCTTCTCAAGCTATTGAGTTTGTGCAAGCCCCATATACTCACCCATACAGGAGGAAGTGGACACTAGAGCTCCCACTTCTCCTGAGGAGCAAACCACTCCCATCTCTTCAAGAATCAGTGCTGAGGTTCCTCATGATCAGCCTGATCATTAGCCCCTCAGCCTTAAGCCTTCACTCTGAGTCTCAACACTCAAGTGAACAACCTTCAGGGAATAGTTACCATCCCCAGCCTCTAGATCTAAACCAACCCATTCCCAACCTAGAATTCTATACTGATGAAGACATAGGATTTAGTGAGTACCATGAGTCTCTCTACTCTTCCCCTACTCAAATAGAGATGAGTGCTCCTGAGTCTCCTATGTCTAGCCCATAACAGTCACCCATTAATGAGGTGGATCTCTCTGAACCTGTTCAGGAAATCCATATGGAAGAGGCTCTCACTTCTGCAAGTGACTACATTATTAAGACCTCAACCATGGCAACCCAGCCCATTGACATTTCACTTGAAGCTGTTAGTGAGCAGGGGAAATCCAGCAGCCAAGAACATGATGTTGGTGGTGAGAGTGAAGACTTTGGTCCAATTCTCTCATCCCTCAATGATTCTTCTGATGAAGATGAGGGGAACATGAGATTAAAGATGCAGAAATTGTCACAAACATGCTCCTATTTAGTCTCTAAGGTTAGTCATTTGGAATCTCAGGTGACTACCTTACAAAATACGGTCAATGATTAGCAACTTGAGATATCTTATCTTAAGGAACAACTGACTGGGAGACCTTTAAGGAGAGCTCATCAAGGAACACAAAAACTTGTGGATGTGATTGACCTAACTCCTAGCTCACCCATGGAAGAGGGTGATGCTACCAAAAAGGAGGAGAAAGTCATAACAATCACAGAATCTAGGAGTTCTTCATAGAGTATGGACATTGAGGACTCACCATCCTCACTTGCAATTGTCCATACTTAGCAACTTTCTCAAGTTCATATTGATGTGGATTCACTAGACTCACTCCTTCAGAGTCTCTTTGAGGAAGGTATTCCAAGGGCTATGTCATCTCCACCCCAAGGAACTTTAAACTACATAATTGGGTAGAGGTATGATGCTGATAGAAGAGACCTCATACTTCAAAGAGTTCAAGGGCAGCAAGAAGTCTTCAACTTTCAGACCTTGAACTACTATGAAGGTCTTGACCTAGTCAACATGCCACTTGCCAATCCAAGCCAATCTAGGCAAGCTGACAGACTGGCTCAAAGGATTCAAGGCAGGATTATTGAAAAGTTCAGCTCAAGAAGAAGACAAAGGAAATCAGGTAACGTCATTGGTCAACTGGATGTTGAGGCATACCCTGAGATTAGTTTCAAAGGGAAAACCTTGACTGAAGGCCCAGTGATAGAGCCTAAGAGCATTGTCACAACTACAACTACTTCAACAATCCATTCCTTCAGTGAAACACCTGCTGATGAAGGTGTATCATAGCCTGTCTCTGGCCGGAGCATGGAAGCTCCTCCAAGCAATGAAGGCCAAAGCTTTCTCCACCCTGAGTCACAAAGGTCTGTTGGTGACAAAGGGAAAAGGATACTGATTCCTGAGGAGATTGAGGAGGAGGAAAGAGAGAGAGGAAGAGGAAGCTAAAGGGAGAAAGTTCCACTACTAGGTCTTCGGGCTTCATGGAAGCTACAATCAGGGCTGCCCCCAGACCAAGTACTCAAAATGACGAGTTAAGGACAGTCAGGATTACTTACTTACAGACCAGAAACTATGACATTGATGAAATCATATCTCTCCCCTTAAAGGAAATAAATGAACTGGCAAACATAAAAATTTCTAGAGAGAGGAAGGAAGCAAAGGATGCAAGGATGCTCCTCCAAATCAAAGAAGAAAGGAGACAGAAAAGACTATACAAACATGTTCCTACTCTCTCTCTAATTCAAGAAAGCCCTATCAAGAGACTATGGGAACTCAAGAACCTTAGGTAGATAAAGAAACTGACAGGAAAAACATGATCAACTACCTGAGTGTCACATGTCTCTACCAAGCAGCTGCACTTCTTCCATTGTCATTTGAGTATATTGAGTTTGAGTATCTCAAACAACTTGAACTTCAAGTGCTCAAAGAACAAAAGGCTACATAGAGAAAGATGAGGGAAGAGGCAGCCAAGTCAAGAGTCATCATCCAAAAGAGTCAAAAGAAGTCTGTTGATAGACAGAGGATGATAAGCTTCTTGAAGCTGTATGGATTCTCTGGAATTAGACATGGCCCAATGTCTCTGTCCACCATGGATGAGCACATGAGGGTGATCAAAAGAAGAGAGCTCATTGACTTACACTCCCCACCAATTCAAGTCCCTCAAGAAGTGGAGGTTAAGGTTGAACAATTTGAGACAACACAACCTGGACCTCCTGCTAAACCTCAGCAAGCTTCATCTTCTGATCCACAGTAGGGTCAAACTCCCTCTCCTTCTGAACTAGTGAGGGAGGTAGACCCAATTAAGAAAGATAAGACTAAACAACAAGGTGCTGAAGGCTAGTCTTCTTAGTTGAAGTTTCCAAAAATAAGGAAAAGGATGGCCTCTAAACTCAAGTCAAAGAAGAAAAATAAGACAGAGTCATCCACTTCCAAGCCTCAGGATGAGTCAGAACATTCTGAGGAAGTGCAACATGGGGAAGCCTAAACAACTCTAATTCAAGCAGCTCCTCTTGCATCAGGAAGACCCATCTTGTCCTGGACCTACACTACTAATCCAGAAAGATGGCATGTAATCAGAGATCAAGGTATTGAAGATGTCTACACATGGCAGGACATGTTCAATCCACCTCTGCATGATCTCTTTGAGATGAGAAGACACTATGAAAGTCTAAGTGATCCTGACCATCTAATGAAGAAGGTTATGGTCATCATCATGATGAGGACTGTCAACATATAAGGTCTTCAAATGTTTTGGTAACATCAGCCTAGGGGGAGTTTGTAAGGTTTCATGTAAGACTGATGCACCTAAAACATACTAAGTCTATCCTACATGCATGCACTAAAGTACATAGTAGAATTGCTTCGGAAGTTTTACACCATGCATCAGAATTATTTTAAGTATAAAATCTTCCGAAGCCAAAAGTGAAGTCTTTCTAAGCTTCAAGACAAAGTCTTCCGAAGCCAAGACATGAAGACTCATTTCTTCTGAAGACTTTTGAACACATGCTTTATCTGATGTACTTTACCATAAAGCTGGACCACTTTCCGCTGCAACTCTGATTAGTCAGCAACTTACATAAGTTGGTGAAAAAGTCCATTCTTTTGGTAACTGTACATTAAGGTCCTGAGTCCTTTACTTTCTACTTTATGTACTTTTATTCTTTTTGTAATATATTAGGAGGTGAGCTATGGCATGTCATAGTCACTAGTCAAAAAGCAATCTGCCTTTTGACTCTACATTTGATTTTGTTATTGTCTAGATAAAATGTTTCCAGTTGGCTTTCTAAGTATGGCCGGCTGTAGGATGTAGTATAAAATATCTCAGGTCCTTGTATATTTTCTTATGCTTTGTAACACTTGTAAAGAACTTGAGAGAAATATACATGAAAACCAATACTTGTGTTATTTGTTCTTGTTCTGTCTCATACTTGCTACTATTCTTAGTATCAAACCTTATTGTGTTACCAGTTCCCTATTTGATTTGTTAAGTGTTTTATAACACTCTCCTTATTGTGTGTTGTGTTGTAAATGACCATCCCTCAAATGGTCCTGTAGCCACTCATGTCACAGTCATGGTTATAAACTCTATAATCTCGACACACAAAAATTACATACTATTAAAAGAGCAATGTGTTGAATAGTGCATGTATGAGTAAAATACAACTGATAAAAACTTTAAGTGCAAGTTCAAGCTTTAGTATGAAAGTCATTAGTGGTTTAGACACATGTGCGTACGTGGCTGAGTCTGACTTCTTTTCTTCTCAATACAGCCAGAGACGGAGATGTAAATCCATAGAAGAGAGATAGAGAGAGAGAGAGAGAGAGAGAAAGAGAGAGTCTGTGAAGATGATGGCGTTTCAGGTTGTTCAAGGCTGGTTGTCGATCGAAGTTGAATGACTGTCGATTAGCATATGCTGAATAACTGCCAATTAGCATTCAACAGATGAGCTGCTGATTGACTGCTGCTGATCAGCACAGAACTCCATTAGTTACTGATCAAATGTTACACAAGACAAGATATCTCTGTCGACGACTGATGTGTTTTGCCTTTTGGTGATAACATAGTACTGAAGCTGCTTAACTTTGATGTGCCAATTGTCTGTCTTGCTTTACATTCTAATCATAGAAAATTTTTTTATAGATTCCTCATACTTATATAGTAGAGACAAGCTTTGTTAAGCCACTTGATTCATCTACCGATTGTATCTTTTGTACTCAAATGATAAATCACGTGAATACTTTGAAATACAACTTGCCTATATTATCTTTTGTAAGGATTCCTATAAGTCTAATACAACTAAAACATCCAAAGTCTCTCTACATGCATGCACTGAAGTACAGAAGTAGAAATGCTTCGTAAGTTTTACACCATGCACTAGAAAACATTCTAAGTGTAAAATCTTCCGAAGCCAGGACCAACATCTTCCGAAGCCAAAAGTGAAGTCTTCCGAAGCTTCAAAGACAAAGTCTTCCGAAGCCAAAGCGTGAAGAAAGATTTCTTCCGAAGACTTTTATGAACATGCTTTTATCTGATGTACTTTACCATAAAGCTGGACCACCTTTCCGCTACAACTCTGTTCAGTCACCAACTTACATGAGTTGGTGAAAAGGTCCATGCTTTTGGTAACTGTACATTGAGGTCTTAAGTCTGAGCTTTTTACTTTATGTACCTTTATCCTTTCTGTAATATATTAGGATGTGAGCTATGGCATGTTATAATCACTAGTCAAAAGGCAATCTGCCTTTTGACTCTACATTTGAATTTGTAGTTATCTAGTCTTATGTATCCAGCTGACCTTCAAAGTATGGCCGGCTGTAGGATGTAGTATAAATAATCTCAAGTACTTCTTACTTTCTTTCTATGCTTGGTAACATTTGTAAAAGAACTTGAGAAGCAATATACAACATTCTTGAAAACCATATGCTTGTGTTGTTAGCTATCTTGTTTTGTCTCACATCTTTACTTGTGTTCTTAGCATCTTACTTATAAGTTAACCAGTTCCCTATTTGATCTGTTAAATGTTCTAAAGAACTCTCCTCATTGTGTTGTTGTGTTGTAAGTGCATACCCTTAAACGGTCCTGCATTTGGTATCAGAGCATTCCAGGCTCTTGATATAAGATCTCACCATCTTAAGATCCCTCACACACACAAAATACTTAACAACTCAAATGGCAGCTATAACTAAAGCTGATAGGGAAACTGGAACTATGACAAAGTCTCCACTGATCACTCCTGACGACTTTGATACTCGGTGTCAAAGAATGGAAGGCTTTATCAAGTCTCAAGACTCCAGGATGTGGGACTCTGTTGTTCAAGGACGTTACATACCAAGTACCACTGCCGCTACTGGTGGTGGTATGATTCCAAAGACTGTGGCTGACTATTCTGAAGTAGACATGAAAAGAATAGAGATTGATCAGAAAGCCATGACAGCCCTTCAAACTGCTCTTCCAAACTCCATCTATAGAGGCTTCAAGAAGTGTAAAACTGCCAAGAAACTATGGGAATCACTGAAGCTTATGTATGAGGAGTCCAATGAAGCAAAGGAGAATAAGAAGGATCTCCTGAAGCAGCATTTTGTAAACTTCACCTTCAAGGTAGGTGAAACCATGACTCAACAATACTTCAGGTTTGTTGAAATTATGGATACTCTAATGGATGTTGGAGTAACTTCTGAGAACAGGGACATTGTGAGGAAGTTCATGTCCTTTCTTCCTAGACAGTGGACATATTATTGTGTTGTTATCAAGAGGACTGAGAACCTTAAGACTCTTACTCTTATAGAGTTGTATGGTATTCTCAGTGGATACTAGATGGAGATGAACGTGCAAAACTTATCTGGTAACTCCAGCAATCAACTGAGTTCAGCCCTCCATGTGGTTGAAAGGGAAAGCATTAAGCCAAAACATCATCTTATATGCTACCCTGACAACTCAAAAAAGGGTCCTTTCATCACCTTCCCAGAGACTCCAAGAGAAAGCTACACTCAAGGAAGTCCATTCCAAGAGGCAAGTTATTCTCATGCTTTTGTCTCTTCTGATGAGAGCACAAGCAACTTTCTCTTCACCCTTGAAGACCTAGACTGTATTCATCCAGATAATCTGGAATACATGGAGATAGTCTAGCAGATGGCTATTCTCACTCATAGAGCCAAGAAGTTCTACGAGAGGACAAGGAGGAAGTTTCCAAGTAATGTAGCCAGTGGAAAGTATGGGCTGGATAAAAGCAAAGTAAAGTGTTACAATTATAACCAGATGGGACACTTTACAAGGGAGTGTAAGGCACCAAGGATAAATGATGGCCAAACACAAGCCAGACCAAACTACACTGATAGAGCTCCCCAGAATGAGAAGCCAAAGCAGCAAGCTGTAGTTGCTGTTGAAGAAGGAGGCTTTGACTGGAGCTTTCAGGTGGAAGATGCTTCTCCAAACCAAGCACTCATGGCAGACCACGATGAAGTCAAGGAATTGGAACATATTTGTACTCCTGAATGTATTGCTAAAATGAATAGATACAGGTTCTATAACTTAGAAATAAGATCTGATCTTGAGTCCTTAAATATCTTAAAAGCTGATTTTAAAAGAGCTGAAAATAATTATAAACTAAAGATAGAGGACTTAGAGAAAACTATTTCAAGTCTTAAACATGAGCACACCAACTACAGGACTCAGATCAAAGATCTCATAACTAAGCTAACTGAATGCCAGGCTGAGCTTGTGGTCAGCAAAGCCAAGACAGAAAAATATGTTCTTGAAGAAGAGACCTTCAAGGACATAATATCCTCATACTTGCATGCAAAAGGTTGTTATCAAAATAAGCAGGGACTGGGATCTAGTGAGATAGCTCCTCCACACACAATCTTGTCTGTAAGATCTCCTAGGTGTGGAACTTGTGAAGATGAGCTTCCCTTCATAGACCGCTTGACTGAAGAGGATGAAGAGGAGATGGTGAAGAATGGCTCTGAGAAGAGTGAAGAAGAGCATTCTAAGAAGGGTCACCATCCCTCTAAGTAGAGTAAAGTTGTTGGGATGACCAAGTCAAAGAGAAGGAACTTGATCAGGAAGGCCAAGAGAAAGTCCAAGAAGGCTCAAGAGATCAAGGCCACCTTCAACTCTGCACAGAAAGAAGTCTTCATCTCTGCAGGTTTTGAAGTGGTTAAGGCTGCAGACACAAACTTGAATTCCTACAATAAGAGTTCTAGTTCTTGTCCAAATCATCCCATCATCAAGAAGAAGGCTGATCAGTTGTGCACCATTGATGTACAACCTGAACCATCCAGCTCCAAAGGTAGTTCTATCCCCACAAGAATTGCCACAACATTTGCAAAGATGAAGATGGAGAAGGAAAGTGATCAAGTTCAGCCTTGTTCACAAAAGAAGACTCCTAGAAGGAAGAAAATGGACTGTGTTATGTGTGGGAGTACTTCTCATCATGCTAAGGATTGTGTTTACAATCCAAATAGTACTCTCACATGACCAAGAAAGAAACTTCTAAGAGTTTGGAAAAGAAGAAGCAAGCTTTGGAAGAAAATTATTTTTCCTTCGAAAGCTCCAGAATGAAGAAGAAGACAAGTGGAAACTTGCCTTCGGAAGAAATTTTGGTCTCGGAAGAAAGGAATACTTTCGAAGCACTGAAGCCTGCTACAATGAAAGCAAGATCTTCCGAAGGTCCAGTCATCAAAACTTCCGAAGTATTGA
This sequence comes from Flaveria ramosissima, assembly GCA_025215565.1. Taxonomy (NCBI): domain Eukaryota; kingdom Viridiplantae; phylum Streptophyta; class Magnoliopsida; order Asterales; family Asteraceae; genus Flaveria; species Flaveria ramosissima. Next base: position 46,706,858 of record CM046029.1, on the reverse strand, counting down.
AGGTCAAGTCTAAGCTTCCAAAGGTGGCGTGGAAGACAAAGAAAGACCAAGTGGCTGAAAGTTCTTCATCAACATCAGCAAATGATCCTCAAAACATGACTATAGGATCAATTACTGTTGCATTGTCTTCAACTTCTTTTCATGAGCCCAAGACCAATGGGGCGTAGGTTTCCAAATGTAACTAATCATCTCTTTTGTGCAGGAACAACTCAAGACAAACAAACATGTATGGATCATTAACAGTGGCTGTTCCAAGCACATGACAGGCAATAGGTCACTACTCCAAAAGTTTGAAAGAATTGAGGGAGGAACAGTTGCTTTTGGAGGAGATGCAGGAGGTTACATTACAGGAAGGGGCAGGGTCACAAATGGTAAGCTCAGTATTGAAAAGGTAAACTTTGTCAAGGAGCTTGGGTACAATCTCTTGAGTGTATCCTAATTTTGTGATTAGAGTCATAACATACTCTTTACTGAGCATAAGTACATTGTTCTCAGGCCCGGGGTGGTCATTCCTCATGATCATATCCTGCTCAGACCCCTAGGAAAGGGAACATGTACAAGATGGATTTTCAAAAAACATCTCCCTCAGGAGAAGTTTCATGTTTTCTATCTAAAGCAAATAGTGACGAGTCTTTCCTCTGGCATAAAAGAATATGCCATGTAATCTTTAAAAACATAAATAAATTAATTAAGAATGATTTGGTAACTAGAATGCCAAAGAAAGAGTTTACAAGTGATGACCACTGTGTTGCATGCCTGAAAGAGAAGCAACACAAGGTATCTCACAAGCCAAAGGAAAGAAACTCCATCCCCACTCCCCTACACTTATTACATATGGATCTTTTTGGCCCCACCAGTGTAATGAGTCTAGGAAGGACCTCTTATTGTTTGGTGATCACAGATAACTTTACAAGATTAACTTGGGTCTTCTTTTTTAGAACTAAGGATGAGACCCTTAAGATTCTGAAGAATTTCATCTTAAAGATTGAGAATCAATGTGATCACAAGGTCAAAAACATAAGATGTGATCAAGGAACTGAATTCAAGAACCAAATCCTTGATATATTTTGTGATGAAAAATGTATTACAAGATAATATAATGCTCCCAGGACTCCTCAGCAAAATGGGTTGCTGAGAGGAGAAATAGGACACTAATTGAAGCTACAAGAATTATGTTGTCTGACTCTAAACTGCCCATCACCTTCTGGCCAGAGGCAGTGAATACTGCTTGCTATGTGCAAAACAAAGTTTTAGTAGTTAAGACACATGGTAAGACTCCTTATGAACTTTAGCACAAGAGGAAACCTTTCATTAGTTTTCTCAGGTCTTTTGGATGTCCTTGCACAATCTTGAATACCAAAGATCAAGTTGTCAAGTTTGCTGAGAAATCAGATGATGGACATTCTATTGGATACTCTTCTCAAGCTAAGGCTTATGGAGTATATAATCTCAGAACTAGAGTAGTTGAGGAGTCAGCCATTGTGACTTTCAATGAGCACACTCCCAGTATGAAAGGTTCTGGTCCTGATTGGCTATTTGATCTTGATTTAGTTACCAACTGTTTTAAGAGATATTATGAGCATGTTTCAGGATCCACAGATATCCTATCTACAGGTGATCCTGACCCAAGATTTGAGCTGAGAAGACCTTCAAGCTACAAAACTTCAGCTCCAGTGGTAACTAATCCTGCAAATGAAGTTTTCATCAATGACAAATCATGCTGATACTTTTGGGGTGCGTTTAAATTCCAGCTTAGAGGCACAAAACTCAGATGAAGGAGCTTCAAATGTTGGAGAAAATGGTGGTGGTGAAAGTGATCAAGAATTCCTTGATGCTGACAACCACTCCATTAAAGACAACATCAAAGATGTCACACACTCATTGGATCAAGTCAATCTTGATAAGTGTGCTGATGTGGAGGGTGAATCCTCATTCAGATCAGAATTTCTCTAATTTAGATCTGTCTAAGCAACTTGTTGTGATCCCTCAGCTAAGGATTCACAAGTCTCACCCTATCACAAACATCATTGGAGATGTTGATTCAGGGGTAAGAACAAGAGGACAAACCCATGATACGAATGTTTGTCTTCACTCTTGTTTCTTGTCCCAGATAAAGCCAAAGAATATTGATGAGGCTCTAAAGGATGGAAGTTGGGTTGAAGCTATGCAAGAGGAGCTGCTTCAATTCAAAAGGCAAAAGGTTTGGAACCTATGTCCTCTTCCTCGAGGGAAGACTACCATATGAACCAAATAGGTGTTAAGAAATAAGAAGGATGATAGAGGACTTGTCATCAAGAACAAGGCAAGACTAGTTGTTCAAGGGTATACAAAAGAAGAAGAAATTTACTACATAGATGTTTTTGCTCCTATAGCAAGACTTGAAGCTGTCAGGATATTCCTAGCTTTTGCTGCATCCAAGAACTTCAAGGTCTACCAAGTTGATGTCAAGTGTGCTTTTCTCTATGGGGTGATTGATGAAGAGATGTATGTCTGACAACCACCTGGGTTTGCAGATCCTGGTCATCCTGGTTATGTCTGCAGGCTTGATAAAGCTCTTTATGGGCTGCACCAAGCACCAAGGAAGTGGTATGAGACTCTATCTCAGTATCTCTATCAGCATGGCTACAAAAGGGGTACTATTGATGGAACTCTCTTCATCAAAGGAACAGGAAATGACATAATGCTAGTTCAAGTATATGTAGATGACATTATCTTTGGGTCAACTAATCCAAAGCTGTACAAAGACTTTGAGAAGCTGATGAAGGATTTTGAAATGAGTGCCATGGGGGAACTCAATTTCTTTCTATGAATTCAAGTGAAGCAAGTTGAAAATGGCATCTTCATAAGTCAGTCAAAGTATGTACAAGACATACTTAAAAGATTCAACATGACTGATTGTAAGGTTACTAAGACACCCATAGCCAGAAACCACTCCCTTGGACCTGATCTAGAGGGGGAGTGTGTTGATGAACATCTCTACAAGGCAATGATTGGATCTCTTATGTACCTCATAGCTAGCAGGCCTGATATCATGTTTTCCACATGTGTTTGTGCAAGATATCAAGCCAACCCCAAGATGTCACACCTAATCATTGTCGAGAGAATTTTAAGATTTCTCAAAGGTGCTCCATCACTTGGCCTTTGGTATCTAAAGAAATCTGACTTCAATCTGTATGCTTATACAGATAGTGATTATGGTGGTTGCAACATGACTGCAAAGTCTACATCTGGGGGATGTCAATTTCTTGGTGGGAGGATAGTCTCTTGGCAATGCAAGAAACAATCCTGTGTGTCTGCATCAACTGCCGAAGCTGAATAAATTGCTGCTGCAAGCTGCTGTGCTTAAGTGCTTTGGATTCAGAATAAGATGCTGGACTATGGATTTAACTTCAAGGAGACTCCCATCCACACAATTAACAACAATGCTATCTCAATCATAGAGAATCCTGTGCAGCACTCAAGGACAAAGCATATCAACATCATGTATTATTTGATTATAGATAACTTTGAAAATAGATTAATGAAACTAGTCAAAGTTAACACAAATGAACAATATGTTGATTTATTCACCAAAGCTTTTGATGAACATAGATTCAAATATCTTGTATCAGCTATTGGGATGATTAACTTTGAGTAGCTTTTCTTAAAACTTAATCATATTATTTCTAAAACATGTGTGTCCTAAGTTGTCTATTTTATCACCTTCATAAGCCCTTGTTTTTTATGAAAGAAAAATCTTTTTAAAAGACATTCCTTAGATTTTAGAAAATTGTGATCTTTTTATCCTTCGGAAGATTTATAATTTCCTTTGGAAGAAACTTCTGTCTTAGAAAACAAATAACTACTTCAGTAAATTTACCTTCAGAAGAAATTTCTGAAATATCTTCGGAAACTTAAAATTAACTAAAGTACTTATATGTTTTCAAAGAACAATTTTCTTCCGAAAGCAATTTACCTTTGGAAGTTTTCATTCATCTTGGAATAAAAACTCTGAGTAATAAATCTCTTTGGAAGCGAAATTCTCAAAAACCTTTGGAATTCTCAAAATAACCTTCGGAAGATTTCTCGACTTTTAAGAAAACTACTTTTTGGGCAAAAGTAAACTACTTTTTCAGAGGTGGGACCGACATCCGGATTTCAAAGTTTATCCTCTTTTATTAACTTTGTCTTAAATCCTTTTCACATAAATACCCAACGGTTCCCCCCTCTTTCACTATCTTCTTCATTTGCACTATTCTTCTAACCTAAATTCACTCAAACTGCCTTTGTTCTTCACCTTCCTTCACCTTTAAGCTTCTCAAAATGGCCAACCTAAACCGCAAAAACAACCCTGATTTCTCCATGAAACTTCACATACAACACAAGCAGGTTGCTCTGTTGAACTCTGAGAAAGATGATAGTTTCTCAGAGGTTTGCTGTTTTTTGGCTTTATCCAACTACTTCACCTCCCTAACCATTGATCCTACTCTCTATGAGGATCATCTGCTAGAATTTTCGAAGACCTGTCAAGAGGTCATCATGGATGGGGAGAAGGCACTGTCTGCCACAATGTAGGGGAGGACAATCTTTATCACTCCGGCCATCATTAATACTCATCTTCAGCTAGATGATGTAGAAGGTGAGTTGTCCTTTTCAAAGAAAGCTGTTAATCATTCCTTTGTGTAGATGGGCTATGAGGGAGATTTCTCCGTAAAGACCTTCAGGAAAGGAAAGGTCTCATCCTAGTGGAAATACCAGCTACATGTGGTTATCCACAACTTGTCAAACAAGCATGGAAGGTGGGACAAGATTCCTGAGGATCTTTCCTTCATAGTGCATGGAATGGTTCAAGGGGTCAAGTTCAGGTATTCTCAGTTTGTTTACACAAATTTGCTTGCTAACTTGGACTCCTTAGAGTATTACATGTTTCCTAGATATGTTTAATACATTCTCAACTATGAACTGGGCTCACAGTTGAGGGAAACATGTAATATTCTTAAATTGGGACAGATGAAGCGCGGCATCTTAAAATCATGAAGAAGCCAACTATAGGCTTCTCAGGGGTAGAAACATCCCTTGTCCATAAAATGTTAGAGCTCATTGCTCAAGGTTACAACCTAGCAACACAAGCTAGTGTTGAACCCACACCTTCTACCTCTTAACCACCAAAAAGGCCTCAAATCACTCTCACCTATCAAAGAAAGTCCAAACAAATGCCTACTCAAGCTATTGAGCTTGTGCAGGCCCCCATATACTCACCCATACAGAAGGAAATGGATACTAGAGTTCCCACTTCCCCTGAGGAGCAAACCACTCTCATTTCTCCAAGAATCAGTGCTGAGGTTCCTCATGCTCAGCCTGATGAACTCACTAGCCCAACTGCCTTAAGGCTTCACTCTGAGACTCAAAACTCAAGTGGACAACCTTTAGGGGACAGTTACCATCTCCAGCCTTTAGACTTAAATCAACCCATTACGAACCTTGAATTCTATACTGATGAAGACTTAGGTTTCAGTGAGTACCATGAGTCTCTTTACTCTTCTCCTACTCAAAGAGAGATGAGTGTTCCTGAGTCTCCTATGTCTAGCCCACATCAGTCACCCATTACTGAGGTGGACCTCTCTGAACCTGTTCAGGAGATCCATATGGAAGAGGCTCTCACTTTTGCAAGTAATTACATCATTAAGACCTTAACCATGGCAACTCAGCTCATTGACACTTCAACTAAGGCTGTTAGTAAGCAGACCAAGAACATGAAGCTGGTGGTGAGAATGAGGACTTTGGTCCAATTCTTTCATCCCCCATTGAATCTTCTGATGAAGATGAGGGGAATTTGAGACTAAAGGTGCAAAAACTGTCAAAAACATCCACCTACCTAGTCTCTAAGGTTAGTCACCTTGAATCTCAGGTGACTACCCTTCAAAACAGGGTCAATGATCAGCAACTTGAGAATGAGGACTTTGGTCCAATTCTTTCGAAGTATAGAAGTCCTCAGACCTTGAAAGTATAAAAGCCTCTTCCGAAGTATAAGTGGCTTTGGAAGAACTTGTTCTTCTGAAGCCAACTTACCTTCGGAAGACACTACTATTATCCAGTGGACATAAGTATGGTCTCCCTGACACTCCGCTGCAGACCTCTGAGATACTGCATGGCGCTTTCTCAAAAGCCATGTAGTTGACCATACTTTATTCCACTGTTTACCTTTATAAGTTAGTACAGTTGCCATCTTTAGTTGGTGACAAAAGGTAAGTCATGGACATGTCATGACTACCATATCTTAGATAATACTTTATCTAAGATACCCTAACTTTAGCATTGTAGTATATGCTTTAGTCTTAGGTTTCCAGCTGGTATCAAAGTATATCCGGCTGTAGGTTCTAGTATATATAGTTTCTCATTGTAGCTCATGTTCCATGCTTGTAAGAGTCTTGTAATACTTTGAGTTGAGAAGTAATATATACAAGTGCCTTGAAAATTATTTATGTGTGTTCTTTGTTGCTTATTATATTATTATCAACTCTTATAAAAGACTCTACTTCATCTGATTTGAGTATTATTTAAGTGAGTTTGAGAGAAATCCAAGTGTTTAAGTGACAAACTCGATCCTGCAATTGGTAACAGAGCTTTTTAGGCTCTTGATTGTGAGATAATACCATCCTAATCAACCTGTTTTTCACTCCTCCTTATACCACACTCAAAATGGCCCTCAACAAATCTGAAGTAGAGATGGGGACGATGACCAAAGCACCCATCATCACCCCTGAAAACTTCAGGTCATGGAGCAGACGAATGGAAGGCTTCATCAGGTATCAAGACATCAAGGTGTGGCAATCTATTGTCAATGGCCCGTATAAGCCAAAGGTAGCTGGTGGAAATGGTGCCATGATTGAGGAAGCTGTTGAAGATTATTCTGATGAGGACCGGAAGAAGCTGGACATTAATACCAATGCTATGACTGTTCTCATGACTGCAATTCCCAACTCCATCATGGTGGGGTTTGAGCATTGAAAGTCAGCCAAAGAACTGTTTGATGTGCTTGCTCAAATGTATTCAAGCTCAAATGACTCCAAGAAGGACTCACTGAAGCAACATTTTGAGAACTTCACCTACGTTGCTGGAGAGACACTTAGCCAACAATATTTCAGGTACATGGATCTCATTTCTTCCCTTCAGTCTGTGGGAATTGCTCATGAACTTAGAGATCTTACAATAAAGTTCATGAGTGCATTACCCAATGAGTGGACATTCTACTATGTCTCTATCAAGAGAACAGAGAACTTGAATACACTCACCTTGACTGAACTCTATGGCATCCTTGATGGATACCGTTTGGAAATGGAGAGTAAAAGAGGTCATTAGACAAGCAGACCCTTGAGTCTTAATGCTAGCAACACTTTAATGGTTGCTGAAGGCTACGGAACCTCCCAGCCTCAACAATACCTGACTCACACCCAGCAGCCATCTTGTTCTTTTGGGCCATACATTACATTTCCTGAGACTTCAAGGTCTTAACAAACACAACAAAGTTCCTTTCAGGACAGCTGTGCTTTTGTCTCAGGAAGTGGACACTCAAATGATTATTAATATTGCTTTGATGATCTAGAGTGCTTCAGCCCAGATGACGTGAAATACGTGGACATAGTCCAACAAATGGCTCTATTAACCTACAGAGCAAAGAAGTTCTTTAAGAGAACTGGAAGGCAATTTCCCTAGAACCGAATCAACAACAAATTTGGGTTTGACAAAACCAAGGCTAAATGTTACAACTGTAACCAACTTGGTCAGGCTCCCAAGTCTAACCCCACAGGCCTCCACACATTCCTCTACACCAAAGCCCACGTAAAAGTCAACAGAAATAGCTACAATGGCTCAAGAAGTTGACTGGAGCTTTATGGTCCAGGATGTGACTCCTGCTCAAGCACTCATGGCCGGAACATATGAAAATAAGGTATATGAATATCTCTGTACTCCTGCCTGTATTGCTAAGGTTAAATTGTATCAGGACTAAAATATGGAGATTAAATCTGATATTGAGTCTTTAAATGTTTTAAAATCTGATTTTAAAAGGGCTGAATCTGACTATCAAAGAAAAATTGAGGAGTTAGAGAAAATTGTGTCCCTATTAAAACACGAACACACAAACTATAAGACTCAAATAAAGGATTTAACATCCAAATTGACTAAGGCTCAAGCCCAGCTTGTCACAGCTGAGGCTCAAGCCAGGAAGTATGCTATTTCCAAGCAAAACTTCCAAGCCATTCTTGCATCATCCTCTCACTCAAAACTTTGTTACCAAAACAAAGGTGGGTTGGGAACCAATGAAATTGCTCCACCACACTCCTATGAGTCTATAAGACAACCAAGGTGTGGTACTGAAGAGCAAGAGGTTCCATCTGCTGACCCACCTTCTTATGAGTCAAAGAATGATGTAACCATGGAGACCATCACAGGGAAGAACCAAGTAATTATACCCTCTCCTACCAATGATGATCAAACCCTGACCACCAAAGCCAGAAGAAGCAGAGCTAAGGCAGCCTGAAAAACTGTCAAGAAAGTGGCTGAGTCTAAGCTGAAGATAGACCCAAAGCAAAAGGGTGTATTCATCTCAGCTGAATTCCAGGTGGTTGGAAACTCTGATTCAGGAAAGGGGTGTAGTACCAGCACTCCTGTCCTACCAAAGGGACAGAAGTTAAAGGGAAATGTTGCTGATGAAGAGAAAAAGAACAAGAAATAGCAATCCTCAAATTCCCAAAAGATTAACATTGCATGCATAATGTGTGGTCTGCAAAACCACATGGCCAAAGATTGTTACTATAATCCTGCTAGCACACATTATGCAAATAATGATAAAAAGGAAGGAGTCAGGGAAGGTTTCTCATTTGGATCATATCAAATGGTTCAAGTGATGAAAAAGGGAAAGCTTGTTTCCGAAGCAAGGCTGCTTTCGAAAGAAGGTTCTTCTTCTGAAAGGAAAAAGGCTTCGGAAGCTAAAGCTATCAAGACTCAAAAGAATAAAAGAGTCCCCTTGAGACCATCCCAGAAGAAGACTGCTTTGGAAGAAAAGGTGGTGAAGGCTTCTTCCGAAAAGAAAGAAGCTTCGAAGAATGCCAAGCTGCAAAAGCTTCAACAAGCTCATCCTCTATGATCAACCAAGGTATGGAATGAAATATCAAGGAAGATGCTGTAGCCCAAACCTCTTCTTTAAAGACATCCACTGAACCCCCATGCATAAATTTTGGTTTAATTATGTCACTATCATTGGAAGAACCCAAGACCAACAAGGCTTGGGTTTCCAATCAAAACTAATCATCTCTTCTTATGTGCAGGGACATCTATATGACAAGAATAACAATGTTTGGATTGTGGATAGTGGATGCTCCAGGCACATGACAGGGAACAGATCTCTCCTTCAACAATTTCAACATTATGATGGAGGTCCTGTCCAGTTTGGAGGTGAGGCCGGAGGATATATTTCTGGCAGAGGAAGTATATCCAACGGAAATTAAATGTTGACAAAGTTAACTTTGTCAAACAACTTGAACACAATCTGTTAAGTGTTTCTCAGTTCTGTGATCAAAAGCATCAAATGCTCTTCACAGAACATGAGTGCATAATCCTCAAACCCGGGATGACAATTCCTCAGGAATTGGTGCTTCTTAGATCTCCCAGGAAAGGGGATATGTACAAGCTGGATATGAACAATGCTTCCTCAATGGGAGAAGTATCATGCTTTCTTTCCAAAGCTAATGGTGATGAGTCAACACTATGGCATAAACAAATATGTCATGTAAATTTTAAGACAATGAATAAATTGGCTAAAAATAACTTGGTACATGGTTTGTCTAAAAACGAATTTTTCTGCAAAGATAACTGTGTTGCATCCCTGAAAGGGAAGCAACACAAGACATCTCATAAATCCAAAGTTGTTAACTCCATCACCACTTAATTACACTTATTGCACATGGATCTATGTGGTCCCACAAGTATAATGAGCATTGGAAGGAAATCATATTGCCTTGTGATTGTTGATGATTTTACTAGATTTACATGGGTATTCTTTTTAAGAACCAAAGATGAAACTTCTGAAACTTTGAAATCTTTTATTTTTAAAATAGAAAATCAAATTGATCACAAGGTTAAAATAATTAGAAGTGATCAAGGGACTGAGTTTAAGAACCACGTTCTTGACTCATTCTGTAACTAAAAAGGGATTGCCAGACAATATAGTGCTCCTAGAACTCCTTAACAAAATGGTGTTGCTGAGAGGAGGAATAGGACACTTATTGAGGTTGCTCGGACTATGTTAGCTGATTCAAAGCTACCTCTAACATTCTGGGCAGAGGTAGTCAGCACTGCATGCTATGTGCGGAACAGGGTCCTTGTCGTAAAGCCACATGGAAAAACCCCTTATAAGCTATGGAACAAGAGGCCACCGTTCATTGGCTTTCTAAGGTCCTTTGGCAGTAGGTGTACCATACTTAACACAAAATACAATTTGGCATAATTTGCTGAAAAGTCGGATGATGCCATCTTTGTTGGATATTCCTCTAACTCTAAAGCTTATAGAGTTTATAACATTAAAAATCAATAATTTGAGGTATCTTTCAACATTGTAGTTAATGAGCACACTCCTTGTGTTAGGGGAAATGGTCCTGATCATATATTTGATTTAGAATTGTTTCCAAACTATTCTAAACCATCTTGTGAGAATGTTTCAGTTGAACAAGTGCTCAAAGTGACTCTGATGATGATCAACTGTTTGAGCTTCCCAGACCTATTCCAAGTTCTCCAAGAGCTGCAGCAAATCAAGTTCCCACTATTGGCAGATCTGATAGTATAACCATCTCAAGAGATAGTGGAGCTTCAACAAGCGGTTCACCTGTTGACTCTCAAACCTCTTCAGGTGACCCTACACAACACCAAGCTGATGAAAGCAACATCTTGAAGGAACAGGAAACTGTTGATGCTGCTTCACATCAAACAAATGATGATGTTTTTCTTTCATTCAGTCTGTCCTCATTGAATGAGTTTGAAACAGCAGCTGGACCAAGTGTTCAAGCTCCTAAGCAAAATATGTCCAATTTGGATTTATCTTTGCAACTGGAGGTGATTCCTAGACTTAGGATTCACAACACTCATCCAGCTAAGAACATCATAGGGGAAGTCTTTGAAGGCATGAGAACAAGAGGACAAACTCACAATGGGAATGTCTCCTTGTACTCATGCTTTTAATCCCAAATAGAACCCAAGAAGGTGGAAGATGCCTTGAAAGATAGTAGCTGGTTGAATCAATGCAAGAGGAGCTGCTTCAATTCAAAAGACAAAAGGTTTGGAACCTATGTTCGCTACCATCTAGTCAAGTAGCTATAGGCACTAAATGGGTTTTCAGAAACAAGAGAGATGATAGAGGCTTGATTATCAAGAACAAGGAAAGCCTGGTGGTTCAAGGATACACTCAAGAGGAGGGAATCGATTATACTGATGTCTTTGCACCTGTTGCAAGACTTGAGGCAGTTAGAATCTTCCTTGCTTATGCTGCATCCAAGAATTTTACTGTCTACCAGCTTGATGTCAAGTGTGCCTTTCTATATGGGGATATAGATAGGGAAGTCTATGTATGCCAACCTCCAGGATTTGAAAATCCACAACATCCCAACTATGTGTGCAAACTGGATAAAGCTCTATATGGGCTGCACCAAGCACCTAGGCTGTGGTATGAGACATTGTCTCAGTTTCTCCTAAAGAATGGTTACACTAGAGGTACCATTGATAAGACTCTTTTCATAAGGAAGTCTAGGAAAGATGCAGGATCGGGTTTTGTCACTTAACACTTGTATTTCTCTCAAACTCACTTATAATATCACTCAAACAAGATGAAGCAATGCCTTTAACAAGAGTTGATAATAATATAATAAGTAATCAAAGCAACAAGCAGGAGTATTTTCAAGGTACTTGTATATATTACTTCTCAACTCAAGATTACAAGACACTTACAAGCCTGGAACATGAGTTACAATGAGAAACTATATATACTAGATCCTACAGCCGGTTATACTTGATACCAGCTGGAAACCTACGACTAAAGCATATACTACAATGCTATAGTTAAGGTATCTTAGATAAAGTATTATCTAAGATATGGTAGTCATGACATGTCCATGACTTACCTTTTGTCACCAACTAAAGATGGCAACTGTACTTAACATAAAAAGGTAAACAGTAGTTCGGAAGTTGACTTCAGAACTTTGTCTTCAAGTCTTGATTCTTCGGAAGTAACTTCTTTATCTTCGGAAGTTGGAGTTTTCCTTCGGAAGTGTATTTTACACTTAGACTTCGGAAAAGCTCTTTCTTCCTTCGGAAGTCCCACACTTGGCTTCGGAAGTCCTTTGTATGTTGTACTCAAAATCTTCTAAGTGATATGGTTTTGGTTGCAACAGCCTCTCTTGATCCAACAAACTCCCCCTAGGCTGATGCTACCAAAACTTCACTTATCTCTACTTCTCAAAGTTTTCAGCACCAGGGACAAAAGATATTTGTCTGTCTCTCTGTTCTTCCCGGATGTGGTGCTGAGAAGCTTGTACAAGTCATTCGTGGATAGGAGATCCAGTCTACCACTTTGAATGACATGTACCCTTTGTTGTGACCCCCTGAAGAGAGTTAGTTGACGGGAGTTGTAGTCATACTCCCATCTAACTATGGACTCAAGTTCAGGACCTTCAACCATTTGAAGAAAGGCTTTGCCTTTGGTTGCTGATCCTTTCCTTTCCTCCTCCTCTCTCAGTTTTGACTCCTCTTCGACCTTGCTTCTTGCAGTGAGCTCGGCCATGTGAAGGCTGCCTAGATGATTTCTGATGTGAGCAGCTACATCGGAGTTTGCGGGGTTGGAGAATGGTTTCTCTGCTCTCTGCTAACTCAGCAATATCAAATCTGCTTAAGTGTAGCAGAGATGAGGCATTCAGCCTGTTAATCTCACCATTCTCTCTCTCAACAACAAAGTTGTGAGAAGACTCTTCGAACCTCCACTGAACTATCTTCTTTCTGGGTACAAGAGATTGTCTTGGTACCCTATCTCCTTTCTTTGTGTCCAGCAGAGTCACCAGCCTTCTCCTCAGCTTCTTTTCTTCCTCATTCAATGTATCTGAATTGAGGCCAAGGAGTCTTGCGGCTTGGTCCAAAGTTCCTCTTGGCAGATCAAGAAACTCATCTCTTGTGAGGGAACTTGAGGATCCATCAACACAAGTCAGGTTGACTGTATCCTCCTCACATGAGATGTCGCTCAGAGTAGTGCAGTTGATGAGCTTGGTTTTGATCGCCTTGAATTCCTCCATAGAGAGATGTTTGGAAGGCTGAGGGGATGGTTTGATTGGTTGTTGGGTAGGTTTAGGAGTTTGGGTTCTGGGTAAGGTTTTAGGTTGGATGATGGGTAGTTTAGGTGGTTGAGGTGAGGGAGTTGGTAGTTGTGATGGTGTAGGTTCAGGGGTGAAAGGTTCAGGTTCAGTTTTGATTGGGAAGGGAAAGGGTATTGGTTCAGGTTGATGTTGGGTTTGGATATTGGGCTGAGGGGTGGCTTTGAAGGTCATCCCCTGTCCCCTTCTATACATCTCCTTTCTTCTCCCCGCACGAATGTCAGCCTTGATGTCACTGACATGTCGTTGGAGAGTCTTCTCAGACATTGGACCCACTTGCCTGCCAGAGAAGCCATGAGCTTTAAGATAGTTCTTCATCCAAGCTTTCTCACCTATCTTCTTGGCGGCAGACAGTCCAGCCTCTTCTTCTTTCTTCTTCTTCTCTACCAGCTTCTCCCTTGCAGCTCTCTTTCTCTCCTTCTCCATTTGATCTTGCTCTTTGTTAAAGAGCCATAAGATCGTGTCACTATTGTGTGGAGACAACTCCTCTTGAGAGAATCCTCTGGAGAGTAGGAAAGTGATCCTTTCTCTCCTGAGCTGCAGATCAGCTTCTCTTTCTTTTCTCAGCCTTTCTTCTTCCAAGGCCAACCTTACAGCTTCTTCTTTTTGCTGTCTTTGCAGCAAGGTTGCCTTTTCAAGCTCTATCAGCTCCTCTAATGGTAGCAGGAGTACATCTTCTGAAGCAGCCCCTAGACTGACAAGTCTATCAATTACCTCCACCCTTCTTCTATTGTTGATTGCCTCTTGGTTGGCTGCAGCTGCTTTTGAACTTGCAGCTAACAGTTTCCAGTTGGCAGTCTTCCTTTCCTTTTAAGTTTCTCCAACCTTTCTTCTTCCTGAAGCTCTTCCGAAGTCATCTTCCTTTTGCCTTTAATGTCTTCGGAAGTGCTAGACTTTGGTGGTTCTTGGGTAGAAGATTCAGGTTGGATGGTGGAGGTAGGAGCTGAGGTCAATGCAGATGTAATAGCTAGTGGTTGGCTGAGAAAGTCCTCCCTATTAACCTCAGATGCAAGTTCCAGAATTGCATCTGTGACTATTAGATCATCAGAAAGAGAGAACAGTCCTTCCGCAGCAGCAATTTCAGCTTCGGAAGTTTGTGTTGGTTCTTCCGAGGCTTCGAATTGTGCTTCGGAAGCCTGTGAAAACACACCTTCTGTCCCAACTGTTTCAGTTGCTGGGCCATCAGTCCTAGTTTCCCCTTCGAAATCAATCTCAGGTTCCACTTGGGCCTTAGGTTGACCAACTTCCTCAACAGTGGTAGGAGGTGCATTCAACCTCTGAAGCTCTTGAGCTCCAAAGTAAATCACAGACATATCTGGACTGGGTTGATCAATTAGGGACTCTAAAAGGAACTTGTTGAAGATCCTATTTAGATCCTGAAGCATCCTTTGATCCACTTGAAACACAACTGGAGGAGGCTCAGGGAAGATGGCAGCTTGTTGTCTTGAGCTCAAAGAAGTAAGAGCTTGACTGATGGAATCCTGTCTTTGGCTTTGTTCCTCAACATTCTCCCCCTTTTGGTAGCATCATCTTGAGAGGTAGATGAGCTAGAGGAAGAGGTCAAGGAGACTTGAACTGGTACATGCCTAACAGATCTCTCAATCTGTTTCTCAGCTAGTTTGGCCTTGAGACTTTCAATCTCAAGTTGCTGAGTGGCAGACCTATCCTCTAAAGTCTTAACCTTTGATTCAAGGTTTGAGACTTTAGAAAGTAGGTCTCTTATTGTGAGTTGCATTCTTCCCTCATCTTCTTTTGAAGAATCACGGGGAGATGAGGTAACATACCTAGTATGTTCATCCTCACCACCAGATGTGGTTTCTTGGCACCCTGGTTTCCCTTGCACAATGATGTCTCTTTCAGAGGCATCATAGGGCATGGTTGCCGTAGATTCAGTCTGACTATCGTTACCACTGTCCTGAGGATCCAATGAGGCTCCTTCAGTAGTGGCAGCTGAATCTACATGAGTCCCCTCCACATCAGTGGGACTCACCTCAGTAGGGCTTTGCTGGTGTGGGCTAGAGACAAGAGGTTTCTCTAGGCTCTGTTGATCCTTAATGGGGTGTTGTGGATCAACTTCATCGCCTTTGAGAGACATAGTCTCTTCACCAGCTCCGGTCAATAGGTCAGTAAAAGAAAAGGAATGAAGACCTAAGGACCCGGGACTTTGATCAATGTCAAAAGGCATTGAGCTGTCCCTTGGTGGCTGCTCAGGGGAGTATAGAGACTCACCCTGAGGGCTATCAGCTGGGGTATGGGCTCATGGGTCTGAGACTGAGGAGACTCAAGACCCATATTGAGGTCAATAGTGAAGGATTGGGGGACCTCTGGCTGAGTGGGAGCCCCTTGTTCCACTCTAGCCTTTTTGGTTTGAAGAGGAGGGGCTTGTTCAATCAGAGTAGATTGAACAAGGGTTCGTTTGGTACGTCTCTGGTAGGTGACAGTTATTGGAGGAGAAGGTAGATTTGGAATGGTGAGGGTAGTTGCTGGTGTGGGTTCATCACCTGTGGGGTAACAGGGATGTCACCAGGAGCCATTGGCTCAATCATACCTGGAAGTAGTGCGGTATCCCTTCCAGTGTAGTTGGTAGACACTCTCTTCAAGACTTTGAAGATGGTCGGCCTCATTTGGGGAGCAGACAGAGCAGCTGCACAGACAAGCTTACTCTGATCTAGCTCGCAGTTGATTATGTGCTGTAGAAATCTGGGATACATAAAGAATGTGTCCCTTTGCAGATTTCCCATGAGGTTAGTCAGCACAAACCTGGAGTAGTTGAAGCGCAGGCCTTGTACCAACCCATGAACTAGACACCCGAGTTCATAGGGAATTTGATCCCATCCCCCGGATTTGTTAGATAGGCAGTGAAGAACCACATGTAGCAGGAACTTCCACTTGTAGGAGAAGTTGAATTTGTAGACTGTAGACCTGCTTACATCTCCACCGTATCCCATTTGGAGATAAGAGTTATCTAACTCAGATTTGGGGAATTCCGTCGGTGCGCCTTCATCATGGAGCTCAAGATGCTCCCTGATGATTTGTTCAGTAATGACCAACTCTTGGCCACAAACACTTGACCTGATAGCACGAACCCCATTTAGGGTTTCAATCCGACCATTTGCCCAAAATTCGGACATTTGGTTGGAGTAAATGGTAGGGTTTACGGTCAGTGCTGTGTAGTATGAAGATTGGGCTAAGAAAGAGATAATATCAGAGAAGTCAGCATCCTTGAAGAGTCAAGGAGTGCGACCTGGTTGTGCTGAGGGTTTAGAGCCATTTGAGAAAGATAGCAGAGGAAAAGTTCTGAGAGAGGTAAATTGGAGAAGAAGAAAGCTTTTAGGGCAGTGAATTTGGTAAAAAGAGTGTAAGTGATTAACCGGAAGTATTTAAATGGGTGAAATGGCGGTTTAAAGGGTGGTTTGGATAAGATGATGTGAGGGTTCAGAGGATGATGTGACAGGGGCGGTAAGGTTAAGCCATTTAAATAATCCGACATCATTAACAAAATCTTTACTTTTTACAGAGTGGGGCCCAAAAGATTTCCGTTACACAGTAAAATCCTTCTTCCGAGTATAAGGTATTTCCGAAGGTAAAGTTCTTCCGAAGGCAAATGTACTTCCGAAGGTAAATAATTGCTTCCGAAGATACATGTTGCTTTCAAGTGGAGAGTATTAAGTGCTTCGGAAGTAGATCTGAGATAACCTCAATCGCTTCTTCCGAGACTTAGTACACTTCCGAGAAGAAAATTATCCTATGAGAAATTTGCTTCGGAAGTTATACTAGATATCTTCCGAAGGCAAGTTTCTCTTCGGAAGAACTTATACTTAGTTAAATAAGAAAGGATCTTTTGTAACAGGGCTTAGATTGTATTGACATAAGACTTTACATATTGAAAAGGTTTTCAATTGAGATTAACTAGTCAATGTTTATCATCCCAATAGCTGTAATGAGATATTTAAATCTTTGTTCATCAAATGCTTTGGTGAACAAATCAGCATATTGTTCATTTGAATCAACTTTGATTAGTTTTATAAGATTTTTCTCATGAATATCTCTAATGAAATGATACCTGATGTCAATATGCTTTGTCTTTGAGTGCTTTACTGGATTTTCAGTGATGGATATAGCACTGTTGTTGTCAATGTGGATAGGAGTGCTCATGAAGTTGAATCCATAGTCAATCATCTGGTTTTGAATCCACAGCAGCTGAGCACAGCAACTTGCAGCAGCAATGTATTCAGCTTCAGCAGTTGATGTAGAGACACAGGATTGCTTTTTGCATTGCCATGAGATGATCCTTCCACCAAGAAATTGACATCCACCTGATGTTGATTTCTTGTTGATGTTGCAGCCACCATAATCACTATCAGAGTAACCATAGAGATTAAAATCACTATTTCTTGGATACCAGAGACCTAACTTAGGTGCTCCTTTGAGGTATCTGAGGATTCTCTTGACAGCAATTAGGTGAGACACCTTTGGAGCAGCCTGATATCTTGCACAAATGCAGGTTGCAAACATGATATCAGGTCTACTTGCTGTGAGATACATCAGAGAACCAATGATTGCTCTATACTGATGTTGATCAGTATCCTCCCCCTCAGAATCAGGGCATAAATCATGGTTTCTGGGTATGGGTGTCTTTGCTGCTTTACAATCCTTCATATCAAATCTCTCTAAGATATCATTGACATACTTAGATTGATTGATGAAAAACCCTTCCTTCAGTTGCTTTACCTGAATTCCAAGGAAAAAGTCCATTTTTCCCATAGAACTCATTTCGAACTTCTTCTTCATAATGCTCTCAAAGTCTTTGCACATTTGGTCATTTGAAGAACCAAATATGATGTCATCGACATAGACTTGAACTAGCAAAATGTCTTTCCCAGACTTTCTGATGAAGAGAGTCTTGTCAATGGTTCCTCTAGTATAACCATTCTTCAGAAGAAATTGAGACAATGTCTCATACCACAGCCTAGGTGCTTGGTGCAGCCCATATAGAGCTTTATCCAACTTGCACACATAGTTTGGATGCTGTGGGTCTTCAAATCCTGGAGGCTGGCATACATAGACTTCCCTATCTATATCCCCATATAGAAAGGCACACTTGACATCAAGCTGGTAGACAGTGAAATTCTTGGATGCAGCATAAGCAAGGAAGATCCTAACTGCCTCAAGTCTTGCAACAGGTGCAAAGACATCAGTATAATCAATTCCTTCCTCTTGAGTGTATCCTTGAACCACCAGTCTTGCCTTGTTCTTGATAATCAAGCCTCTGTCATCTCTTTTGTTTCTGAAAACCCACTTGGTGCCTATAGGTACTTGACCAGATGGTAGCGGACATAGGTTCCAAACCTTTTGTCTTTTGAATTGAAGCAGCTCCTCTTGCATTGATTCAACCCAGCTACTATCCTTCAAGGCATCTTCCACCTTCTTGGGTTCCATTTGGGATAAGAAGCATGAGTACAAGCAGACATTCCCATTGTGAGTTTGTCCCCTTGTTCTCACACCCTCAGAGACTTCCCCTATGATGTTTTCAGCTGGATGAGTATTGTGAATTCTGAGTCTTGGAATCACCTCCAGTTGCAAAGATAGGTCCAAGTTGGACATATTTTGCTCTGGAGCTTGAATACTTGGTCCAGCTGTTGTTTCAATCTCATTCAATGAGGACTGATTGAATGAAAGAGAAACATCATCATTTCTTTGCTGTGAAGCATCATTAACAGTTGCCTGTTCCTTCAAAATGCTGCTTCCATCAGCTTGGTGTTGTGTAGGATCACCTGAGGAGACTTGAAGATCATCAGGTGAATCCCTTGTTGAAGTTCCACTATTTCTTGAAATGGTTATACTGTCAGATCTTTCAATAGTGGGAACTTGATTTGTTGTTCTCTTGGAGAACTTGGAGCAGGTCTGGGAAGCTCAAACAGTTGATCTTCATCAGAATTGCCTTGAGCACCTGTTCCAGCTGAAACATTCTCACAAGATGGTTTAGAATAGTTTGGAAACAATTCTAAATCAAAAATATGATCAGGGCCATTCCCCCTAACACAAGGAGTGTGCTCATTAACTACAATGTTGGAGGATTCCTCAAATTGTTGGTTTTTAATATTATAAACCCTGTAAGCTTTAGAATGGGAGGAATATCCAACAAAGATAGCATCATCTGACTTTTCAGCAAATTTTGCAAATTGTCTTTTGTGTTAAGTATGGTACACCTGCTGCCAAAGGACCTTAGAAAGCCAATGAACGGTGGCCTCTTGTTCCATAGCTCATAAGGGGTCTTTCCATGTGGCTTTACTACAAGAACTCTGTTCTGCACATAGCATGCAGTGCTGACTGCCTCTGCCCAGAATGTTAGAGGCAGCTTTGAATCAGCTAACATAGTCCGAGCAGCCTCAATAAGTGTCCTATTTCTCCTCTCAGCAACACCATTTTGTTGAGGAGTTCTAGGAGCACTGTATTGTCTGGCAATCCCTTTTGAGTTACAGAATGAGTCAAGAACAAAGTTCTTAAACTCAGTCCCTTGATCACTTCTAATTATTTTAACCTTGTGATCAACTTGATTTTCTATTTTAAGAATAAAAGATTTTAAAGTTTCAGCAGTTTCATCTTTAGTTCTTAAAAAGAATACCCATGTAAATCTAGTAAAATCATCAACTATCACAAGGCAATATGATTTCCTTCCAATGCTCATTATACTTGTGGGACCAAATAGATCCATGTGCAATAAGTGTAATGGAGTAGTGATAGAGTTAACAACTTTGGATTTATGAGAAGACCTGTGTTGTTTCCCTTTCAGGCAAGCAACACAGTTATCTTTGCAGAAAAATTCCTTTTTAGGCAAACCATGTACCAAGTTATTTTTAGCCAATTTATTCATTGTCTTAAAATTGACATGACACATTCGTTTATGCCATAGTGTTGACTCATCACTATCAGCTTTGGAAAGAAAGCATGATACTTCTCCCATTGGGGAAGCATTGTTCATATCAAGCTTGTACATATCCCCTCTCCTGGGAGATCTAAGAAGCACCAATTCCTGAGGAATTGTCATCCCAGGTTTGAGGATGATGCACTCATGTTCTGTGAAAAGCATTTGATGCTTTTGATCACAAACTGAGAAACACTTAACAGGTTGTGTTCAAGCTGTTTTGACAAAAACTTAACTTTGTCAACTTTTAACTTTCCGTTGGATATACTTCCTCTGCCAGAAATATATCCTCCGGCCTCACCTCCAAACTGGACAGGACCTCCATCATAATGTTGAAATTGTTGAAGGAGAGATATGTTCCCTGTCATGTGCCTGGAGCATCCACTATCTACAATCCAAATGTTGTTATTCTTGTCATATGGATGTCCCTGTACATAAGGTGAGATAATTAGTTTTGATTGGAAACCCAAGCCTTATTGGTCTTGGGTTCTTCCAATGAGAGTGACATGATTGAACCAAAAATTTATGCATGGGGGTTCAATGGATGTCTTTGAAGAAGAGGTTGGGCTACAGCATCTTCCTTGATCTTCCGTTTCCATCCCTTGGTTGATCATAGAAGATGAGCTTGATGAAGCTTTTGTAGCTTGGCATTCTTCCGAAGCTTCTTTCTTTTCGGAAGAGACCTTCACCACCTTTTCTTCCGAAGCAGTCTTCTTCTGGGATGGTTTCAAGGGGACTCTTTTGTGAGTCTTTGCAGCTTTCACTTCCGAAGCCTTTTTCCTCTCGGAAGAAGAGTTTTCTTCCGAGACAAGCCTTGCTTCGGAAACAAGCTTTCCCTTTTTCATCACTTGAACCATTTGATATGGTCAAATGTGAAACCTTCCCTGACTCCTTCTCTTTTAACATTATTTGCATAATGTGTGCTAGAAGGATTGTAGTAACAATCTTTAGCCATGTGGTTTTGCAGACCACACATTATGCATGCAATGTTAATTCTGGGAATTGGAGGGTTGCTGTTTCTTGTTCTTTTTCTCCTCATCAGCAACCTTTCCCTTTAACTTCTGATCCTTGGTAGGATAGGAGTACTGGTACTATACTCCTTTCCTGAATCAGAAGGTCCAACCACCTGGAATCCTGCTGATATGAATACACCCTTTTGCTTTGGGTCTATCTTCAGCTTGGATTCAGCCACCTTCTTGGCAGTTTTTCTGGCTGCTTTAGCCCTGCTTCTTCTGGCTTTGGTGGTCAGGGTTTGATCATCATTGGTCTGGGAGGGCTCAATTACCTGTTCCTTCCATGTGATGGTCATGGTTTCCACAGTTGCATCACTCTTTGACTCTTTACAAGGTGGGTCAACAGATGGAACCTCTTGCTCTTCAGTACCACATCTTGGTTGTCTTACAGACTCATAAGAGTGTGGTGGAGCAATTTCATTGGTTCCCAACCCACTTTGTTTTGATAGCAAGTTTGGAGTGAGAGGATGATGCAAGTATGGCTTGGAAGTTTTGCTCAGCAATAGCATACTTCCTGGCTTGAGCCTCAGCTGTGACAAGCTGGGCTTGAGCCTCAGTCAATTTGGATATTAAATCCTTGATTTGAGTCTTGTAGTTGGTGTGTTCATGTTTTAAAAGAGATACAGTTTTCTCTAACTCCTCAATTTTCTTTTGGTAGTCAGATTCAGCTCTTTTAAAGTCAGATTTTAGCACATTTAAAGACTCAATATCGGATTTAATTTCCATATTGTAGTCCTGGTACAACTTAACCTTAGCAATACAAGCAGGGGTACAGAGATGTTCATATACCTTGTTTTCATCTGTTCCTGCCATGAGTGCTTGAGCAGGAGTCACATCTTGGACCATAAAGCTCCAGTCAACTTCTTGAGCCATAGCTGCTGTTTCAGTTGACTTCCATTGGGCTTTGGTGTAGAAGGATGTGTGGAGGCCTGTGAGGTTCCCGGGTTGGACTTGGGAGCCTTGCATTCCCTTGCAAAATGGCCAAGCTGGTTACAGTTGTAACACTTAGCCTTGCTCTTGTCAAACCCAAACTTGCTAGTGATTGGGTTTTGAGGGAATTGCCTTCCAGTTCTCTTAAAGAACTTCTTCGCTCTGTAGGTAAGGAGAGCCATTTGCTGGACAATGTCCACATACTCTATGTCATCTGGACTGAAGCACTCAAGATCATCAAAGCAAACTGATGATCATTGAGTGTCCACTCCCTGAGACAAACGCACAGCCCTCCTGAAAGGAGCTTTGCTGAGCTTGATGAGACCTTGGAGTCTCAGGGAATGTGATGTAAGGCCCAGATGAACAAGATGGCTGCTGGGTGTATGACAGGTACTGCTGAGACTGGGAGATACCTGAGCCTTCAGCAACCATTAAAGCGTTGCTAGCAGGAAGGCTCAAGGGTCTGCTTGCTTGGTGACCCTTCTTACTTTCCATTTCCAACGGTATCCATCAAGGATCCCATAAAGTTCGGTCATGGTGTGAGAGTGTTTAAATTCTCTGTTCTCTTAATGGAGACACAGTAGAAAGTCCACTCATTGGGTAGAGCACTCATGAACTTTCTGGTAAGGTCTCTAAGTTCTTGAGTGATTCCACAGATTGGAGGGAGGAGATAAGATCCATATACCTGAAATATTGCTGGCTAAAAGTTTCTCCAGCAAATAGGTGAAGTTCTCAAACTGCTGCTTCAGTGAGTCCTTCTTTGAATCATTAGAGCTCGAGTACATTGAGCAAGTGCATCAAAGAGTTCTTTGGCTGACTTACAATGCTCAAACCCCACCATGATGGAGTTTGGGATTGCAGTCATGAGAACAGTCATAGCATTGCTGTCTATGTCAAGCTTCTTCCTGTCTTCATTGGAGTAGTCTTCAACAGCCTTCTCGATCATGGCACCGTTTCCACCAGCAACTTTTGGCTTGTACGGGCCATTAACGATGGACTGCCACATCTTGCTATCCTGGTATCTGATGAAGCCTTCCATTCTTCTGCTCCAAGACCTGAAGTTTTCAGGATCGATGATGGGAGCTTTGGTCATCGTTCCCATTTCAACTTCAGATTTGATGAGGGCCATTTTTGAGTGAGGTATAAGGAGGAGTGAAAAACTGGTTGATTAGGATGGTAAGATCTCACAATCAAGAGCCTAAAAAGCTCTGATACCAATTGCAGGATCGGGTTTGTCACTTAACACTTGTATTTCTCTCAAACTCACTTATAATATCACTCAAACAAGATGAAGCAATGCCTTTAACAAGAGTTGATAATAATATAATAAGTAATCAAAGCAACAAGCAGGAGTATTTTCAAGGTACTTGTATATATTACTTCTCAACTCAAGATTACAAGACACTTACAAGCATGGAACATGAGTTACAATGAGAAACTATATATACTAGATCCTACAGCCGGTTATACTTGATACCAGCTGGAAACCTATGACTAAAGCATATACTACAATGCTATAGTTAAGGTATCTTAGATAAAGTATTATCTAAGATATGGTAGTCATGACATGTCCATGACTTACTTTTGTCACCAACTAAAGATGGCAACTGTACTTAACATAAAAGGTAAACAGTAGATTAAAGTATGGTCAACTACATGGCTTTTGAGAAAACGCCATGCAGTATCTCAAAGATTTGCAGCGGACTGTCAGACAGACCATACTTATGTCTACTGGATAATAGAAGTGTCTTCCGAAGGTTAACTGGCTTCGGAAGAACAAGTTCTTCCGAAGCCACTTATACTTCGGAAGATGCTTCTATGCTTCCGAGGCTTTAATGACTTCTTTATACTTCGGAAGTTGACTTCAAAACTTTGTCTTCAAGTCTTGATTCTTCGGAAGTAACTTCTTTATCTTCGGAAGTTGGAGTTTTCCTTCGGAAGTATATTTTACACTTAGACTTCGGAAGAGCTCCTTCTTCCTTCGGAAGTCCCACACTTGGCTTCGGAAGTCCTTTGTATGTTGTACTCAAAATCTTCTAAGTGATATGGTTTTGGTTGCAACAGCCTCTCTTGATCCAACAGAAATCATATGATTTTTCTAAATCTTAGCTTCGAACTCCATTTTTATGGATTTTTCTCAAAAACGATGCTCGGTTTGTACCCGTTTTTAGTTCAAACGTCATTTATTTGTTCCTTTGACCATTTAAATTATCCATTGACTCCAGAACACTTTATATATTTCATTTTAATCCTGGAATACTTTTCAAGAGTGTTAAGTTCATATTCTTACTATTTTTAAAGTCATTTTACCATGTTTTCGGGGAGGGCAAATCTCAACATGTCCTTTATTCTAGAGATTAAACATTACTAACAGTTTTAATATTCATAAAAACCTACTGAAATTTTAGTCCCAAAGAGTTGCCTAGTTGTTCTGCACATCCATATGCTTCAAATATGTAGAAAATGTCATAACCAACCATAACACTTGTGTAAATCATCTTAACTTGAGTTTAAACATTACCAACACTTCATTTAACTTTATAAACAGATTATTAAGGTGTCATAAAATCGTTCATGAGTAGGTTATGAGTCTTGGTTGAAAGGGTTTTTCAAACAAATGCTTAGAGGGTGTTGTTACATGTAGAAAGAAGGGTTTCAAGGTGTAATCCATGTAATAACCGTGGGTTCGAGTATGTAGCCTTTTGGAACTTTTAAAACAGGTTCTTGGGAGTCCATTAAGCCATTAACATGCAGGTCACAAGTTTGGTTTACAAGAGTTGCAACATTCACAAGTTAGATGATACCAAAACACCCAAAAAGAGGGTTTTCATGATGGAAATCGATTTCCACCCAAAGAATGACTATCATAACATGAGATTTACCTTCAAGAACGTTGGGGACTCCTTAAGAACAAAGTGATGGTGAGAAGTTTCTGCTACAACAAGGAAAAGCAAGGTTTTTAGGTGAAAAATGAAGAAAACAAGTGAAATGTCCAAAACCGACAACATGCGCTTACACTTGATGTAACTCACGGTTTGGAAGGTGTTGATGGTTGTGAATGGCTAGAAACTCCCTGGACTTGGCTGTAGAAGCTCGAACCAAGGCTGGAAAGTCAAACAAGTGTGGTTGTGTGTCCAAAACTCGCGAACTAGGCCACCTCCTTGCGGTTTGCACTTGGCCGATTGTTGCTTGGTGGTGTTCTTCACGGATCTTGTGCTTGACTTAGAGAGGATGTCTTTGAGAGAATTGTGGTGTGAGTGTGTGTTTGGTCTCAGCTGAATTCGAATAAGAGGGAGAGAGGGAGAGAGGGAGAGAGACTTGCATGTAATGTAAGTGGTGAGTGTGGTGGTGGTGTAGAGAGGAGAGGAGAGGAGTGGAGGGAGGAGGGCGGCCGCATTTGGAGTGTAGTGGGACGGTTTTTGGATTAAATTTTAATTGTAAATTGTTATTATGTAGTGTAGTTTTGTATTATTGGGTATAATGTATTCTTTAATGGATGGTATATTTGAGGTATCTAGAGCATGTCCATGCATACATGGCCGAAAATTATATAAGTGTGAGTGTGTATGTTCACATTTTAATTGCCTTCTCTTGAAATTAATTTTGTAAGGGTGACTAGTTTACATTCCCGGAACACAAATTTTTAAAAGGTAGAAACCTAAATTAGCTAAAAGTCAATAATAAAAATCATATGAAACCATAATTTGAATCAAGTAGTAAGAATTGTTTCCAATTTCATGGTAGGGTTGAATAGTTTCAATTATTAGCACTCATAAGATGGATAATGATGCAAGTAATTTAGGGTTAGGATAACAACCTGGAGGTCGGTTGTCACATTTACTTTTTACAGAGTGGGGCCCAAAAGATTTCCGTTACACAGTAAAATCTTTCTTCCGAGTATAAAGCATTTCCGAAGATAATATTCTTCCGAAGGCAAATTTACTTCCGAAGGTAAATTGATTACTTCCGAGAGTATATGTTGCTTTTCAAGTGGAGTGTGTTATAAGCTTCAGAAGTAGATCTAATATGAAATCAATCGCTTCTTCCGAGACTTAACACTCTTCCGAGAAGAAAATTATCTTGGGAGAAATTTGCTTCGGAAGAAATGTGAAATATCTTCCGAGGGTTAATTTATCTTCGGAAGAATTCATAATTAGATAAATTTTAGAAAAAGATCTTTTGTAACAGGGCTTAGATTGTTTTGACATGAGACTTTACACATTAAAAGGTTTTCAAATGAGATCAACTAATCAAAGTTTATCATCCCAATAGTTGTAATGAGATATTTAAATCTTTGTTCATCAAAGGCTTTGGTGAACAAGTCAGCATATTGTTCATTTGAGTCAACTTTGATTAGCTTGATAAGATTTTTCTCATGAATATCTCTAATGAAATGATACCTGATATCAATGTGCATAGTCTTGGAGTGCTTCACTGGATTTTCAGTAATGAATATAGCACTGTTGTTGTCAATATGGATAGGAGTGCTCATGAAGTTGAATCCGTAGTCTATCATCTGGTTTTGAATCCACAGCAGCTGAGCACAACAACTAGCAACAACAATGTATTCAGCTTCAGCAGTTGATGTAGAGACACATGATTGCTTCTTGCATTGCCATGAGATGATCCTTCCACCAAGAAATTGACATCCATCAGATGTTGATTTCTTGTTGATGTTGCAGCCACCATAATCACTGTTAGAGTAACCATAGAGATTGAAATCACTATTTCTTGGATACCAGAGACCTAGTTTAGGTGCTCATTTGAGGTATCTAAGAATTCTCTTGGCAGCTATTAGGTGAGACGCCTTTGGAGCAGCCTGATATCTTGCACAAATGCAAGTTGCAAACATGATATTAGGTCTACTTGCTGTAAGATACATCAGAGAACCAATAATCGCTCTATACTGATGTTGATCAGTATCCTCCCCCTCAGAATCAGGGCAGAGATTGTGGTTTCTAGGTATAGGAGTTTTTGCTGCTTTACAATCTTTCATATCAAATCATTCTAAGATATCATTGACATACTTTAGATTGATTGATGAAGAACCCTTCCTTCATTTGCTTTACCTGAATTCCAAGGAAAAAGTCCATTTTTCCCATGGAACTCATCTCAAACTTCTTCTTCATAATACTCTCAATGTCTTTACACATTTGGTCATTTGAGGAACCAAATATGATATCACCAACATTGACTTGAACGAGCAAGATGTCTTTCCCAGACTTTTTTATGAAAAGAGTCTTATCAATGGTACCTCTAGTGTAACCATTCTTCAGGAGAAACTGAGACAATGTCTCATACCACAGCCTAGGTGCTTGGTGCAGCCCATATAGAGCTTTATCCAATTTGCACACATAGTTGGGATGTTGTGGATCTTCAAATCCTGGAGGTTGGCATACATAGACTTCCCTATCTATATCCCCATATAGAAAGGCACACTTGACATCAAGCTGGTAGACAGTGAAATTCTTGGATGCAGCATAAGCAAGGAAGATCCTAACTGCCTCAAGTCTTGCAACAGGTGCAAAGACATCAGTATAATCGATTCCCTCCTCTTGAGTGTATCCTTGAACCACCAGTCTTGCCTTGTTCTTGATAATCAAGCCTCTATCATCTCTCTTGTTTCTGAATACCCATTTAGTGCCTATAAGTACTTGACCAGATGGTAGCGGACATAGGTTCCAAACCTTTTGTCTTTTGAATTGAAGCAATTCCTCTTGCATTGATTCAACCCAGCTACTATCTTTCAAGGCATCTTCCACCTTCTTGGGTTCCATTTGGGATAAAAAGCATGAGTACAAACAGACATTCCCATTGTGAGTTTGTCCTCTTGTTCTCACGCCTTCCGAAACTTCCCCTATGATGTTTTCAGCTGGATGAGTGTTATGAATCCTGAGTCTAGGGATCACCTCTAGTTGCAAAGATAAATCCAAATTGGACATATTTTGCTCAGGAGCTTGAATACTTGGTCCAGCTGTTGTTTCAAACTCATTCAATGAGGACTGATTGAGTGAGAGAGAAACATCATCATTTGTTTGCTGTGAAGCATCATTAACAGTTGCCTGTTCCTTCAAGATGGTGCTTTCATCAGCCTGGTGTTGTGCAAGGTCACTTGAAGAGATTTGAAAGTCAGCAGGTGAATCCCTTGTTGAAGTACCACTATCTCTTGAGATGGTTATACTGTCAGATCTTTCAATAGTGGGAACTTGATTTGCTGCAACTGTTGGAGAACTTGGAATAGGTCTGGGAGGCTCAAACAGTTGATCTTCATCAGAGTCACTTTGAGCACCTGTTCCAGCTGAAACATTCTCACAAGATGGTTTAGAACAGTTTGGAAACAATTCTAAATCAAAGATATGATCACGGCCATTCCGCCTAACACAAGGAGTGTGCTCATTGACTACAATGTTGGAAGATTCCTCAAATTGTTGATTTTTAATATTGTAAACCCTATAAGCTTTAGAGTAAGAGGAATATCCATCAAAGATAGCAGCATCTGACTTTTTAGCAAATTTTGCCAAATTGTCTTTTGTGTTAAGTAGGGTACACCTGCTGCCAAAGGACCTTAGAAAGCCAATGAACGGTGGCCTCTTGTTCCATAACTCATAAGGAGTTTTTCCATGTGGCTTTACTACAAGAACTCTGTTCTGCACATAGCATGCAGTGCTGATTGCCTCTATCCAAAATGTTAGAGGCAGCTTTGAATCAGCTAACATAGTCCGAGCAGCCTCAATAAGTGTCCTATTCCTCCTCTCAGCAACACCATTTGGTTGAGGAGTTCTGGGAGCACTATATTGTCTGGCAATCCCTTTTGAGTTACAAAATGAGTCAAGAACTAGGTTCTTAAACTCAGTCCCTTGATCACATCTAATTATTTTAACCTTGTGATCAACATGATTTTCTATTTTAAGAATAAAAGATTTCAAAGTTTCAGCAGTTTCATCTTTGGTTCTTAAAAAGAATACCCATGTAAATCTAGTAAAATCATCAACAATCACAAGGCAATATGATTTCTTTCCAATGCTCATTATACTTGTGGGACCAAATAGATCCATGTGCAATAAGGGTAATGGAGTGGTGATGGAGTTAACAGCTTTGGATTTATGAGATGCTCTGTGTTGTTTCCCTTTCAGGCAAGCAACACAGTTATCTTTGCAGAAAAATTCCTTTTTAGGCAAACCATGTACCAAGTTATTTTTAGCCAATTTATTCATTGTCTTAAAATTTACATGACACATTCGTTTATGCCATAGTGTTGACTCATCACCATCAGCTTTGGAAAGAAAGCATGATACTTCTCCCATTAGGGAGGCATTGTTCATATCCAGCTTGTACATATCCCCTTTCCTGGGAGATCTAAGAAGCACCAATTCCTGAGGAATTGTCATCCCGGGTTTGAGGATAATGCACTCATGTTCTGTGAAGAGCATTTGATGCTTTTGATCACAAAATTGAGAAACACTTAACAGGTTGTGTTCAGGCTGTTTGACAAAATTAACTTTGTCAACCTTTAACTTTCCATTGGATATACTTCCTCTGCCAAAAATATATCCTCTGGCCTCACCTCCAAACTAGACAGGACCTCCATCATAATGTTGAAATTGTTGAAGGAGAGATCTGTTCCCTGTCATGTGCCTGGAGCATCCACTATCTACAATCCAAATGTTGTTATTCTTGTCATATGGATGTCCCTGCACATAAGAAGAGATAATTAGTTTTGATTGGAAACCCAAGCCTTATTGGTCTTGGGTTCTTCCAATGATAATGACATAATTGAACGAAAATTTATGCATGGGGTTTCAATGGATGTCTTTGAAGAAGAGGTTTGGGCTACAACATCTTCCTTGATCTTCCATTCCATCCCTTGGTTGATCATGGAGGATGAGCTTGTTGAAGCTTTTGTAGCTTGGCATTCTTCCGAAGCTTCTTTCTTTTCGGAAGAAGCCTTCACCACCTTTTCTTCCGAAGCAGTCTTCTTCTGGGATGGTTTCAAGGGGACTCTTTTGCTTTTCTGAGTCTTTACAGCTTTAGCTTCCGAAGCCTTTTTCCTTTCAGAAGAAGAATCTTCTTCCGAAAGCAGCCTTGCTTTGGAAACAAGCTTTCCCTTTTTCATCACTTGAACCATTTGATATGGTCCAAATGAGAAACCTTCCCTGACTCCTTCCTTTTTAACATTATTTGCATAATGTGAGCTAGCTGGATTGTAGAAACCTTCCCTGACTCCTTCCTTTAACTTCTGATCCTTTGGTAGGACAAGAGTACTGGTACTACACCCCTTTCCTGAATCAGAATTTCCAACCACCTGGAATCCAGCTGAGATGAATACACCTTTTTGCTTTGGGTCTATCTTTAGCTTGGACTCTCACTTTCTTGGCAGTTTTTCTGGCTGCCTTAGCTCTGCTTCTTTTGGATTTGGTGGTCAGGGTTTGATCATCATTGGCAGGGGAGGGCATAATTACCTGGTTCTTCCCTGTGATGATCTCTATAGTTGCATCATTCTTTGACTCATGAGAAGGTGGGTCAGCAGATGGAACCTCTTGCTCTTCAGTACCTCACCTTGGTTGTCTTATAGACTCATAAGAGTGTGGTGGAGCAATTTCATTGGTTCCCAAACCACCTTTGTTTTGGTAACAAAGTTTTGAGTGAGAGGATGATGCAAGAATGGCTTGGAAGTTTTGCTCGGAAATAGCATACTTCCTGGCTTGAGCCTCAGCTGTGACAAGCTGGGCTTGAGCCTCAGTCAATTTGGATATTAAATCCTTTATCTGAGTCTTATAGTTTATGTGTTCATGTTTTAATAGGGACATAGTTTTCTCTAACTCCTCATTTTTTCTTTGGATATTAAATCCTTTATCTGAGGCTTTGGTGTAGAGGGATGTGTGGAGGCCTGTGGGGTTCCCGGGTTGGACTTGGGAGCCTTGCATTCCCTTGCAAAATGACCAAGTTGGTTACAGTTGTAACATTTGGCCTTGGTATTATCAAACCCAAATTTGCTGTTTATTGGGTACTGGGGAAATTGCCTTCCAGTTCTCTTAAAGAACTTCTTTGCTCTGTAGGTTAGAAGAGCCATTTGTTGGACTATGTCCACGTATTCCACGTCATCCGTGCTAAAACACTCTAGATCATCAAAGCAGTATTGATCAGGGAAGCAAGACTCGAAGACTGTACTTGAGAACAAGCCCGTTTTGCTGCGGTCGACCTTACCAGCAGTTTGACTGATGACCTAGTTAGGGTTGGATGGACTGAGCAAGCAAGGGCTGAAGAGAAGAGGATGTTTGTTGGTGAGAAAAGAAAGTGGTTTGAAGTAAAGAGAGCGGTTGGAAGTAGTAGCGGGTTAGGTAGAAAGGGTTCTGAAAGTGCAAGGCGTGATGATCAGGGAAGCAAGACTCGGAGATTGTACTTGAGAACAAGCCCGTTTTGCAACAAGTGCAAGCTACACCATCAAGGGGAATGTAACCCGATGCCCTGTTTCAGATGCAAGAGAATAGGCCATTTAATCAAAGACTGCACTTACGCACCAGGAAAACAATGCTATGAATGCGGAGATCCAGGGCACATGAGGAACAAGTGTCCTAAGTTGGGTAGAGACAAGGATGCCAAGCACAACAAGCCAAAGGGAAGAGCATTCGTTATGGACCCAGTTGGAGCTCGTAGGGAACCTGATGTGGTTAACGGTATGTTCCTTGTAAACAATCATCCTGCTACTGTTCTGTTTGATACTGGAGCGACTGCTAGTTTTGTCTCTAGTACTTTTAGGCCGTTGATTGACTTAGACGCGTGTGCCTTGACCGATATGTTTACCGTAGAATTAGTTGACGGTAACATTTTAGAAACTAATGAAATCAACAGGGATTGCTTGCTGAATCTAAAGGGAAATACGTTTAGGATAAACCTAATGCCCATTAAGTTAGAAGGATTCGATGTGGTTGTTGGTATGGACTGGCTAGCTAAGCATAGAGTCGAAATCGTATGTGATGAGCGTCTACTCAAGATACCGTTGAGTGACAAAGAAATGTTAGTGGTACAAGGCGAAAGGAGTAACACCCTATACCCCATGGTATCCCACTTAAAAGCTACCAAGAGCTTAATGAAGGGATGCCCAGCTTTCATAGTTTATGTGATGAAGACCCAAAAGGAGAAGAAGATTGAAGATATTCCCGTGGTCTCTAAATACCTAAAAGTGTTTTCGGAAGACCTACCGAGACTTCCCCCGAACCGACAAGTCGAATTCCAGATAGATTTGCTGCCTGGCGCTGCACCGGTAGCCAAGGCACCGTACCGACTCGCCCCACCTGAGATGATGGAGCTAATGGCGCAAATTCAAGAACTACTGGACAAGGGATTTATACGTCCGAGTGTCTCTCCATGGGGTGCCCCGGTACTGTTTGTGAAAAAGAAAGACATAACCCTGCGAATGTGCATTGATTACAGAGAACTGAACAAGCTAACCATAAAGAACCGTTACCCTCTTCCGAGAATAGATGACCTTTTTGATCAGTTGCAAGGAGCAAGTTATTTCTCCAAAATAGATTTGAGGTCAGGTTACCACCAACTGAAGATAAGAGAAGAGGACATACCCAAAACGGCCTTCCAAACTAGGTATGGACACTATGAGTATTTAGTCATGCCCTTTGGACTGACTAATGCTCCAGCAGCATTCATGGATCACATGAACCGCGTTTGTCGCCCTTATCTCGACAAGTTTGTGATCGTGTTTATCGACGACAT
>CM046029.1:46392577-46567654 GCA_025215565.1 Flaveria ramosissima | reverse complement strand
TCCTTGTTAGTCTTGCCTTGTTCTTGATTGATCCTCTATCATCCTTCTTATTTCTAAAAACCCATTTGGTTCCAATGGTAGTCTTCCCATGAGGAAGAGGACAAAGGTTCCAAACTTTCTGCCTTTTGAATTGAAGCAGCTCTTGTTGCATAGCTTCAACCCAACTTCCATCCTTTAGAGCTTCATCAACTTTCTTTGGGCTCTATCTGGGATAAGAAACAAGAGTGAAGACAAACATTTGCTTCATGGGTTTGTCCTCTTGTTCTTACCCCTGTGACAACATCTCCAATGATGTTTGTGGTGGGGTGAGACTTGTGGATCCTTAGCTGAGGGATCACAGCAAGTTGCTGAGAAAGATCTAAATTTGAGAAATTTAAATCTGGTCCTGAAGATTCACCCTCCACATTATCACACTTATCAAGATTAACTTGATCCAATGAGTGTGAGACATCATTGATGTTGTCATCTATGGTGTGGTTATTAGCATCAAGGAATTCCTGATCACTATCACCATCACCATTGTTGTCTTCTACAAGTGAGGTATCTTTATCTGGTTGAGAGGCCTCTGAGCTGGAATTTGAAGGCATGCCAGATGTATCAGCTGAATTTGTCATTGTTGTGCTGATAGAACCTCATTTGCTGAAGTAGTTCCAACTGGAGCTGAAGATGTATGAGTTGAAGGTCTTCCTAGCTCAAATCTTGGATCAGGATCACCTGTATTTAGATTTTCTGCAGATCCTGAAACATGCTCACAAGATTTGTTAAAACAGTTGGTAACTAAATCAAGATCAAACAGCCAATCCGGACCAGAACCAGCCACACAGGGAGTGTGCTCATTGAAAGTCACATTGGCTGACTCCTCAACAATTCTAGTTCTGAGATTGTATACTCTATAAGCTTTAGCTTGAGAAGAGTATCCAATGAAATTCTCAGCAAAATGGCAATTTGATCTTTGGTATCAAGATGGTGCAGGGACATCCAAATGACCTGAGAAAAACAATGAAAGGTTCCTCTTGTGCCAAAGTTCATAAGGAGTCTTTACCATGTGTCTTAACTACTAAACTCTGTTTTGCACATAGCAAGCAGTATTGACTGCCTCTGCCAGAAGGTGATAGGCAGTTTAGAGTCAGACAACATAGTTCTTGCAGCTTCAATAAGTGTCCTGTTTCTCCTTTCAGCAACTCCATTTTGCTGAGGAGTCCTGGGAGCACTATATTGTCTTGTAATACCTTTTTCATCACAAAATGCATCAAGGATTTGGTTCTTGAATTCAGTTCCTGATCACATCTTATGGTTTTGACCTTGTGATCACATTGATTCTCAACTTTTAAGATGAAATTCTTCAGAATCTCAGGGGTTTCATCCTTAGTTCTAAGGAAGAAAACCCAAGTGAATCTTGTAAAATCATCTGTGATCACCAGACAGTAAGAGGTCCTTCCTAAACTCATTACACTGGTGGGGCCAAAGAGATCCATATGTAACAAGTGTGGGGTAGGGGAGTAGTGATGGAGTTCTTTTCCTTAGGCTTGTGAGATACTTTGTGTTGCTTCCCTTTCAGGCATGCCACACAATGATCATCACTAGTAAACTCTTTCTTTGGCATTCCAGTTACCAGATCATGTTTAATTAATTTATTCATGTTCTTAAAGTTTACATGGCACATTCTTTTATGCCATAGGAAAGACTCATCACTATTTGCTTTAGATAGAAAGCATGAAACTTCTCCTGAGGGAGATGTTCTTGCAAATCCATCTTGTACATGTTCCCTTTCCTGGGGGCTCTGAGCAGGATATGCTCATGAGGAATGACCACACCAGGTTTGAGAACAATGCACTCATGCTCAGTAAAGAGCATGTTATGACTCTGATCACAAAATTGGGATACACTCAGAAGATTGTACCCAAGCTCCTTAACAAAGTTTACCTTCTCAATGCTGAGCTTACCATTTGTGACCTTGCCCCTTCCAGAAATGTAACCACCTTCATCTCCTCCAAAAGCAACTGGTCCTCCATCAATTCTCTCAAAATTATGGAGTAGAGACCTATTGCCTGTCATGTGCCTGGAACAGCCACTGTCAATTATCCAGACATTCCTGTTGGTCTTGAGCTGTTCCTGCACAGAGAAGATGATTAGTTACATTTGGAAACCCAAGCCTTACTTGTCTTGGGCTCATTAACAGTAATAGAAGGTAATGCAACAGTAATAGATCCTATGGTTGTACTATGGGGATCTTCAGCTGTTGTTGATGGAGAAACCTCAGTCATTTGGTCTTTCTTAGACTTCCACACCACCTTTGGAGTCTTGGACTTGACCTTCAAAACCTTAGAAGCTTTTAGAACTTCATAAGTTTTGATGACTGATCCTTCGGAAGAGTCTACAGTCACTGCAGCAGACTTTAGTGCTTCGGAAGAATTCCTTTCTTCCGAGACCAACTTTGCTTCCGAAGGTAATTTTCCACTTACCTCTTCTTTGATTTGGAGCTTCCGAAGGAAACAGACTTTCCTTCCGAAGCTTGAGACTTCTTGAGACTCTTTGAAGTCTTTGTTTTAGTCATGTGGACAGTACTTTTAGGATTGTATGGGCAATCCTTAGCAATGTGAGAAGTACTTTCACACATAACACATAACATTTTCTTCTTCAAAGAAGTCTCCCTTTGAGAGCAAGACTGACTTTGGTCACATCCCTTCTCCACCTTCATCTTGGTAGATGCTGAGACAGTTCCTTTGGGCTGTGAACTGTTCTTGGAGTTTGATGGTCCAGGCTGTGCAGCAGTGGTACACAGCAGCTCAGTCTTCTTCTTGGCACTGAGATGATTTGAACAAGAACCATGACTCTTAGCTGAGGAGTCTTGGTTGATGTCTTCAGTCCTTACTACTTTGAAACCTGCAGAGATAAAAACTTGTTTCTGCTTAGCATCAAAAGTAGCCTTGATTTCTTGAGCCTTCTTTGCCTTTCTTTTGCTCTTTCTGATCAAGTTCTTTCTTTTGGACTTGGTCATCACAGTTGATTTCTTCTCCTCAGAAGGATAGTGGCCCTTGGAAGAATCCTCTTCTTCACTCTTCTCAGAGGAATTCTTCACTATCACTTCTTCATCATCCTCACTTACAGGATCTATGAGAGGAAGCTCATCTTCACAAGTTCCACACCTAGGAGATCTTACAGACAAGATTGTGTGTGGAGGAGCTATCTCATTTGATCCTAGTCCCTGTCTATTTTGATAACAAACTTGTTGTGCAGGGATGAGGATATCATGTTCTTGAAGGTCTCTTCTTCAAGAACACTCTTCTCTGCCTTGGCTTTGCTGATCACAAGCTCAGCCTGGCACTCAGTTAACTTAGTGATGAGATCTTGGATCTGAGTTCTGAAATCTGTATGTTCATGTTTTAGTACTGAAATGGTTTTCTCCAAGTCTTCTATCTTTAACTTGTAATCATTTTCAGACTTTCTAAAATCAGATTTTAATATGTTTAATGACTCAAGATCAGATCTCATCTCTAGGTTATAGGACCTGTATCTATTTACTTTAGCAATGCATTCAGGGGAGCAAAGATGTTCCAATACCTTGGCTTCATCATGGTCAGCCATCAGTGCTTGGTTTGGAGAAGCATCCTCCACCTGAAAACTCCAGTCAAAGCCTCCTTCTTCAACAGCAACAGCAGCATGTTGCTTTGTCTTCTCAGCTTGAGGAGCTTTGTCAGTAAAGTTTGGTCTGGGTTGTGTTTGGCCCCCATTTGCTTTAGGTGCCTTACACTCCCTGGCAAAGTGACCCATAAGGTTACAGTTGTAACACTTAACTTTGCTTTTATCCAGCCCAAACTTACTGCTGGTAGCATTGCTTGGAAATCTTCTTCCTGTCCTCTTGTAGAACTTCTTGGCTCTGTGAGTGAGGAGAGCCATCTGCTGAACTATCTCCATGTATTCCAGGTCATCTGGATGGATACAGTCCAGGTCTTCAAGAGTGAAGAGATAATTCCCACAGCTTTCATCTGCAGACACAAAGGCTTGAGAAGAACTTGTCTCTTGGAATGGGCTTCCTTGAGTAAAGTTCTCCCTTGGTGTCTCCGGGAAGGTGATGAAAGGACCCTTTTGTGAGTTGTCAGGGTAGCATAAGAGATGATGCTGAGGTTCTATGCTGTCCCTTTCAACCACATGAAGGGCTGAACCCATTTGATTGTTGGAGTTGCCAGATGAACCTTGCATGTTCATCTCCATCTGGTATCCACTGAGAATCCATACAACTCTGTAAGAGTAAGAGTCTTAAGGTTCTCAGTCCTCTTGATCACCACACAATAGTGTGTCCATTGCCTAGGAAGTGAGGACATGAACTTCCTTACAATGTCCCTGTTCTCAAGAGGAACTCCTCCATCCACTAGGGTATCCACAATCTCAACATACCTGAAGTATTGTTGAGTCATGGTCTCACCTGCTTTGAAGGTGAAATTTTCAAACTGCTGCTTCAGAAGATCTTTCTTGTTCTCCTTGGCTTCAGAGGAGCCTTCATACATCAGCTTCAGTGCATCCCACAGCTGTTTGGCTGTCTTGCACTTCTTGAAGCCTCTGTATACAGAGTTTGGGAGAGCAGTCTGAAGAGCAGTCATGGCCTTCCTGTCAATCTCTACTCTTTTTCTATCTTCATCTGAGTAGTTGGCCACATCTTTAGGAATCATACCAGCACCAGTAGCAGAGGGGGTGCTGGGTATGAAAGGTCCATTTTCACAGATTCCCACATTCTTGAATCAAGAGACCTGATGAAGCCTTCCATCCTCATGCACCAGGTGTCAAAATCATCAAGAGTGATCAGTGGGGATTTGTTCATGGTTCCAGTCTCCATATCAGTCTTAGAGATGGCAGCCATTTGAAGAGTTTAGCTTTTGTGTGTGTGAGGGATCTTAAGATGGTTAGATCTTATATCAAGAGCCTGGAAAGCTCTGATACCAATTGCAGGACCGTTTAAGGGCTTAACCACAATTACAACACAACAACACAATGAGGAGAATAACTAAGCTCTAATCAAACAGTGAACTGGGTAACCAAGGTGAAACAAAGAACACAAGTAAAGCAAGAGACAGAACAAGAGAGTAGGGTTTCAAGGAGGCAGTATATTGCTTTCTCAAGTTCTTTTACAAGTGTTACAAAGCATAAAGAAAAGATACAAGAACTTGAAATACTTATACTACAACCTACAGCCGGCCATACTTTGAAGGCCAGCTGGATACAATTGACTAGACACTAACAAAATCAATTGTAGGATCAAAAGGCATATCTGCCTTTTGACCTTGTGACTATGACATGCCATAGCTCACATCCTTTTACAATACAAAAAGGATAAAGTACATAAAGTAGAAAGTTGAATACTCAAGACCTCAATGTACAGTTACCAAAAGCAAGGCCCTTTTCACCAACTCATGTAAGTTGGTGACTTTACAGAGATGCAGCGGAAAGGTGCTTTATGGAACAGTACATCAGATAAAGCATGTGTACTAAAAGTCTTCGGAAGAAATCTGTCTTCATAGGATGAGGCTTCGGAAGACTTTGTCTCTGAAGCTTCGGAAGACTTCATGTTTGGCTTCGGAAGATATTGGTCTTGGCTTCGGAAGATTTTACACTTAGAGTATTTTCTAATGCTTTGTGTAAAACTTCCGAAGCATTCTTCACTTCAGTACTTAGTGCATGTTGCTGAGACACTTAAGCTGTTTTGGGTTGCATCAGACTTCAGGAATCCTTACAAGTTTTGTCTATGTTTTTCAGCATTTCCTCATCATGAAGCCTTTGCTGCTGTTCTTCTTCTATCTTAACTCTCACAGTCTCCATCTGTGAGGTGGGAGTGATGGGCATAGATTTGGCTTTAGGCAAAGTTAGGACTGCGGAAAGAGGCAGCCTATCTTCTTCCTCATCATCCTCTTCTTCTTCTTCTTCTAGCCTCAACATCCTTCTCTTCTTCTTCTTGGATGCATCATCGGCTGTTGGTTTTGAGGGTAAAGGAGTTGGTTTAATGGGTTGTGGTAGTGGTGATTTTGAAGTGGTAGGGTTTTGCAGGTTGTTCTAGCATTCTTGTAGTGAGTGAGGCTTTGGAGTGTTTTGCTAGTTCATTTCTGTTCCCAGCACCTGCTTCATTTAGTGCTTCAATCACTAATCCCTTAGTGTATGCTTCAGACGTACAGATCTTGGTGGTTATTGCCAAGATACTGTCCCTGGTCCATGACTTAATCTCTATCAATGATCTCCCAAGATACTTTGCAATGAATCTGATCATGATCTCCAATCTTTCTCTTTCTAACACATCATAACTTGCCCATCTTGAGTTAATTTTTCAACTTCAAGTCTTCTAATCTCTGAGTCAAGCTGTGCAGTATCGAACCCTTGTCTATTCAGTTGATCAATAATGGAGTCCATAGATTTACTATGTGTAGCATCCGCCATTTTGATCATCTCATCAAGTTTGAGTTCTTTTTGGAGTGCTTTTTCTTTTCTTTCAATCTTCCTCTTCTTATATGTGATATGAAAGTCTTTGTGACTTTCACTCACTTGATCAATGTCAGCTCCCTTCACATACTCTTCTTCCTTCTCAGTCTCCTTCACAACCTCCTTTTCCTTCTCAGTCTCTGTTCTTTCAGTATGCCCTTCCCCTTTGCTTTCACTAACTGACTCTCCCCCTTTTTGGTTGCATGGTTGCAAGGGTTTGAGTAGTAGAAAGCCTTGTGCTCACAATCTCCTCCACCAGGGGCTGTATGATTGAGGGAAGCCTCTCATCCATGGTTTTGATCACAATGTCTGTGATCATTGGGGTGATGAGAGGTAGGGATTCTGGAAGATAGCAGCTGTTTGCTCAGAGGGGTTCTGTCCCTGAGAAGCAGTGCCAGAAGTAGAGGCTGGTGGGTTGTAAGTTTTGATTGGCTGAGTGTTTAGGAGACCTTCAGGTGAAGGTGCCATCTGTGGGTGTATGTTGGTGTTAGATGGACTTGCTTCTTGAGAGAATTGGTCAAGTAGTGTTTGTAGTCTACTGACTTCTTCCTCAAGAATTGTGTTCTGGGCTAGAACATCATAGAAGAAGCCCAGGTCATCATCAGCAAATGCTGAATCACCTGACCTCCTGCTTGTAGCAGGATGTACATGCCCTGGGTGTAGACCAGTTGTAGCATGTGCCCCTTTTTCTTGGAACTGGGGACTTCCAGCCTCAGGACGAAGTCCTTCATCAGCTGTTGCCTCTGATGAGGTCTTAGCAATGTTACCAGCCTCAGTCTGATCATGTGCTGATGCAGAAGAGGTGGCAGCCTCACCAGATATTCTGATCTCCTTATCTACACCAGGAGACAGAACATTTAAACCCCTGTGTTGTGGGTTGTCAGAAGCATGTTGATCCTCTTCCTCTATATCTGTGGTTTTCCCCTTTGGTGGTTGTTGGGGAGGAGGAGAGGCATGCAGCTGAGTCAGCACGTTTGCAATTATAAGTGTTGGACTTTGGGGGGCATTTTCATGGGGAGATAGGGTAAAATCAGTATGCACCTGGGGAGAATGGTGCGTTTCAATGGCAATCTCCTCAAATGAGGAAGATTCCAGATTTGTGGGTACCCCTTCTTTGGTTGCTTCAGGCTCCTTTTGAGAGGAATCCTGAGCGGCTGTGGCTGGTTGAGTCTTGATACTACTGGGGGGTTTACACCAGCAAGTATATCCTGTCTTGGTGGTACAGGAGCATCTTCAGGGGACTCATCTCCCTGAATAGCTGTTTTGGGTCGTTTTGTTTTTGTTTTGGTGGGGACTTTGGATCTTGTGGTGGTGGCTGTGGGTTCCAGCTGCGTGGGTTTGCGCAGCTTGGCAGCCATTTTGAGTGATTGGTCAGAGTTGTGCCGGGAGTATACTTCAGGCAATACAGCCATAGCAGGGACTCCCAGGCCAACAAGTCCCTCAGCTTGAAGCTGGTTTTCAATTATGGCCATTATGAACCGAGGATATAATATCCAACGGTTGGCAAGTTGTTTTTGAGCCATATCCTTGAGCTCTAAAAATAGTATTTCAGAAAAATTTAAAGGTTGTTGCTCAAGGATGGAGTACAATACCTGTTGCCACCTTGTAGACATTTGATCCCATGATGAAGTCTTGGGGGCAAGGCAGACGTTTACCATATGAAAGATGAGCCGTTCAGCATCCTGGAAATGTTTCTTCAATATGGTAGAGGCACTCAGGTTACCTTCGTATCCATGGTGGGCAAATGATAGATCTGTTGTGCCCTTTGGATAACCAGTTGGGAAAGCAGTGGCATCATCCAGATTGAGGGTTTGGCGAAGAATGTCTAGAGTATGACCACCTTTTGTTTATGGACAAACGATTGAGAGACTCTGTGTCATTCTCCTTAGAGACAAGAGTGACGTTTGTCCAAAATTGGCTAAGAGATTCGGCATATATGGTGGGGTTTAATAGAAAAGCGGTTTGGTAAGGTGACTGAACCATTAAATCAATGGCGTTGTGAAACTTGGTCCAGTATGGCGATTTGGTGAGGTGAGCGACACAGTTGTGTCGTGGTTTTAGTTGCATGGTCGCCATGGATGAAGAGAGGTTACAGAGTTTTTGAATGTTAGGTTTAAGAGGAGAGGTGAGAAAAACTCTGAAGGTGGGATAAGGTATTTATAGGGTAGGGTTATGAAACGACTGAAGGTTTTGGTGTTAGTCATCATTTGTTGAAACTACTGATGACGTGGCATTAACTTTCAGAGGTTTGAAATGACTGACCGTATTGTTGTGATCATCAGTTGTTATAAAACAACTGAAGACTTGGTTTTAACCGTCAGACGTTGAAACAACTGAAGTCTTGATTTAGTCATCAGTAGTTATAAAACTACTGAAGACAGTTTTGACTTCAAGTGGTGAAACAACTGAGGACATGGTGTTTGTCATCAGTAGTTGTGAAACTACTGAAGACATTGGTTTTGTCATCAGTTGGTGTAAACAGCTGAAGACTTGGTGTTAGTCTTCAGTAGTTGTAAACTACTGAAGACATAGGTTTGGCTTCAGTTGTTTAGAAACAGCAGTTGTAGAAACAACTGAAGAGAAA
The DNA here is from genome assembly GCA_025215565.1 of Flaveria ramosissima. Classification (NCBI taxonomy): domain Eukaryota; kingdom Viridiplantae; phylum Streptophyta; class Magnoliopsida; order Asterales; family Asteraceae; genus Flaveria; species Flaveria ramosissima. Next base: position 46,558,608 of record CM046029.1, on the reverse strand, counting down.
TTACTCATCAGCTGTTTTCGTCAATTCATAGCTTTTAGCTGTTTCAGTCTGACCTCCACACTTATCAGACTTAAATCTGAGTTTGAGGTTTCATTGGTCATTAGTACTTATCTGCATTTCTGACATCAGTAGTTGTAGCTACATCAGCTGTTGTAACTACATCAGCTGTTTTAACAAATAAAGTACTTCAGTACTTGTGAGGAATGTAGCCTTCAGTAGTTATAAAAACTACTGAGGGGAAAGGAACTCATCAGTACTTATATATGACATGGTTACCAATGATCATTAGTATTTATTACTGAGATCATAGTAGTTGTCACTTATTCTAGCTGCAGCATACCAAGCCTTAACACCAGGTTGTGGAAAGTTGAACTATCCAAAGGCTTAGTAAAAATGTCTGCAAGCTCATCAGCACTAGGAACAAACTTTGGATCAATCAGACCTTTTTCAAAACAATCTCTAATAAAATGGTGTCTAATTTCAATATGTTTAGTCCTAGAGTGCTGGACAGGATTCTTGACAATACAAAGAGCTGAAGAGCTGTCCATTAACAATGGAGTCTTAGTCTCAGTTATGCCATAATCCAATAATTGGTTTTGAAGCCATAATACCTGAGATGTACAACTTGCAGCAGCAATGTACTCGGCTTCAGCAGTTGATGTAGCAACTGAGGTTTGTTTCTTACTCTGCCAAGAAATCAAACAGTTGCCTAGGAATTGACATCCACCAGAAGTTGATTTCCTGGTCAACTTACACCCTGCATAGTCATTGTCAGAAAAAGCAACTAATTTACCAGAATGTCTAGTAGAATACCATAAACCTAGAGTGCAATCAAATGAGACTCCTTAGGTGCAGCCTGAAATCTAGCACAAACACATGTAGCAAACATAATATCTGGTCTAGAAGCTGTTAAGTACATCAAGGACCCAATCATACATCTGTAAAGTGTTTCATCAACCACTTTACCTTTCTGATCTGTATCCAGTTGTGTGGTGTTGCACATAGGAGTAGAACAGGGTTTACAATTTTGTAAATCAAACTTTTCCAAAAGATTTTTTGTGTATTTGGACTGATGAATGAAAATTCCATCAGCCTTTTGTTTGATTTGCAAACCCAGAAAGAATTGTAATTCTCCCATGGCACTCATTTCAAACTTTTGTTGCATCAACTTTGTAAAGGCATCACACAACTGTGGATCAGAGGATGCAAAAATAATATCATCTACATAAATTTGAACAAGTAGATTATGCTGCCCAGCTTTCTTAATGAATAAAGTTTTATCTATGGAGCCTCTAGTGAAATTATTTTCAGAAGAAAGTTTGATAATGTCTCATACCAGGCTCTAGGAGCTTGTTTCAACCCATAAAGAGCCTTATCAAGCTTATACACCCAATTAGGATGTTTATTGTCCTCAAAACCTGGTGGTTGACATACATAAACCTCTTCTTTAATTTTCCCATACAAAAATGCACTTTTGACATCCATTTGAAAAACTTTAAGATTTTGATAAGCAGCATAAGCTAAAAACAATCGAATTGCTTCCAGTCTGGCTACAGGGGCAAAGTTTCATCATAATCAATACCTTCTTCTTGTGCAAACCCCTGAACAACCAGTCTGGCCTTGTTCTTAACAATAAGCCCATTTTCATCAGTTTTGTTCCTAAACACCCATTTAGTGCCTATTGCACACTTACCTGGAGGTAGAGGAACCAGTTCCCACACTTGCTGTTTCTTGAACTGAAGAAGCTCAAGCTGCATGGCATCAACCCATCCATTGTCCTTTAAAGCAATGTGATAATTCTTTGGCTCTTGCTGACTGATGAAGAGAGCATAGAAGCAGAAATTTGACAATTGACTTCTTGTTGATACTCCAGCAGTGATATCACCAATGATTTGAGACATAGGGTGATTCTTCAGATCTTGGTACACAATGAGATCAGTGCAAGTGTTTGTAGCAGGCTCAGCAGCAACAGATGGTGATGGTGAAGCATTTCCTTGAAACCAATCAGTAGATGGTAATTCAAAGGAAGTTGAAGTTGTAGAAATCTCATCAGCATTTGTTGTGGATTGTGCTGCTGGAGCTACAGGAACATCAGGTCTAGCTGAATCAGGCAGTTGATCACTAAACTTGAAGAGGTGAGTACTACTATCATCATCATCAGCACCAGCAGTACCACCAGGTGGTGAACTATTGACAGGAGCAACAGCAGGAGTTTGATAAGGAACATATTGCAGTATGTCCAAATCAAATATCTCCACAGGGCTTTGTGGAATCTTGTCCTTTGGAGATTCATTAAACTTAACATGTAGAGTCTCTTCAACCATCTTTGTTCTACAGTTGAAGACTCTGTATGCTTTGCAAGTTGATGAATAACCAACAAAGTACCCTGCATCCACCTTAGAATCAAATTTTTGGAGTTGATCCCGTGTGTTGAGAATGAAACAAGGACATCCAAAAGCTCTGAAGAATGAAATTAGAGGGGCCAAATGATGAAGAACTTCATATGGAGTTTTCATCAACCTCTTATTTACTAGAGCTCTATTTTGTACATAGCAAGCTGTATTGATAGCTTCAGCCCAAAAAGTCATTGGCAGTCCAGAGTCAGCCAACATGGACCTTGCAGCTTCAATAAGGGTCCTGTTCTTTCTCTCCACTACTCCATTTTGTTCAGGAGTTCTTGGAATGCTAAAATGCCTCTTGATTCCCTTTGAGAGGTAGAACTCATCAAGTGTATTGTTTCTAAATTCTGTTCCATTATCACTTCTAATACACTTGACTGAGAGGGAATACTGCTTCTCAACATACAACACAAAGTTGATAATCTTCTGAGCTGCTTCATCCTTTGAATGCAAGAAGAAAGTCCATACAAATCTGGAGTAATCATCCACAATTACCAGACAGTATTTCTTCTTAGCCATACTCATCACTCTCACAGGACCAAAGAGATCCATGTGAAGAAGCTGTAAGCAGGCATTGGACTTAGGTTCTTCTATGGAGGGAAATGAAGCTTTGTGCTGTTTTCCTTTTAAGCAAGCAGTGCATTTATCTTCACATTTGAACTCCTTCATAGGCAATCCCCTTACTAAACCATGGTTTATCAGCTGATTTATGTTTTTGAGATTAACATGACCCAGCCTTCTATGCCATAGTGTAGATTCTTGAGGGGAAGCCTTGGAAAATAGGCAAGGATGGCCTTTGAGATCTATTTTCTTGGAAAGATCTAAGGCATACACTCTTCCTGTCCTGTTGGCCTTAAGGAAGTGTATTTATCCAACACCTTATCAATCAAACTTAGAACTTTGGATGACAAATCCGGCAGTTCTGACTGGTGAAAAGAGCAACATGGCCTTTGTCACACATTTGACTGACACTCAAGAGGTTGTACTTGAGATTTTCCACATGGTTAACATCATCAAACTTTATTTCCCCATTGGAAACAAAGCCTTTGCCGATGATGTAACCCTTTGCATCATTGCCAAAAGATACAAACCCCTTCCTTCCTTGAGAGTAGTCATTAAGAAGTGATCTGTTTCCTGTCATATGCATGGATCCTCCACTGTCTACATACCAGATGCCTCTGTGGCATGTTGAAGAACCCTGCAGAACAAAACAAATTAGTTAGATTTTGAGACCCAAACCTTTTTGGTTTTGGGCCTGTTCATATCAACAGATGGTAGACTAACAAGTTTGTTGGAAATAACAACCTAAGAGGAAGAAGATGGTGAAGAAGAGGAATCCTTTGGCTTGGACCTCCTTTTCTGTGGTTTCAACATAGGAACATCTAATTGGTTAACTCTTCCCAATAGATGTTGGACCATCATAACCAGTTGTGTCTGATTTTGTGATAAAGCTTTCAGCTCTTCAGACACATTAGCACTGGAGTTTGATAAGTTCTTATGTTGCATCTTCTTCTTTTGAGCAATCTCAGCTGTTACCTGTTTAACCCCTTTCTTTTTGGATTTCTTTTTGGACTTAAGGGTTACAGGATTTGATGTTGCTGGTACAAATGTGGCTTCAAACTCATTTTTCATTTTAACCATTTTCTCTTTAATTTCCTCTTTATGTTTGAATTTGGATCCTCTTTTGTACCAACAATCATCTGTAAGATGATTAAACAAACCACATACTTCACATGGTTTCTTTTCATCTTATGTTGATCATCAACTAAAGAGGATGAAACTACTGAAGACTTGCTCTTCAGTACTTTGGAAGCATTATTTGCTTTCTTGACTTCCTCTTTAGTAGTCTTCAAACTCTTTCTACTGACAGTTTTCTTCTTTTCAGTGCTGACAGTAGTTGGAGTTTGAACTTCAGGTGTTAAATCTTGCTCTCCAGTCCTTTCAGGACTTTCAGAAATAACTCCTGAGTTGATCAACTCTTTGATCATGTGAGTGTCAGCAATAGAACCATCAACATCAGCTAATAGGTTCTGAGAGGACTTAGTGCTGACTTCTACTTTTGATGATGCTCTATCAAAAAGTGAATCACATGATGAGGTGGATTGGTTATTACTTTCTCCATCAGATTTCACTTCTACTCTGGAGCAAAATCTGTAGGAGGAGTAGTGTGATTATAACCAATGCCAAACTTCACATTGGAAGCTGATTGCTTACTAAGAAGCATTTCAAAACCTTTGCATGATTGTACCCATCGATCACACTCTACTTGGGTGACTGCAAGGGTTTCTTTGAGACTTCTCTGGTCTTCCAGAATAACCTCTAGCTTAGCCTTTTCATCATTTAATTGGCATTTAAGCTTATAAATCTCATCATTTTTACTATTAAGAGCAGACACATACTCAGCTTTTCTTTTGGAAATGGTTTTCTCAAACTCAAGTTTTTATTTATTAATGCTACATTTGCCTCTCTAATAGAGATAAAGGCAGCTATGCATGATTCAGAACATAACTTGGCTTTAGCCTCTGAAGATACCTGAGTTACCTGTGAAGATGATGCAGTTGAGCAGGAACCCTCAGTTGACTCCAGAGCCATAAGTGCCAGATTCCCAAAGGACTTTCCCCACCATGTTGATCAGCACTTGTGAACAGTTGTTCATGACAAGACATGTCATCTGGCAAGCTGCTCCAGTCAACAACTTCAGGGGTGAAGAAGCTATGTTGTTGAGGTTGAGGAGGTTGATGAGATGGTTGAAGTTCTGGAAGTGCATGAGGTTGTGGTACTATAGGAGCTTGAACTTGACTGGTTTGTGGCATGTAATAACAAGGGTAAGGGTATGGCATTTGACCCTGAGGAACAAAATATGCAGGAGATTGTAGTTGAGAATGATGACTAGAATTGACAGGATGTTGCCCTTTGTTTTGTTGACTATTGCTAGGGAAAGTCACAAAAGGTGCAGAGGAATTAGATCCAGATGATCTACATTCTCTAGCAAAGTGTCCAAGCCTTTGGCATTTGTGACACCTCAACTTACTCTTGTCAAAACCAACTTTGGTTTTGCCAGAGAGTCCTGGGAACTTTCTTCCAGTTCTTTTGTAGAACTTCTGAGATCTGATATTTATCAAGGCCATTTGGCTCAAAATATCCATCTCTTCTAATCATCATCAGCAATCCCCTTGAGATCATCCATGATGAAGCATAGATTGTCATTATTACACCCAGTAAATTGACTATCAACACTCACAAATGCTGAATCAGAAATGTTTGAAGAGAAATCAATATGCTCATCATACTGGCATTCAGATGAAGCATATTCTGACTCATGACTAACCAGAGCAGTGTTGCCTGGTACAAAGTCTTCAGTGAGCTTACTAGATGAAGACAGTTTTCTTTTTTGTTCTATCTCTCTCTCAAATGTGAGCAATTTCTCATGGAGTTGGGTGAGAGATAGTTTGTCCAAATTTGCACTGGAGCGTAGGAAAATAGTATATGTGTCCCATCTCTCAGGCAGTGATATGAGAAATCTGTTATTCATCTGGATATTGGTGTACTCATGTTTGACCATTTTTAATTCAGAGATCAAACAAGAGAACCGCTCAAACTATTAAGTCAGTGTCTCACCCTTCCTATGAGAGAATGTCTCATATTGTTGGGCAAGGATCTCTCTATTATTTGCCAAGACCTCATCTGTTCCTCCAAATTGTTCTTTCAAGGCATTCCAGAGGTCATGGGCAGATTCATAATGCATCAGCCCAAAATAGATTTCATTGGGTAGTGCCATGGCCAGAATTCCATGGGCTTTTGCATCAATCTCAAACAATTTCTTATCCTCATCTGAGTATTGATCCTTCCTCTTCGGAACCATTTGATTGGTTTCCGGGTTATTCACCATAGGCTTGTGTGGACCATGTACCACTGATGTCCAACAACCTGAGCTGTTAACAGACAGGTGATGGAGCATACATCGTTGCCATATGTTATACTCATTCCTAACCAGCATTGGAGGCTTGGTTGAGGAACCAGTATTGTGAGGATCATTGGAAGGAGTAGTCATTTTGGGTCCAAAAACAATTTTATTCAAGCTTTTAAAAGATTTTAGACAGACCACAACAAACTCAATGAAAACCAAGAATAAGTCTCAGGATGAATGATTAAAAACACAGAAAAATCAATCTCTATAACCGTTTCTTGCAAAAATGCTAATTCAATCAAACTTGGATCTTGACGAGCAGTTTCAATGATCAATTATTAGATCGATCAATGATTAACCTGCTCTGATACCATTTGTCAGGATCAGCGATCACAAGTTTGATGTATTAGAGAGTAATGCAGCGGAATAAGATCAAGAATTAGACAAATTATAGCAAGAGTTTGATATTTGTAAACAAATACGAGAGAATATATTTCTGTGATAAGGAATGTTTCAATAATGCCAAATATTATTGCTCAATCATTCACACATTACAATAAGGTTGACACTCCTTATATAGAGTGCAATCACTGCTGTAATCACGGGATAGTGACAACTAGCAGATCTAGTACAAAAATAACTAACACTTAACAAACTACTGAAATGTTCACAACTACTGAGAACATGTCAGAGTGCTAGTATAAAACAAGAAACTACTGAAAAGAAACTACTGAAACTACAACGACTGAAGAACAAACTCTTCAGTCGTTTTACAAAACTAAAGATAAAACAAAAAAACTACTGAAAAGTAAACCGTCACAACTACTGAAGAAGTCCTCTTCAGCTGTTATGACAACATCTGATATTTGGCCTTCAGCACTTGTGTCTTCAGACATTGTCTTCAGCACTTGTCTTCAGACTTTGTCTTCAGTGCTTGTCTTCAGACTTTGTCTTCAGCACTTGTGTCTTCAGACTTTGTCTTCAGGTGTTATCTTCAGCTGTTGTGGACTTCAGTAGTTGTTGTGACGTCTGTGGGACTTAAAGGTTTTTCTGATCCGGCTCATTGGTTCTTTTGGTCCAACAGCTAATTTAAATAATAAATCAAATTAATCATTTATCAATTTTTTTTAAAAACTTTCATAAAGCTTGTAAAGTTTATATTTAATTATTTACTTTTACTATTAAAAGTCCATAACGACTAATAAAACTTTATAGTTTTATTAAAAGCCATTTTATAACTTAATAAATTTTTAGTAAAGTTTTCCATTTAATTACTTATTGTAAAAAAAATGATTAATACACTTAATAATATACAAAAAGAATTATTTGTCACCCTATAAATTATTACAAGTTGTTTTAGATAATTATTTAATAGATAGTTCACAATTTAAGTTGCATTTAATCCGTTAAAACTATTAAAATAATTTAATAATGAAAACTCCAAATGAGTTTGGGTTCGGGTTTATTATTTGAAAATTGGCGGATGTTACATGAGAAGAGTATCCAATGAAGTGTCCATCATCTGATTTCTCAGCAAATTTAGCAATTTGATCTTTGGTATTCAAGATGGTGCAAGGACATCCAAATGTCCTGACAAAGCCAATGAAAAGTTTTCTCTTGTGCCAAAGTTCATAAGGAGTCTTACCATGTGTCTTAACTACTAAAACTCTGTTTTGCACATAGAAAGCAGTGTTTACTGCCTCTGCCCAGAAGGTGATGGGCAGTTTAGAGTCAGACAGCATAGTTCTTGCAGCTTCAATTAGTGTCTTGTTTCTCCTCTCAGCAACACTATTTTGCTGAGGAGTACTGGGAGCACTATATTGTCTTGTAATACCTTTTTCATCACAAAATGCATCAAAGGTTTGATTCTTGAATTCAGTCCCTTGATCACATCTTATGGTTTTGACCTTGTGATCACTTTGATTCTCAATTTTTAAGATGAAATTCTTCAGAATCTCAGGGGTCTCATCCTTAGTTCTAATAAAGAAAACCCAAGTGAATCTTGTAAAATCATCTGTGATCACCAAACAATAAGAGGTCCTTCCTAGACTCATTAAACTGGTGGGGCCAAAGAGATCCATATGTAATAAGTGTAGGGGAGTAGTGATGGAGTTCCTTTCCTTAGGCTTGTGAGATACCTTATCTTGCTTCCCTTTCAGGCATGCAACACAATGATCATCACTTGTAAACTCTTTCTTTGGCATTCTAGTTACCAAATCATGTTGAATTAGTTTATTCATGTTCTTAAAGTTTACATGGCACACTCTTTTATGCCATAGGAAAGACTCATCACTATTGGCTTTAGACAGGAAGCATGAAACTTCTCTAGAGGGAGATGTTTCTTGCAAGTCCATCTTGTACATGTTCCCTTTCCTGGGGGCTCTAAGCAGGATGTGCTTATGAGGAATGACCACTCCAAGTTTGAGAACAATGCACTCATGCTCAGTAAAGAGCATGTTATGACTCTGATCACAAAATTGGGATCCACTCAGAAGATTGTACCCAAGCTCCTTGACAAAGTTTACCTTTTCAATGCTGAGCTTACCATTTGTGACCTTGCCCTTTCCAGAAATGTAACCACCTTCATCTCCTCCAAAAGCAACTGGTCCTTCATCAATCCTCTCAAAGTTATGGAGTAGTGACCTATTGCCTGTCATGTGCCTGGAACAACCACTATCAATGATCCAGACATTCTTGTTTGTCTCGAGCTGTTCCTGCACAAAGGAAATGATTAGTTACATTTGGAAACCCAAGCCTTATTTGTCTTGGGCTCACTAATTATAATAGAAGGTAATGAAACAGTAATAGATCCTATGGTTGTGCTAGGAGGATCTTGAGCTGTTGTTGATGGAGAATTTTCAGTCACTTGGTCTTTCTTAGACTTCTACACCACCTTTGGAGTCTTGGACTTGACCTTCAAAACTTCAGAAGCTTTTGGGACTTCGAAAGTTTTGATGACTGAACCTTCAGAAGATTCTGCAGTCACTGCAGCATACTTCAGTGCTTCGGAAGAATTCCTTTCTTTCGAGACCAACTTTTCTTCCGTAGGTAATTTTCCATTTGCCTTCTTCTTAGATTTGGAGCTTCCAAAGGAAACATACTTTCCTTCCGAAGCTTGAATCTTCTTGGAACTCTTTGAAGTCTTTGTCTTGGTCATATGGACAGTACTTTTAGGATTGTATGGACAATCCTTAGCAATGTGAGAGGTACTTTCACACATGACACACAACATTTTCTTCTTCACAAGAGTCTTCTTATGAGAACAAGACTGTCTTTGGTCACATCCCTTCTCCACCTTCATCTTTGTAGATGCTGAGACAATTCTTATGGGCTGAGAACTGTTCTTGGAGTTTGATGGTCCAGGCTGTGCAGCAGTGGTACACAGCAGATCAGTCTTCTTCTTGGTACTGAGATGATTTGAACAAGAACCAGAAATCTTAGCTGAAGAGTTTTGGTTGATGTCTTCAGTCTTTACTACTTCAAACCCTGCAGAGATAAAAACTTGTTTCTGCTTAGAGTCAAAAGTAGCCTTGATCTCTTGAGCCTTCCTTGCTTTTCTTTTGCTCTTCCTGATCAAGTTCTTTCTCATTTACTTGGTCATCACAGTAATCTTCTTCTCCTCAGAAGGATAGTGACCCTTCTTAGAATCCTCCTCTTCACTCTTCTCAAAGAAATTCTTCACTATCTCTTCTTAATCCTCTTCACTTATAGGATCTATGAGAGGAAGCTCATCTTCACAAGTTCCACACCTAGGAGATCTTACAGACAAGATTGTGTGTGGAGGAGCTATCTCATTGGATCCCAGTCCCTGTCTATTTTGATAACAAACCTTGTTGTGCAGGGATAAGGATATCATGTTCTTGAAGGTCTCTTCTTCAAGAACACTGTTTTCTGCCCTGGCTTTGCTGATCACAAGCTCAGCCTGGCACTCAGTCAGCTTGGTTATGAGATCTTTGATTTGAGTCCTAAAATCTGTATGCTCATGTTTTAGAACTGAAATGGTTTTCTCTAATTCCTCTATCTTTAATTTATAATCATTTTCAGACTTTCTAAAATCGGATTTTTTAGTGTTTAAGGACTCAAGATCGGATCTCATCTCCAAGTTATAGGACTTGTATCTATTTACTTTGGCAATGCATTCAGGAGTACAGAGATGTTCCAATACCTTGGCTTCATCATGATCTGCAATTAGTGCTTGGTTTGGAGAAGCATCTTCCACCTGAAAGCTCCAGTCAAAGCCTCCTACTTCAACAGCAACAACAACTTGTTGCTTTGGCTTCTCATTCTGAGGGGCTTTCTCAGTGTAGTTTGGTCTGGTTTGTGCTTGGCCACTATTTGTTTTAGGTGCCTTACACTCTCTAGCAAAGTGGCCCACCAGGTTACAGTTGTAACACTTGACTTTGCTTTTGTCCAAGCCAAACATTCCACTGGTTGCATTGCTTGGGAACCTCCTTCCAGTTCTCTTGTAGAACTTCTTGGCTCTGTGAGTGAGAAGAGCCATCTGATGGACAATTTCCATATATTCCAGATCATCTGGATGGATACAATTTAGGTCTTCAAGTGAAAAGAGAGTTTCCACAACTTTCATCAGAAGACACAAAGGCTTGAGAAGAGCTTGTCTCTTGGAATGGGCTTCCTTGAGTGTAGTTCTCCCTGGGTGTCTCTGGGAAGGTGATTAAAGGACCCTTTGGTGAATTGTCAGGGTAGCATATGAGATGATGTTGGGGTTCTATGCTATCCCTTTCAACCACATGCAGGGCTGAACCCAATTGATTGTTGGAGTTGCCAGATGAACCTTGCATGTTCATCTCCATCTGGTATCCACTGAGAATCCCATATAACTCTGTCAGAGTAAGAGTTTTGAGATTTTTAGTCCTCTTGATCACCACACAATAGTGTGTCCATTGCCTAGGAAGTGAGGACATGAACTTCCTTAGAATATCTCTGTTCTCAAGAGGAACTCCTCCATCCACAAGGGTATCCACTATCTCAACATACCTGAAGTATTGCTGCTTCAAGAGATCCTTCTTGTTCTCCTTGGCTTCAGAGGAGCCTTCATACATCAGTTTTAGTGCATCCCACAGTTGTTTAGCTATTTTGTACTTCTTGAAACCTCTATACACAGAGTTTGGAAGGGCAGTTTGAAGGGCTGTCATGGCTTTTCTGTCAATCTCTACTCTCTTCCTATCTTCATCAGAGTAGTTAGCCACATCTTTGGGAATCATACCAGCACCAGTAGTAGAAGGAGTGCTGGGTATGAAAGGTCCGCTTTCAACGGACTCCCACATTCATGAGTCTAGAGACCTGATGAAACCTTCCATTCTCATACACCAGGTATCAATGTCATCAAGAGTGATCAGTGGGGACTTGTTCATGATTCCAGTTTCCATATCAGTCTTGGAAATGGCTGCCATTTGAAAAGTTTAGTATTTGTGTGTGTGAGGGATCTTAAGATGGTGAGATCTTATATCAAGAGCCTGAAATGCTCTGATACCAATTGCATGACCGGTGAAGGGTGGTCACTTACAACACAACAACACAAATAGGAGATTAACCAAACTTTAATCAAACAGTAAACTGGATTAACCACAAGTATGATACTAAGAACACAAGTAATGAGTAAGAGACAAAAAAAGAACACAAGAGATTGGGTTTCAAGGATGCAGTATATTGCTTTCTCAAGTTCTCTTACAAGTGTTACAAAGCATAAAGAAAGATACAAGAACATGGAATACTTATACTACAACCTACAGCCAGCTATACTTTGAAGGCAGCTGGATACAATTGACTAGACAGAAACAAAATCAATTGTAGAATCAAAAGGCATATCTGCCTTTTGACTTGTGACTATGACATGCCATAGCTCACATCCTAATATATTACAAAAAGGATAAAAGTACATAAAATAGAAAGCATGGACTCAAGACCTCAATATACAGTTACCAAAAGCATGGGCCTTTCACCAACTCATGTAAGTTGGTGACTTTACAGAGTTGCAGCGGAAAGGTGGTCCAGCTTTATGGTAAAGTACATCAGATAAAGGCATATCTTTAAAAGTCTTCGGAAGAAATTTGTCTTCACTAATTGGCTTCAGAAGACTGTGTTTTTGAAGCTTCGGAAGACTTTACTTTTGGCTTCGGAAGATGTTGGTCTTGGCTTCGGAAGATTTTACACTTAGAATATTTCTAGTGCATGATGTAAAACTTCCAAAGCATTTCTACTTCAGTTCTTTAGTGCATGCTTGCAAAGACAATTTAGATGTTTTGACTGCATCAGACTTATAGGAATCCTTACAAATTGTTTGCTTTGTACCATAAGCTTTACACACACACACACACGCACACACACACTCACGCACTCACGGACTCATGCACTCACGGACGCACGCACACACACACGAGAGGATTTCAATAAAGACCATATTATAATTGAAATTCAAAAAAACTTTTTTTACGAAATTTATTTTACGTATGTGTAATATCGGATTTACGCATGCGTAAATCTGGTATTACACATGTGTATAACCAATAAAGAGATTCACAAATATGTAAAATAATGGGTGAACGATAATTTGAAAAAAAAAGTATATCAATATGGTAGGTGTTGGAAAGATAAAAAATACTTAAATTAATGGTGAATTTATTTTGAAAAATATAATGTAATGAAAAAAAGTTATGGACGTTTAAAAAAAATGGTAGAAATTTCATGTGTTGGATCAAGTAAGGCTGGTGCAACCAAAACAAAACTTACAAACAATGTTGGTACAACTGTGAAAGAACTTCGGAAGGCAAAACCTGCACTTCCAAAGATTAACGCTAAAAGAATTTCCAGAAGAGGAATCCTGACTTTCGAAGACAAAGTCAGCCTTCTTTTGAAGTTTAACACTCAGAAGATTTCAAGACAATGACTTTTGACGTATGAAGTCTTAAAAACCAACACAAGTCTCGGAAGAAGTTGAATCTTCCGAAGTATAAGTGGCTTCGGAAGAACTTGTTCTTCCGAAGCCAGTTGACCTTCGGAAGAACCTACTATGAACCATTGGACATAAGTATGGTCCCACTGACAAACCGCTGCAACCTCTGAGATACTACATGGTGCTTTCACACGCCCATGTATTTTACCATAATTTATTCCACTGATCATCCTTTATCAGTTAGTACATTTACCAACTTTAGTTGGTGACAAAAGGTAAGTCATGGACATGCCCTGACTACCAAATCTAGGATAGTATTTTATCTTAGATACCTTACTTCTAGCAATGTAGTATTTGTTTAGTCGGAAGTTCCAGCTAATAATCTTTTGTATGACCGGCTATAGATAGTAGTATATATAGTTCTCATTGTACACTTAGTAAACATGCTTGTAAGAGTCTTGTAAACTTTGAGTTAAGAAGTAATATATGCAAGTATCTTGAAAACCTATCTTCTTGTGTTTGTTTACTTATTATATTATTATCAACTCTTAAGGGATTCTGCATCATCAAAGCGAGTGTGATTTAGTAAGTTTGAGAGGTAACAATTGTGTTGAGTGACCAAACTCGATCCTACAATTGGTATTAGAGCATTTTAGGCTCTTGATTTTGAGATCTTACCATCCAAATCAACCTGTTTCATCACTCATACACTTACCTCACTCAAAATAGCCCTCAATCAAAAATCATCTGAATCTGAAATGGGGATGATGACCAAAGCACCTATCATCACCCCTGATAACTTCAAATCTTTGAGCAAATGTATTGAAGGCTTCATTAGGTACTAAGAAAACAAGATGTGGAAATCTATCATCAATGGCCCTTATAAGCCAAAGGTTGTAGCACCAGCTGGTGTTGATACATGTATGTCCCTAGATCATGATTTGTAATGTAATGAACTTGTCTGTCTGATTATGATGTAAGTGTAATTGATTAATGAAATGATATGAATTGGTTGTTACTTGTAATGTTTAATATTTCATTAATGAGTTGTGATTGAATTGATTGGGTTTATGATTGTTTGAATGTGTGCACATTAAGTTATATTAAATAGAACATTCAAACTTAACTTAATGAAGTTCTCATGCGGATGGCCCATGCGAATGGACCACACGCATGAATAACTTCATACGATTGACTCAATCGCACGACTGAACCAGGAGACTGGATCAGTCGTATGATTGACACATAAGATTGACTCAATCGCACGACTGAACACTCAGTCGTGCGGATGAATCAACCGCATGGTTCAATCGCACGACTGAACCATACTTATGGCCCAGTCGCACGATTGAACAATACTAACCTATAAATAGACCCAATTCGTGGGAAAACGTAAGCATTCATCCCATTACGACTCCAGACGTACCCTAGCCGTCCAGAAGCCTCCCAAATCGTTCTCCAAGTTCATAGAACACATCAGATCGGTTCCTAATCGATTTCTGACGTTGATATCAATTCTTGATTGATTCATCGTGTGTTCTCACTGATTGGATCGCCAATCAAATAGGATTCCGCACTATTTGAGTTGGTTTAACACGCAATCACTCGGTATTTCGTTCAAATACCAGGTCCTAACAAGTGGTATCAGAGCTTTGGCTCTTGATTTCGTGTTGATTCAATCAAGATTGCATAAAAGTTTGTGTTTTTGCACGAAAAACGCAATCTTTTGCATCAAAAGTGATCTTGGACGTTCCCTGCTCATTGAAGTTCAGTTTCTACGACTTAGACGATTTGGACTTGCAAAATTTCGAATTTTTACGGCTGAAACCCGTCAAACCTAGAAATTTTCGCAAAACAGCAGCTTCAGTCGCACGAGTGACCCATTCGCACGACTAGACTCATTCGCAGTGTTCATTCGCACGACTGGACCTAGTCGCCCCTTCATTCGGCCGACTGAACCGTTCGTTCGCATAGCTCACACGCACCAGATTCATTCGCACGACTGAACCATTCGCCCTGTTCAGTCGCACGGTTGAACCAATCGCAGAGTTCATACGCACGATAAGACCATTCGCATCCTTCAGTCGCATCAGTTAAAGTTGATTTGATTAGACTCTAAGTTTATTAACCATGGAAGATCAGATGTCAGCCTTTACTGCGGGGAAGGACTCAAGAATTCAGAACCTGCTGCTGCTTGAGAGTGAGGTGGGTATTCACAATAAACCACCAAAGCTCTTGACTTTAGATGAGTTTCCTCACTGGAAGCAACGTTTTGAGATCTACCTCAATGGAGTAGATCCTAATCTGTGGGAAGCTATCGAAGTTGGGTATAGTACACCGGTGGGAGCAGATGGAGTAAAATTAACGTTAAGTGGGATGACTGACGCACAGAAAGTAAAGTATAATGCTGAGAAAAGAGTTTATGCGATGATAACTCAGTCGATCCCCAAAGATATATTCCACCAGTACTCAGAGAACAAGCAGTCCAAGAAACTGTGGGATGAGCTAGAGAAAAGGTATGATGGGAATGCATCGTTAAAGGCAATCAAGGCAAAGGAGTTAAAGAAGGAATTCGATAACTTCTCATCGATTGGTAACGAGAGTTTAGATGAAGTCATAGACAGATTCTACCATTTGATGAGCGAGTTGCATACACATGGAGTGGAAACAACTATGGAAGAAAAAGTAAGCAACTTCGCAGATGGATTGCCTGATAAGTGGGCTTCATTCGTGTCTAATCTTAGACAGAATGGTATACTTATAAAGCTGGATATAAATGACTTTATTCTTAGACTGCGTGAAGAAGCACTAAGGATGAAGTATAGAGCACAGAAGTCTTCATATACACAAAACCCAGCTTTATACAATGCCACGCCTCAAGCTAAGACATCTGGAGCACCTCTCCAGACAGCATTTGTGTCTAGCTCGTCAGGTCCTTCACATGCTTCTCCTTCTGGATCAGACACGTCAGGGTCGTCATGTACCCATTATATTGGATCAGAAGCAAGTGCTACTAAATTGAAGACCGAGAATCTCGGTAATGTGACTGTAGAAGTAGCACGAGAGCATATGGATCTTCTCGCCGCAGTAGTTCATTCATATGATGGACTTGTAGCTGGGAAGATTGGAAACTGTCATTTGGCAGATGAAGACTACGAGCAGGTAGATGAAATGGAGCTGGAAAGAATGGATATAATGTGGGCCTTAGCTAGCGCTGTCCGAAGGGCGAAGAAGTTTGTTAAGAAGACAGGACAAAATTTGATAGCTACTAAGGACACCACATTTGGTTTTGACAAGAGCAAAGTGACCTGCTTCAACTGTGGAGAGAAAGGGCACTTCAAGAGGGAATGTGTCAAACCAAAGAAGACGGGTAATGGGAACCCGTTCTCATCCTTTACTCACCAAGACAAGCAAGCCTCTAGTTCTACTTCATCAAACAAGGACCCAAAAGCCTTGACTGCTCATGATGATGAAGGACAGGACTGGAGTTTTAGATTTGTCTCCCCAGAATCTAACATTGCCAGTGTTGAAGATATTGATGATGATTCTGCGAGTGAAGGTGATTTAGCAGTTGATATAGCAATGTCACACAGTGAAGAAACAACTGCAGCTGAAGTCAGTTACATACCAAAGGAGGAGACTTCCACGTCAGATACAGAAAAGTCAGAATCACCAGAACCAGAGACGTCTGATGCTGCGTTGATGGCTAACTCTTCTGAAACAACACAGGTAAGTACAACTGACCAATTGTTTAATAATCATGCTTGTTCTAACTGTGATTGTTTAGGAATAGCATTGATGAAAAATTTGCTAGGTTATTAGATCACAATGATAACTTAGTAAAGGACTTACAACTATGCACTGAGGCCAATAGAGTTCTAAAACAAAATGAGCATAGTTATAAAGAAAAGATAGACCTATTGACTAAACAACTTAGGGAAACCGAAGTAGTTGCTTTAATCAATCAAATGACATTAGGTACTATCTAAACTCCCTAGAGGACACTAAGAAACAAAAGGCAGTTCTAGAAGTAGAAGTTAATTCCTTAAAACAGAAACTGCATAGTTGGACTAGTTCTTCACACATAGTTCAACACTTAGTGAGAGAAAGAAATAATGGGGAGGGATTAGGCTACAAAGTGGTTCCACCACCACCTGAGACCTTGATGAACACCAAGTCTAAACCAGTAAACAACAACCCAATCAAGGATCATGTGGTGACCACTCCTCTTGTTACTGATCCAGACACATCATGTTCATCTACTGAATCTGGACAGAAACAAAAGGAGGCCACTTCAAAGGCAAAGGGTAAATTGCCTTGTGTTAATCTGGAAAATGAATTTGAAAAGGTTAACTTAAAGTCAGGGTCAAACGAGTCAAATCAGAACCCAAAAAGACTTCAAATGTTAATTTTTCACATGCTACAAGTCAAAAACCAGTTAACCAAAAGGTTGAACAAGTTAAACAGGTTAAACAGTTAAATTTGTTAAACCAGAGAAAACATCAAACATGCAAGAGTCAAAACCTAAAGTGATTGATGTTACTAAAGTGTCACGCATTTCTCCACAAAGAAAGTCAAATTATAAGGTTGATAGCAGATTGTGCTACAACTGTGGAGAATGTGGACATATTGCTTCCTATTGTCCTTTCTATCAGACACCTAGGAAGAAGATTGATCTTCAGGACTCTAGACCTAGGTCTTCTAAGAGGAGTTCTCTAACTCCACCTAGAAGATCTAGTGAACCTAAAGTTCAACCTGTAAGCCAGACGACTGTTTATCATAAACAGGCATTGCACAAATCTGGCTTATGGAAAGAGAAGACTACCTGTGTGACTGATACTGATGACAAGAAGGAATCTGAGTTACCCTCACCTTCTAAAGGTCAATGGGTAGAGTTTATGATGTGTGATGCCTCTGGGAAACCCAAGACAGTAAAGGCTTGGGTTCCTAACCTAAACTAATACATTTACTTGATATGTGCAGGGTGTTCGGTATAGCGCTGAGACTAACACGTGGATTATAGACAGCGGAGCATCCAGGCACATGACAGGAAATAGAGCCCTTTTATCAAATGTCAAACAAATAAAAGGAGGGCATGTTTCCTTTGCAGGAAACAAGGGAGGATACATCACAGCACAGGGAGAAGTGGGAAATCAGAAAGTTAAGTTTGATAAGGTGAACTACGTTCAACAACTTCAAAATAACTTGCTTTCTGTTTCCCAAATCTGCGATAAAGGATTTAAAGTCATCTTCGACAACAACAAGTGTTACGTGCTGAAGAAAGACTATATGATTCCAGAGGACCAAGTTCTGATGACTGCTTCAAGATATAAGGACCTATATGTCTTGGATCTGTCAACAGCTGCTCCAACGGATCATGAAGTGCAGTGCTTTCTATCTAAAGCTACTGAGAAGGACTCAATCTCCTGGCATAGGAGAATGGGACACATTAGTCAAAGGAAGATGAATCACTTGATTCAGAAGGACTTAGTGAGAGGAGTAAATGTCAAGAACTTCCAACTTCCTGACTTTTGTGTAGCTTGCAAGAAAGGCAAACAGACAAAGAAGTCTCATAAGGAAAAGAAAGTTCATTCAATAGAACTTCCTCTTGAACTTCTTCACATGGATCTGTTTGGTCCAGTCAGTACAAGGAGCATTGCAGGCGATCTGTACTGTTTTGTGGTCACTGATGACTACTCAAGGTTCACTTGGGTAATGTTTCTGAAATCCAAATCAGAAACATTTGAGTCATTCAAGGAATTAGTCACCACTCTGGAATCTCTCTACAAGCTAAAGGTTAGACAAGTACGCTCAGACAACGGGACCGAATTCAAGAATCAATGGATGGAGGCATACTGCAAGGAAAAGGGGATTGTTCATCAATTCACTTCAGCATACACGCCTCAGATGAATGGTGTTGCTGAGAGGAAAAATAGGAGCTTGATAGAGACTGCACGGACTATGCTGGCGGACTCGAAACTGCCTATCCAATTCTGGAATGAGGCAGTAGCAAATGCATGTTATACACTGAATCGAGTCCTAATAGTCAAGCGCCACGGAAAGACATGTTATGAGCTACTACAAAGACGCAAACCGAATTTGGAGTATCTTGAACCTTTTGGCGCGCCATGTACACTTCTGAAGAAGACGCAAGAGGGAAAATTCAGCGAGAAGGCAGATGAAGGAATCTTTCTAGGATACAACATACCGAATAAGCGAGTTTACAATAACTCAACGGGTCTTGTAGAAGTGTGGTGTAATGTCGACGTTCAGAGATATACCACACCACCTACAGGAAAAGGACCTGCCTACTTCTTCGATTATGATGGATTCTTCAAATCTTCAACATACCTCTCTCTCCCTCGGACGATGAGCTAGCAACTAGGATGATGTATGATATTCTGAATACACCATCTAGCACACAGGGAGAATCATCTACTCAGTCAGGGGGAGTAGTCGACGACAGTGACTCCTCCTCTGAAGATGAAGCTGAAGAAGATGACCAGAACAGTCAGGAGGAACAGGTTCCAGTTCCAGCAAGTCCACAAGCATCTACGAGTGATGCACCTTCGACTTCAGAACCTCAAACTCCAACTACCTCAGATGCAGAACCAAATGTTCATAATCTTGGCTCTGAGGTAGCTGTTCCTACTACTCCAGGATCACGACTAAACGTCTATCATCCCCTTGACAATGTCATTGGAGATGTCAGATCAGGAGTACAAACCCGAAATCAGTTGTACTCAGCTGATTACGCCTCGGTTATGGAGAAAGGTTACATTCATGATGGTGCCTATCGATGTTTTGTCTCGCAGGTTGAGCCAAAATATGTCAGTGAAGCACTCAATGATGAGGCGTGGGTGAGTGCCATGCAAGAAGAACTTCTGCAGTTTAAGAAGTTAGGTGTATGGACACTGGTTGATAAACCTAAAGGTGCTAAAGTCATTGGCACTAAATGGGTACTAAAATGCAAGAAGGATGACCAAGGGGTCATTATCAGGAACAAAGCTCGACTGGTGGTTCAAGGTTTTCGCCAAGTCGAGGGAATTGACTACAATGAGGTGTTTGCACCCGTGGCAAGGATGGAAGCTATTCGTATCTTCCTTGCCTATGCATCGTACATGAAGATCAAAGTCTACCAATTAGATGTAAAGAGTGCATTCCTTCATGGAGAAATCAGAGAAACAGTCTACGTAAGTCAACCCGAGGGTTTTGAAGATCCTTACCATCGGGATAGAGTTTACAAGCTCGACAAAGCTTTGTATGGGCTTCATCAAGCTCCTCGAGCTTGGTATGAGAAACTCTCAACTCATCTTGTGAAACACGGCTTTCGCAGGGGAGTAATTGACTGTACACTGTTTATTAAGGAAAAGGATGGCGACCTACTGCTTGTACAGATATATGTTGATGACATAATCTTCGGGTCAAAGAACGAAGAGTTATGTAAAGAGTTTGAAGCAGTAATGAAGAAAGAATTTGAGATGAGTGCCATGGGGGAGATGAAGTTCTTTCTCGGGTTACAGGTGGATCAAACACCTAATGGGATCTTTCTACATCAGACCAAGTATGTAGGAGACATTCTCAGTCGCTTTGACATGGAGAATGCTTCTGCTGCTGGGACTCCACTTGCTACTAATCATGATATAGCACCGGATGATAATGGAGATCTAGTAGATGCCACTATGTACCGAGGAATGATCGGATCCCTCATGTATCTCACTGCCTCAAGACCTGATATTATGTATGCTACATGTCTATGCTCAAGATATCAGGCTAAACCAAAGGTCAACCATCTGATCGGGGTCAAGAGGATTTTTCGTTATCTGAAGGGTACACCCACACTTGGATTGTGGTACCCTCATGATGATGACTTTGAGCTTACCGCGTATAGTGACTCGGATTACGGGGGCTGCAAGATGAACTACAAGTCTACATCAGCAGGGTGTCAATTCTTTGGGAGAAGATTAGTTACCTGGCAGTGTAAGAAGCAGACATCGGTTGCCTTGTCAACCTGTGAAGCCGAATATGTTGCTGCTGCAAGTTGCTGTTCTCAAATCATCTGGATTCAACAGCAAATGCGGGATTACGGTTTAAAATTCTCATCTACTCCTATTTTTGTTGATAACTCTGCTGCAATTGCAGTAACTAAAAATCCGGTCCAACATCCTAAGACCAAACACATCGGTATTAAATACCATTTCATAAGAGATTGTTTTGAAAAGAACTTAATTGATGTGGTTAAAATTAATACTGATTTTCAACGCGCTGACCTCTATACTAAAGCCTTTGATAAACCACGTTTTCAATATTTATTAGAGGTCAACGGTGTTAAAAAGAAAAGTGAGGTAATTCCTGATGATGAAAATGTGTAGTCCGATGTCGTGTACTTAAATTTTATTTTATTTATTTTGATTTGTCTATTTGATTTTAATTTTATTTAAACTCATGTTCTTTGCTGTTTATTAAAATCCTAAAATAATTAAACCAGAAATGATTTTAGTATTTTAGGGGGAGAATATGTCAGCAAGTTAACATTAAAAAAAAAAAAAAAAAAAAAAAAAAAAAAAAATGAGGGAGAAGGAGTAGCAAGCTGAAATAAGGTAGATTGTATCTGTGATACCGATTCAATACCTTTGGAAAATGATAGTACACAGGAACAAATCAAGAGGGACTTTAAAATTTAAGTGTTAGTAATATGCAAAAGTTCAAAGTAATAAATCTGTGTAGTCTAAGCAATACCAAAAGGAAAGATGATAGAAAACTGGCAACTCCTAAGGTGACACAAAGAAAGTAGACTTAGAGGCTGCTAGACCATATATGATATGTTGGTAGATTCAACACAATAGACAATAGACCTGATTGGTGATTTCAAGATAAAACTAAAGTGTTCAACTGACTGTGGGCGTCCATCTTATCACTGGTTAACACAATCAACAATATTCCAATAAGGGGTAATGAGCAAGTAAACGCCACAAATGTGTGCGGATGACCATAACTAGAGCAAAGCAAAGAAAAAATGAAAGACAAATGCAATAAAGCTAATGACTTATGTTGTTGGTGCATTTTGTGCAAAATAAAATAAGCTGCTCTAACAAGGAGATAGGTTATGTGCCTCTCTGCTGTGCGATGGCACTGACCTGAGGATAAGCATAACCTAGATATTCTAGAATTCATTGTTGTTTGCCGCCTCTCTGCTGTGCGATGGCACTGACCTGAGGACAGGCTTCTCTTTGAAAGCTCTAAGAATAGTCTCTTCTTGTAATAATACCCGTAGACCGCTCAAAAGCTCCTGAGGGATGTTGATTACCATATAAGTGTGGGATCCACAAATGTTAGTTGAAATAATTAAACCTAAATAAGTCACCAGTCTATGTCAAAAGTCTGTGTATGGATTTAAGTGGACAAACATACTGACAATCATTGTGGCTACATTCTCAAAGGTTCAAATCAATGTGAAAACCTAAGAGTTTCAGTATGATTTCCTTATGTTGCAAAAGACTCTGGATGAACATCGAGAACTTGAGCATCAAAAGGTTTAACAACGAGTCCCAAATGATTTGAATTGCCTGTATGATTCCAAAAATTGATTGGTCCAGATGTGATCAACCTAAGTTGAAGCTATCTACTCCCGATCCAAATCCCGTAGATATCAATCTCTGGATTTATCTCTCACAAAAAGCCAAAAAATATGTCTGATTATGTAATTAGTTTAAATTCTTAAATTAGTTAGTTTGTTTTAAGTTTTAATTTGAGTCAAGTGTCGGGCTACATCAGGAAAATCAGAAGGAATAAACTCACTAAAAGGGTCATGTCTGAGATGACCATATGTGCTTTGAAAGGTTAAATTAGTCACGTCTGAGGTGACAAAGTGTTTTAAAAGGGTCACGTCTGAGGTGACCAAAGTGGTGAAAAGGATCACGTCTGAGGTGATCAAAGTGTTTTCAAGATAAAAGGATCATGTCTGAGATGATCAGAAGGTCATAACGTTTAACTTAATTAATATAAAGAGTCTAAAGGTAAATTGGTAAAATAGCAGAAAAATTAACTAAGTATGACCCATTCGCACGAATGGACCATACGTATGGACTAACCATACGAATGAAGTCCATTCGCACGAATGGATCATACGATTAGTCCAATCGGATGCTTAAGTGCGAACGAGTGAGTCAGTCGCACGACTGAACTTCAGTCGGACGACTGGAGAAGGGCGACTGACCCAATCGCACGACTGAGTCCCACTCGCACGACTGAAAGGTGCGAATGAACTCAGTCGCACGATTGGATCTAGGGTGGATATAAATAGAGGTGGAGTCGGTCGCAGAGACTCCTCATTCTCAAATCGCCCCTAATCGCATATGTACCGTTACTCTGCCAAAATTTCATTTGCCTATTTTCTTGTTGATTCTGTGATACTAACGTTCGCTATCATCATCGTACAGGTATTTTGAAGTCTTATTCCATCAAAATCAGAAAGAATTGAAACCCTATTTGGATTAAAACGACTGTGAAGGCGAACCGCGAATGTCAACCCTAATAACCTATTAAAACTAAGTAATATGTTAAAATTGAGTAAAATAGGTTGTTAGGGAAGAGAAGGCGACACTAAAGAACCGGTTAATTGAGTGATAAGACTTATTTGCGTAGATTCGATCTTGGGACGACTGAACACATGAGACAGACGACTGGTCGTCCGGATGAACTTCAGTCGCACGACTGAAGGGTGCGAATCATTAATCGCACGACTGAACCATGCGAATGAGACTCAGTCGCACGACTGGTGTAACCGCACAAGAGTACATGCGCATGAGTCCAGTCGCACACTCAGTCGTGCGTATGAGGTCAATCGCACGTCTGAACCTCAATCGCACAATTCAGTCGCACGACTGTCTTCAGTCGTACAACCCCAATCGCATGACAGATATTTTATTCAAAGTTTAAGTGTTGCTTTATACTCTTAGCCAACGAAACTAACGTTTATGTTATTATGTGTTACAGATGGCGAGTAGATGGAATATGAGCACCAAGCACAACATATGTGCTCACCTGGACTTGACATCCAGGAATGCAGCCGACTTCGCTGGCATTATTACTTTTCCTACAGAGATCCAGGATCGCTTATGCTATATCTACTCCCTGCACACCGTACAGATCAGTGCAGCAGGCCTTTGGGAAGGCGCATCTGTAGACAGATCCACCGAGCCTCATTGCATCAGGAGCTCGATTTTGGTGAGGCTATCACTATTTCTGAGGAGGATCTGAGGATAGGTTCTCAGTTTGGAGACGATGCTGAGTGTCCCACACGTCTACACCCCCTCACTGTCCGTGGATGCTTCATGAGAGCCAAGTACTCTGGGGACATCAATGCCGGGGTACTCAACAAGAGTAACCTCTGTCCCCAGTTTAAGTACCTTGCGCACGTGCTGCTGAAGTGTATAGCATCACGGAAGGGAGGTTTTGACGAGCTCTCTGACCAGATCCAGAACGCTTATGCAGCGTTGGTGCTGAACCACCCGTTCAGCTTCTCCAGGATGATATTCAGTTACTTGGTGGAGAACCTCGAGGGGAAGGGAAGGAAGGCTTCTGTATGTACCCTAGATTTCTACAGATGATCATTGATCAGAAGCTTCCTTCCCTGCCGAAGGAGAAGGAGGACGCTGTTATTCTCGAGGTCATGGACGACACGACTCTTGGACGGATGAAGGTCTACAAGGGGGAAGCAGGTGAAGCCCCCTGTCAGGAGGTTGTTTGGGCATCTGGCCCGGGCTGATTATGTGGCGCCAGCAAAGAGGAAGTGGCGCCACGAGGACAGTGACTCAGATGTGGAGCATATTGCTATACCAGAGACTGACTCTGATGATGATGATAGCGGCGACGCCGGGGATGACATGCCTGCCCCATCTAGAGGCACAGATACAGACGTTATTCCCCCGGGGTCAGCCACTGCCGGAGAGGTCGCAGAGATGGCCGGTTTCCATCAAGAGTTTGTTGCTGGTGACATCGAGGAGGAGGAGTCAGACGAGGAGCCCCTCACCAGGACTGTGGGAAGCAAAGTAGTTCCCACAGACCACGGGCTTAAGGTGGTTGGTGAGCACCCAAGGGACTCCTCGGAGAGAGATACTGACCCTAACTACGTTCCGGGGTCAGGTAGCAGAGTGCAGGGGGAGCATCTACTTCCTCCGGGACTAGGAGGAAGCGGATGGCTCAACCACATGGGTTGAAGAAGAAGAAGCGTCGTTTGACCTTCGTGACTACCACTTCTACCACCACAGCCCCACCACTACCACCACTACTGACATACCACCCATCACCACAGCCACCACAGCCACTACTCCTACTACCACATCCACCACTTTACCTACCACCACTGTAGCTATCCCATCCATCACCAGACCATTCACCCCTACTTCACCACCATCAGCTCACCGACCCATATTCACCACAGCCACTGCCACCACCACCACACATCAGGCTGGACCGTCAGCCCAGCCCTCACAGCTCATGGATTCACTCTACCTCACATCGGGGTAGAGGAGCAGCTCTCAGCGCTAAACCGTATGTTATCGTTGCGTCTGCTTGCTGCTGACGAGGAGAAGGCGGCGCAGATCCGCCAGCTGACCGACTGGCTGCTGCCCAATCTCAGCAATTGGCAGAGCAAGCTCGGGTCATAGACCAGCAGAGAGTTGAGGTGTCCCAACTCCAAGACATTCAGGCTCAGTCCGTCAAACGTATTGAGGAGTTGGAGACGACCAACAAGACTATCATGCTGAGGCTGAAGGGGTCGAAGGATGAGCCCCTGAAGCTAAAGGAGGGTGACGGGGATGACGGAGATGATGATGATGAAGATGAGGATGATGATGAGGAAGATGATGATGATGAGGAGACTGAAGAAGATAGGACAGAAGGAACATGATGATGATGACGAGGCAGAAGGAGGGATGCGGCTGCATCGGCCTCTGCTTCAGGTCAAGAGCGGAGATCCAAACGTCGACAAGACCAGTCATCCACTACTTCTGCTCCTCCGAGCGACACACCACAGATTCAAGACAAAAGTACTGATTAGACGTTTTATGTATTTATTTACTTGTACTTGAATCATGTAATGAAAAACAAATGTATTAAATGTTTATATATATAAGTTAATATATGTCTGTTTGATTAATTACTAATGATTTATGTGTTGAATGTTTATATCAAACAGATCCAAACTTTCAAAGGGATGAGTTTGACTTTACTCCCCTTCAAATGGTCAAGACTCAGTAACCATGATTCTTGACCTACAAGGGATAGTAAGACGGTCTGTGAGTTATACCCTGAAGAAGGGGAGATAATTCATGACCTGTCTGATGAGCAAATAGCAGAAATGTTCAAACTCAATCCCGATGAACTAGTGAAGGACGCTCCAACAGTGGATTCAACCAGTGATGAGGAACTGAATGATATTGATGAAGTTGAGGTTGAAGACATTACTGCAGAAGAGTATCCTCAGTACGCTGACGCCGAGGGAAATGTGGTCCCCATTTGGGTGAATCCCTAGTCAGTGATACTTGAGGTGGGTACTTGACAAGATGGAGCAAGAAGCAGAAAAGACTGAAGGAACAGCCCAAGCCTCCAATGCAGATGTAGATATCGCAAGGCTGAATGGGCTGCATGTTTTGAAGAAGTAAGAGCCCAGCGTGCTGCACCAAAGAGAGATGCCTACACCAAGCTCTACAAAGTCAAGAAACACCATAAGGTGTCGGGCAGGATTATCTTGGGCTATTTTGAGACCTTAACGCTTATGCAGTTAAGAGGGAGCAGGGCATAGAGTACTTCAGGTTCCCACATGATCTGAAGACTCTACCTGGTTTTGAGCTCAACCAGCTGGCTAAACTAAAGCTGCTGTATGCTGACCGAGAAGAGTCAGGCTGGTTTGAGGCTGCCCTGAGGAAAGAGTACCACACCAGGTGGGTCAACTTCAAACCTCAAAACCTACGAGGTATATCAGACGTTCTGAAGTTGATCCCATAACTGGAAAGCCACAAGATAGTGCTGAAGTGGAGTCCCCCGAGAACAATGTCAAAAATCCCTCTCAGGGAAATGCCACAGGACTTCACTCCCCACTTCAAATGGTGGTACTACGATTGGAGAACCGCTGAAGCTGTCATAGTGTTGAATAAAGAGGGACAAATGGATACTATCAGGGTATTCGACCCAATGTGGCTAACCAACTTGTCTGCTAATGATGTCTACACATTATACAAGTGGCCACTATTCTATGACACGCAAGATATTGTACAAGCCCTCCAATTCCAAAATGTCATAAGACTCTGCTTTGCTTTTGAGATACACGCAGGAGTCACTAAAGAGGAGAAGTACAAGAAGTATAAGGAGGTGATGCAGAAGACAAGAGAATAGATAGATCTAGGTCCAAGGGGAGTTTGTTGATACATGTATGTCCCTAGATCATGATTTGTAATGTAATGAACTTGTCTGTCTGATTATGATGTAAGTGTAATTGATTAATGAAATGATATGAATTGGTTGTTACTTGTAATGTTTAATATTTCATTAATGAGTTGTGATTGAATTGATTGGGTTTATGATTGTTTGAATGTGTGCACATTAAGTTATATTAAATAGAACATTCAAACTTAACTTAATGAAGTTCTCATGCGGATGGCCCATGCGAATGGACCACACGCATGAATAACTTCATACGATTGACTCAATCGCACGACTGAACCAGGAGACTGGATCAGTCGTATGATTGACACATAAGACTGACCACTCAGTCGTGCGGATGAATCAACCGCATGGTTCAATCGCACGACTGAACCATACTTATGGCCCAGTCGCACGATTGAACAATACTAACCTATAAATAGACCCAATTCGTGGGAAAACGTAAGGATTCATCCCATTACGACTCCAGACGTACCCTAGCCGTCCAGAAGCCTCCCAAATCGTTCTCCAAGTTCATAGAACACATCAGATCGGTTCCTAATCGATTTCTGACGTTGATATCAATTCTTGATTGATTCATCGTGTGTTCTCACTGATTGGATCGCCAATCAAATAGGATTCCGCACTATTTGAGTTGGTTTAACACGCAATCACTCGGTATTTCGTTCAAATACCAGGTCCTAACAGCTGGTAATGTTTCTATGATAGAGAAGGTTGTTGAAGACTACTTTGATGAAGACTACAAGCGGTTGGACATTGATAGCAAAGCAATGACTGTACTGCTTACAGCTATACCCAACTCCATCATGGTGGGCTTTGAGCATTGTCAGTCAACCAAAGAACTCTTTGATGCTTTGACTCAGATGTACTCCACCTCCAATGACTCCAAGAAAGATTCCCTGAAGCAACAATTTGAAAACTTCACTTACATTATTAGAGAGACCCTCAGTAAGCAATACTTTAGATACATGGATCTTATTTCATCACTTTAGTATGTGGGAGTGACTCTTGAGATGAGATATCTCTCAAGAAAGTTCATGAGTGTACTTCCAAATGAGTGGATTTTCTACTGTGTCTCTATCAAGAGGACAGAGAACTTAAATTCTCTCACAATGATTGAACTATATGGCATCCTTGATGGATACCGTGTAGAGATGGAAACCCAGAGAGGCCACCTAGGGAGCAGACCCTCCAGCATTTCTGCTAGCAATGCTTTATTGGTTGCTGAAGGTTCAAGACTTCCCCAACCTCAACAGTACCTGACTTACTCCCAACAACCATCTTGTTCTTCTGGGCCATACATTACCTTTCTTGAGACACAAAGGTCTCAACAGGCTCAGTCAAGTCCCTTCTAGGACAACTGTGCCTTTGTCTCAGGGTATGGGCATTTTAGTGATTTTCAGTTTTGCTTTTATGATCTAGAATGTTTTAGCCTGGATGATGTTGAGTACATGAATATTGTCCAACAGTTGACTCTACTAACTTACAGAGCAAAGAAGTTCTATAAGAGAACTAGAAGGCAATTTCCCCAAAACCCAACTAACAGCAAGTTCGGGTTTAACAAAACCAAGGCCAAGTGTTACAATTGTAACCAGCTAGGCCACATTGCCAGAGAATAAAAAGCTCCCAAATCCAATCCGGGAGCCACTCAAGCCTCCACACATCCTACCACACGTAAAGCCACTGGAAAGTCAACTAATCAGCACATAACTACTATTATTCAAGAGGTTGACTGGAGCTTCATGGTGCAGGATGTGACTCTTGCTCAAGCATTGATGGCTGGAACTGATGATAGTAAGGTATTCGAACACCTCTGTACTCCAGCTTGAATTGCTAAAGTTAAACTGTATCATCACTACAATATGGAAATCAAATATGATTTTGAGTCTTTGAACATCCTTAAATCTGATTTTATAAAGGCAGAATCCGACTATAAAATGAAAACTGAAGGGTTAGAGAAAACTGTGTCCTTTTTAAAACATGAACACTCCAATCATAGGGCTCAAATCAAAGATTTTATTTCAAATCAAAGATTTAATTTCCAAATTGACAAAGGCCCAAGCCCAGCTAGTAATAGCTGAGCTAAAGCCAAGAAGCATGCTATTGCAGAGCAAAGCTTCCAAGCCATTATTGCATTATCCTCCCACTCAAAGATCTGTTATCAAAACAAAAGTGGGTTGGGAACCAATGAAATCGCTCCACCACATTCTTATGAGTCCATAAGACAACCAAAATATGGGACTGAGGAGCAAGAGGTTCAAATTGCTGACCCACCTCCTCATAAGTTGTAGAATGATGCAACTATGGAGACCATCACAAGGAAGGATCAGGTAGAACAACCCATTCCTACTAGTGATGATCTACCCCTAACCACCAAAACCAGAAGAAACAGAGCTAAGGCAGCTAGAAAAATTGCCAAGAAAATGGCCGAGTCCAAGCTGAAGATAGACCCAAAGCAAAAGAGTGTATTCATTTCAACTAGATTCCAGGTGGTTGGAAACTCTAATCTAGGAAAGAAGTGTAGTACCAACACTCCTATCCTGCTAAAGGATCAGAAGTTGAAGGGATAGACTGTTGATGATGATACGAAGTACAGGAAACAAGAGTCTTCACATCCCACAAAAGTTAACATTGAATGCATAACATGTGGTCTGCACAACCACATGGCTAAAGATTGTTACTAAAATCTTGCAAGCACACATCAGGCAAATAATATTAAGAAAGAAGGACTCAAAGAAGGTTTCATATTTGGATCTTATCACATGGTTTAAGTGCTGAGGAAAGGAAAGCTTGTTTCCGAAGCAAGGTTGCTTTCGAAAGAAACTCATTCTTCCAAAAGGAATGTAGCGTCGGAAGAAATGCCAAAGAAAAATCAAAAGAACAAAAGAGTTCCTTTGAAACCTTCCAAGAAGAAGACTTCTTCGGAAGAAAAGGTGGTGGAAGCTTCTTCCGAGAAGTAAGAAGCCTTGGAAGTGTGCAATGCTGCTCAAGCTTCATCACTCAAGCTCATCTACACTAATCACCAAGGGAAGGAATGGAAGATTAGAAAAGATGCTACAACCCAAAACTCTTCTTCACAAACATCTATTGAACTCTCATGCATACACTTTGGTCCAATTATGTCATCCTCATTGGAAGAGACCAAGACCAACAAGGCTTAGGTTCTAATAATAACTAACTTCTTCACCTTATGTGCAGGGACATCCACATGACAAGAATAATAATGTGTGGATTGTAGATGATGGATGCTCCAGGCACATTAGAGGAAACAGATCTCTTCTTCAACAATTTCAACATTTTGATGGAGGTCTTGTTCAATTTGGAGGTCAGGTCGGAGGATACATTTCTGGTAGAGCAAGTGTATCCAATGGCAAGTTAAGGGTTGACAAAGTAAACTTTGTCAAACAGCTTAAACACAGTCTTTTAAGTGTTTCCCAATTCTATGACCAAAAGCACTAAATGCTTTTCCCAGAACATGAGTGTATTATCCTTAAACTCGGGATGACAATTCCTCAGGAGTTGGTGCTTCTTAGATCTCCTAGGAGAGGGGATATGTACAATCTAGATATGAATAATGCTTCCCCACTGGGTGAAGTATCATGCTTTCTTTCTAATAATGGTGATGAGTCAACTCTGTGGCATAAAAGTATGTGTTATGTTAATTTTTAGACCATGAATAAATTGGTCAAAAATAACTTGGTACATGGTGTGCCTAAGAAGAAATTTTCTGTAAAGATAACTATGTTGCATGTCTGAAAGGAAAGCAACATAGAGTATCTAATAAATCCAAAGAAGTTAATTCTATCACCACTCCATTACACTTATTGCACATGGATCTATTTAGTCCCACAAGTATAATGAGCATTGAAAGGAAATCATACTGCCTTGTGATTGTTGATGGTTTTACTAGATTAACATGGGTATTCTTTTTAAGAACTAAAGATGAAACTGCTGAAACTTTAAATTCTTTTATTCTTAAAATAGAAAATCAAATTTATCACAAGGTTAAAATTATTAGGAGTGATCAAGGGAGTGAGTTTAAGAATCAAGTTCTTGACTCATTCTGTAACTCAAAAGGGAGTTCCAGACAATATAGTGCTCCTAGAACTCCTCAATAAAATGGTGTTGCTGAGAGGAGAAACAAGACATTTATTGAGGCTGCTAGAACTATGTTGGTTGAGTCAAAGGTGCCTCTAACATTTTGGGCAGAGGCAGTTAGCACTGCATGCTGTGAGTAAAATAAAGTTCTTGTAGTTAAGCCCCATGGAAAAACCCCTTATGAGCTATGGAACAAGAGGCCACCGTTCATTAGCTTTCTTAGGTCTTTGGCGTAGTAGTGTACCATACTTAACACAAAAGACAATTTGGAAAATTTTGCAGAAAACTCGGATGATGCTATCTTTGTTGGATATTCCTCTAACTCTATTGCCTATAGAGTTTATAGGTCTTTGGTCACTCCTTGGCAACCTGTCCTAAGTCTAAGAAGCAGGTGACCCCTAATCCACCTGAGGGTGGTAGCAAGGCTACCTCGGAGGGCGATTGGATTAATGTACGAAAGAAGGGGAAGGGGAAAGATATTCTAGATAACAAAGTTTTCGATTTGCATGTCTCTTCATAAGAGCGAGTGTTTTGAATATTAGTCTTGCTGCCCGCATTGAGCCTGAGGGGATTCCTAATCGTTTAGAGGATCCTATTAGCAATGCTCCTCTATTCTTCAACAGTCAGGGTGAGTCGTCAACTTCTTCTTTGGTCCCAAGGGTCTTAGAGCCAGTATAGCGCAGTACAAGCGAATGGAGTGGAATCTACCATTGAAGAAATCTATTTGCTTGACCCAGGCCTTCAGATCGCTCTTCCTGCTTAAAGAGGATCAGAAGAAGTTGTTGAACTAAAAGACTCTACCTTTCCCTTCTCGGCTCCTTGGGGAGTAGTGCCCCCAAGGGAACAGCCTTGCCAAACGACCGACGTGGCTCCATACCCAGGGAACTGGTATCGAGAGCTTTTTTTTGTTTGATTTTTTTGGTTTTTTCTTCAGAAGGGTTTCTGGTTGGAGTTGTGAGATTTCATCTCCCCTCCATTGGACCCCCTCCCCCTCTTCTGGACAGACTTTGTTTCTTTGCCTCCCTTAGCTGGCAACATAAAAAATCAACAAGTTGAGAAATCTTACAACATTATTGTAAATGAGCACACTCCTTGTGTTAAGGGGAATGGACCTGATCATATCTTTGATTTAGAATTGTTTCCAACTAAATATTCTTAACTTCCTTGTGAGAAAGTTTTTGAAACCTTTCGTATTTTCTTTAAATAAAAGTTATGTTTTTGTAAGGATCATTTCTGTCATTTATGAAACTATATGGGTTATTTGTGAATATTTTTTATTTTAAATTAATTCATTAATTTGAGAGTTAATAATTTGATTTATTAAAATAAACATAATAATAATAATAATAATAATAATAATAATAATAATAATAATAATAATAATAATAATAATAATAATAATAGTAATAATAGTAATGATATTATTAAGCACATTTATAAACTTTGGTTCTTAATTATGGACTTTAACATGTGTAATAAAAATACAAAGATTATAGAGTAAATAAAATAAAAATAATAATAATAATAGAAATAATAATTTATAAAAGTTAAATAATTAAGAAGTTAGAAAAATATTTAAAACTTAAAGTTTAATTAAGTCTAGGGGGTATTTATGTAAACATAAAATAATAAGTTGAAAACCACATGGACTAAAGTTGTAAATATTTAAACCCAAACCCCCTCCCCTCTCTCTTTCCTCGATTTTCCGGCCGCCGGCAGGCAAAGCTCCAACGCGCCGCCTCTAAGACCCAAAATCGGTCAAACGATCACAATTTTCACACAAAATCATTTCCAACCGATTCGTGAGGATGTTTCAAACCCTGAGATGTACTTTAATTGAATTAAAGCAACGGTAACAAACTCGAGTCACCCGATTAACCGTTGCCTTCAATCATCGAGTCGTTTGCTCATTAAAGATCAATAAAAAAAATTAATTGAACCTACACAATCGTTTAATCGTTTCTAATCTATTACTAAGTACAATTTCAGTCTAAACACCTTAAATCAACACAATCGATTATCATTATTCATGGCTTCTCACACCTAATCAAATCCCTTTCTCTCCACATTGTCACCTCCAATTGATAGAAGGTTTTGATTCGTGACTATCTTCTGAAGCTTCCCACGAGTTTAATTTGGTTAACATCAACAATTTTATATCAAAAGAATCCAAGTTTTTTTCGCAGCTCGTCTGTATCAGTTCACATCTTTTAAACATCGATTCGGGTAATTAAGTGTGTCCACAGACTCGAAATCACATGGGGATTAAAAGCCCTAATGTTGATTTCATCATTATGAAAGAATTGGTGATCAATTGCTTCGATTTCAATTAGGGTTCATAGTGATTTGGAGGTTTCATTTGAATTGTATTTTTAAAATATGGGAACCGGGTTCTAGCAGGCATAGGCTACCCAGCCTACTGGTTAAGAGCATGTAAACCCCATCTTTGAGGTCCCGGGTTCGAACCCGGGCACCATAATTTATTTTTAAAATCATTTTTAATAGATTTAATTACAGAAAAATCTTAATAATTAATAAAATTATTTCTGTAAACTTTAATTATTTTTAAGATCACCAAATTATTTTCTGCAATTTTTCAAAATTAAATACTTATATATTCTTTTAATAAAATAGGATAATAAAAGTCATTTTTAGTTTATTTCTTACAAAATGAACTCAAAATGATAGTTTAACTTAATAAACTATTATTGGTCCTTACATTAATTCTAGTTATAGTTCAATCATGTTTATTTTAAATGATTATAAAAATTACTTACATTTTATATTTAATTTTACCAATTATTATGAATGATTTAATTTCATTAAATTCCCTAAGTGGTATATTACTTTTCATTGAATTAAAATACAAGTGATTCCATTATTAAATTTTATTTATTTATTCATCAAAACCCAAATTTCTATTGAAACCTTAGCTCACATATGAATCGTTAAACTTATCTTTAAACTTAATCTTGGAATATATACGTTTAGGTATCCTGTAAAAGAAATTATTGCAGCACCATTTATATTACTTGATATTACCCTTAACATCAACTTATACTACATGTGAGTTTTCATGCCCCTCTTTTACCTTATTTCACACCTTCTGGGGTGAAACATGTTAACGTATAAATTTACACTTGTTAACATCTTGATACTTGTAACTACACTAGCAATTCACCTTTAATCTTGTCATGGTTATTTGTAATATTGTGAGACTTATATGACAGACATTATATGTTGAC
This sequence comes from Flaveria ramosissima, assembly GCA_025215565.1. NCBI lineage: Eukaryota > Viridiplantae > Streptophyta > Magnoliopsida > Asterales > Asteraceae > Flaveria > Flaveria ramosissima. The sequence goes on along the minus strand of CM046029.1, from coordinate 46,523,604 downwards.
AATCATTAACTATTGCTAGCCTAGCGACGTCATAGATCTATGGGCCTGACAAGCCTATTTGATGCTAAAGCCGAGGTTATTGTCGGCTCCTGATGACGTATGACTTGTTCATCATAAGAACCAAGTACAGTTAGCTAATCATTATAACTTGTAATGGATATCTTTTTCAAGGTTTGATTGTAGCTATATGTTATCTATAAACTTGCTTTATTCGTAACCGTTGACATGAATTTCTACTTGTAAACTTATATATATATACATATATATATTATATATATATATATAATATAATATATATATATATATATATATATATATAATATATATATATATATATATATATATATATATATATATATATATATATATATGTATGTATGTATGTATGTATGTATGTATGTATGTATGTATGTATGTATGTTTAACCCATGGAAACTCACCAACTTCCAAAGTTGACTTTATTTTTAACATGTTTCAGGAAAATACACAAGGTTGCTTAATACTGAAGTATGCTTAAATCTAGGGTTGGACCTAGGAAATAAAAGACATGTCTTGGAATCTTGGAAATTTAAACTTATGTTATGTTTTAATTTTTTTGAGACTATTGGTTGTATTTTTATTTGAAACTTATGTTTAATCATATTTACATTTAATGGTAGTGTTATGTGGCTGTGACAATCTTAACCCTCACATCTCAACGTTTCTGCCGTTAAGGTTGGGGTGTGACAGATTGGTATCAGAGCCCATAACTATAGAGATTTAAGTTATTAGAAATGGTGACCTAGACTATAGTTGATGCATGAACCTTATAAGAGAAATCTTTATGATCTTGTAAATATACTTGTTGCATGCTACCTATTTAGGAAGGCCTCTTAATATGCAACATGATGCCTTTAGTTAGGATTACCTTGTAATTGAGAAACTTGATTGCCTAGTCTCTCCCTTAAACTTATTCTTGGCCCTTATCCTCACGACGATGAAATTTCTTAAACTTATTCTCGACGACACGTGGGATCGTACACATTATATCGAAAGGTTCAAATCCTTAGACTTTATGTCTAATCTATGAAAAATCTCATCATGGTTTTAATTTCATTAGCCTAAAGAAATATTGTGTGACATATGGACACCTGTATTCTAGATTTCCTGGCAAAAACCCCTCGGGCTGAGGTAAGCATTTCACATAAATCCCAATCAACCGTGGGACTAGTTATGCTTACCTGTGGATTTCCGGGATTAGTGATAAACTATGGTCAATATGCACAAGTTTCTAAGGCAATTGGAGTTAAGTCACCTTAACGTGTCAATGTTTCCAAATGATTATGTGTTACCAAATAGGATCACTCCGTGTGTGTTTTATAAGTCTTGAATAATTCTTGTTTGATTTACTATCTTTACCTTAAAATTCTAACTTACTTTGTATCCAGCATGGCTCGCCATCATCGAAAGCGTGGTAGCTCCGAACGCAAAATGGCCGCTATGATCGCCGACCAAATGGCTGCCGTCCTTCCGACCATAGTTGCCGAACTGAACAACACTTTGATGACCACGCTAGCAACAATACTAATGACAATGGGCAAGGAGAGAATAGTGCAAACCAAGGAAGAAACAACCAAACCTACACGTTTAAGCACTTCAACTCGTGCAAACCCACCAGCTTTAGTGGGAAAGAAGGAGCCACTGGACTTCTCGAGTGGTTTGAAAGCATGGAGAACACCTTCATCAATTGTGAGTGTCCCGAGGCACTCAAAGTCCGTTGTGCCACTAGTGTGCTTCAACAAAGGGCACTTACGTGGTGGAACAACGAGAAAAGGAATCGAGGTGCTGATGCTATGTTGGCACTATCTTGGGATGAATTCAAGAACATAGCAATTCAAAAGTTATGCCCAAGAAGTGAGCTACAAAAGTTGGAGGAGGAATTCTGGAATCTCAAACAAGATAGTGGAGATTATTTGGCCTACTCAACTAGACATCATGAGTTGAGCATTCTGTTGCCTCATATGGTCGACACTGTTCCTCGTAACATTGAGAAGTTCATTAAGGGGGTGCCACCCCAAATTCAAGATGCTGTGGTGGGTAGTAGACCCACAACTTTGAAGGACGCAATTACCATCACCAATCAAATCACTAAAAACCATATTAGAGTGGGCACCTTGTCTGTTAAAAGGTGCTAAAAAGACTAAGAGAGTGGTGCCTGAAGCAACTAAGGAAGAGAAGAATGAACCGTCCTACAACAACAAGAAGCGCAAGTTCACACCAGCTCGAAACTATGCCGTGACAACACCCAATGTACCTCAAAGGCAACCCGTTCGTATTACACAAGCACCTGCTGCTAGGGCCTATGCTGGTCCTCAACCATTGTGCAATATCTGCAAGTACCATCATGCGGGTAATATCCCATGTCGCATCTCTTCACTATGCGGTAAATATGGGCACTTGTTGGCTACTTGTCAGCATGCACCAAACAACACCGCGTTAGTTGCTAATCGTGCTTGCTACAACTGTGGGGAACCCGGTCATTTTTCGCCACAATGCCCTCGTCTTGCGGGTAATGTTCCACAAGCTCGAGGACGTTCTTTCAACATCTACGCAAACCAAGTACAAGCAAAAACGACATGGTGAATGGTACGTCGAGTTTAACCTTAACCTTTTTAATCTAAGTTCTTTGTTGCTTTACCTGTATCGTTAAACATCTTTAAAACTGAACAAGAATGTTTCTTGTTAATAATTCCTATGCTTACATCTTGTTTTATTCGGGAGCCGATAAAATTATTTTCTCGTTAGAATTTGAGCCTGTACTTGCTAAGCCGCATACAAATTTAGAAAAGCATCTCACCGTTAAAGACGCCGATGGAGAACCCATCACCGTTGATGTCATTATTCGTGATTGCATCTTGAGCCTAAATGAATATGATTTCCTTATCGATCTTATTCCTTTGAAACTTGGAAGTTTTGATGTCATCATCAACATGGATTGGTTAGTCAAACATCATGCGGAAATCATTTGTTTCAAGAAGTGCATTCGAATACCTTTACCTTCGGGGGATACATTGAAAGTATTCGGTAAAAATCCTCCAAAGGACTCAAGCTTATGTTGTGTACTCAAGCTCGAAAGTGTCTAAGCAAGAATTACATGGTTTTCTTGGCCTATGTAGTCAACACGAAAGTCAAAGGGAGAGACCTTAAGGATGTCTCGATTGTACGAGACTATCCGGAAGTGTTTCCTGGTGACCTTAGTGGTTTACCTCCCGTGCGTGAAGTCGAGTTTAAGATCGACTTGATCCGGGAGCGAATAGCGTGGCTAAGTCACCTTATCTATTTCAACATCAGAAATGCAAGAGCTAGCCAGTCAACTTCAAGAACTGTCTGAAAAGGGCTTTATCCGTCTAGCTCTTCGCCATGGGGTGCACCTGTTCTGTTCATGAAGAAGAAAGATGGATCGTTCCGTATGTGCATCGATTACCGTGAGCTCAAAAAACTTACCATCAAGAACCATTACCCGCTTCTTCGCATTGATGATCTTTTTGACCAACTTCAAGAAGATGCCATATTCTTAAAGATCGACTTACATTCTGGCTATTATCAACTACGAGTACATGATGATGATATGTGAATCCAAGGATCGCAATCAGGAATTATCAGTGTTGGTTGAAATCAAGTCAACGTTTGTAGAAACAACGTCGGCTTGGTTTAATTGTTTGTAATAAATTTCAATATCAATAAATATTCAAGAACACACTAAAAGAAACACAATTAATGAATGAACAAAGTTTAAATTCAAATGTATTTCATTAACACATGTTAATGATTACAAATAATGAACGAATGATATTAAATTTTGTGATGAATGATGTGACGGCTGCTAGGGTTTGGTTGTATGGCTTGATGTGATGTTTTCTGTTGTGGAATTGTCGTATTGCTATCGCTGTTACCGTCCTTGATTCGAAACCTAGGATTCATTTATATAGACAATGATGTTTCTATTAAGGAAACACCGGATCTCGTGGGATTTGAATTGTTTCTGTTAGGGAATCATCGGATTTCTTGGGATTCGCATAACTACCTTGTTGACTTCTTGACTTGTAACACTTGTATTATACAAGTGTTTGGACTCCGTAGGAATATTGCTTCCGTAGATGTTTGTTCTTCCGCAGGAGTCTTGTTCTTCCAAGGGTACATTGTTCTTCCGAAGCAATCTTGTTCTTCTGAAGCAATCTTGTTCTTCTGAAGCAATCTTGTTCTTCCATCCTCAAAGCTGGTTGTTCATCCACAGAAGATCTTTGGATGCATTTTACTTGTAAGAAACATATCTACGGAAGAACAAAATGTTCATCCGTAGATGTTTCTTACACTTAGTCAATTTCAGAAATTGACTAAGTATAATGTTTGAACCTGCAAACATACATAAATCAACACACATATATATGGGTTACCTATATATATAATGCATACACAATAATGAATTACAACCATTCATTACAGATATTAATTCAAGTACTAAGCCTATACAAAATGGACTAGATCTACTGATCCTAGACCTATCAATACTCCCCCTTAGGCTTAGATACTTGTAATCAGCTCTTCAAAACTGAAAGTTCTTTCAATCTTGCCACCATCCTTTTGTTTGAAGTATGATACTGCATCTCTGTTGATCATCGTGCTCGTACTTGATCCCTTGTATGTCTCTGCATCTCCTCATAAAGAGTCTCAAAATGGAGGCCCAAAATGTAACTTCACTAAGTGTTTCCACTTCTCGAGCTCACATATCTCGAGCTCATCTTCCCTATCTCATCATCATTTCTCCTTCAATGTACTTCAGTCAGCATCCAGCTTCCAGTTATGTCTTCTTCTTGTATGCTTTAGCATGTAGTTTATCCACACTTGAATCATATGAACATATAAGCATAGATCATTCTGTGCTCTTTCATCTAACAGCTTAGGAAAGAATATATCATGCAGGTATGATGTATAGCTGGGATGGAGCAGTTTAATCTCTACTAGGTCAAAGATTCTTATCTTTTCATCTTTCTTCCCCTCAGCATTCCTCAGTAGCACCATTTCTTTTGTCTTCTCCACATATCCCCACTCAGTTATGGGAATAGTGTATTGATTTCCTGCTATGACTTTGATGGCTGCTATTTTTCTGTTAGAGTATCCAACCCTCCTCAAGAGTTCATCATCAACCATAGTACAGGAGTTGGTGTTTGATCTTCTTTCTTTTTGAAGTATTTTCTTATGTTTAGCATCTTCCCTCTTAGCCTCCTTCAGTACATCATTTATAAATCTTGTTTTCATCCTACCCACTGAAACATAAAAGTCTCTTCCCCTTGGATGGATTGGATAGTTTGAGATGATTAGGCTTTGCAGGTCTTTGATGTCTCTCTCGGGAAGTCTCAGTAAAGCTTCTACATCATGGAAGTATTCAATTCTTCCAGATGTCCTCTTGATGATTGCAAAATCCCAGTCTGAATCATACTTCCAGGCCATTATAGTTTTCTTCTGCAGAACTGGGAGTTATGATGTGGTCATACAACTCTATCAGGGTAGATTTTTGTTCAGTGATTTCCCTGACTGTTGTTCCTAGAGGCCATACTTTTCCTGGGATAACTGTACTAGGTTCTCTGATCAGTTTTTCTTTTCCTTTGTTCTGATCTTTAGATTCCACCGTTATAGGATCAGCAAGAAGTTTGCTTTGTTGCTCATAGGATGGGTGTGGAGCTTCAGTTCTGAATCTCACTCATGTGTCAAGTTCAACAACCATTACATGCTCCATCATCCTTCTAAGCTCACCAACTTTTCTTCCCTTAAGTTCATATGCCTTGTAGTTGTGACCTTGTAGCCAACATATCATATTGTACTTGCTAAGCTTTGCTGTGTCACAGTGGCCTAGATATTTCTTGATTTTCTGTATGGCTTGAAATGTTGTGAATGCTTCATAGTCACAATTAGGGATCATGAATCTAGCCAGCTCAAATTCTTTCAGTGGATCGTTCATCTCAGACAGATTCATCCTTTCAACCATGTCATAAGGAAACCCATGGTTGATAAGGGTCATGAACATTGTTGACTCGGACCTCTCTTCCAATATGTCTTTTGTTGTAAGTAGAACATCAAGCTTTGATTCTTCTTGATCTTTGTTAGTTTCATCTTTAATCAGCTCTTTCCATTCAGCATCACTCTCAGCTTCATCTTCATCATGAGTTACTTGCTTTAATGTTGACACATCCACTGAAGGAGTGTGTTCTGAAGATGTATGTCTTGACCTTTTGGTGTCTCTTCAATATTGATTGTTTGTATATTTGTTGAACCCAAATACTTCCTTTTCCATGAGTATTGAATAAGTTGCTTTGAAGATTCAGTAGGTTTCTTTAGTTGATCTGATTCCAGAGCACATATCTTCATCTTCAACTTACCAATTTCTTCTTCTTTTCTTCTTAACAAAGCTGATTGATCATAGAGTGAGTCATTCATTTGATCAACCTTCAACCTTAGCTTCTTATTTTCATTCTTCTCATTCTTTGCTGAATCTTGAAGTTCTTTAACCAGCTCATGCAATGCATCAATCACTTCACTGTTTTCTTGTATGTTCTCCCTCAATCTTTTCAAACTTGATTCTTGCTTCATCAGCTGATCATCTTTTACTTTCATCATTCCCTTCAACTCTTGAATTCTTTGCTTTCTATTGCTAGACTTTATAACAGGCTTGTTGTATTCAGCAACCAGATAAAGATCATTCTCATTGTAGGCAATCACATCAACATAGTTTGCCTCTTCTTCTTCTTCCTGATGTTGAGCAGCAATCTCATCATCATTTACTTCTTCAGGGGCTACACTTGCTGAGCTTGAACTGGGCTTAATGGCTTGATCTGCCAGTTCTTGATGTGGTTGTTGTTGTTGCTGATGGTTAGAGACCGAAGAGACTGGTTTAGTTTCATTTGAGAGAACAGGGGATTCAGTTTTGGTTATAGACGGTTAAACTGTACTTGCTTGTGAGGCTAACTCTGTCTCCCCGATATAAATGCTCTCAGAGGATGGATTTTCTAGATTTGGAGGCTGTTGAAAAAGTTGCATTTGGAGTTGATTTGGTGATGGAGGGTGAATTGGAGAGATTGGTTGAGTGTTTTGGCTGGCTGGTGATTGTGGTTGGGGTGTTTGTGGTTGATTTGGTGATAGAGGGTGGATTGGAGAGATAGGTTATGTATTTTGGCTGGCAGGTGAATGTGGTAGGGATGGTTGAGGTTGATGGTGTATGGGTGATAGATATGGTGAGTGAGTGGCTTGACCAGAGTTGGTTGGTGAAACCTCCTGTTGAACTTCCCACACAAGCTCTTGAGGAATGTTTGCATGAGCATCTACCACATGATCAAACATGGCCATGTCTCCTCCTTCATACTTCCCGGATATTTTATTTAGTACGGATCTACCTAGGTGAGCTTGAACAAACACATCACCGTCTACCATAGTCCCAGGCAGATCAACGTTGATGATTAGTTGTAGAAACCTTGGAAACATATACATCTTGTCAGCCTTCTGTACTTTGATATGATCACATAAGCAGTTGAAGATGTACTTTGAGTAATTGTAGGTTGTTCCCTCAAAAACTCCAATAATGCCTGAAGAAATATACCTTGAAAATCTGTCAAGTCCAGATTCTGTTTGAGATGCACTTAAGATAGTGGGGCGAGTGTGGCAGAGAAATCTGTATGGCTTGCAGAGTCTTCCTTTCTTTATTTCTCACTTCTCGAAGTCACCATCATACCCCATCAGAAGAAAGACTTTTTCTATGTATTCATTCTCGAACACATCAGGGTGACCAGCTTCTACATCTCCCAACTCAAAAACCCTTCTTATTGTCTGTTCATCCACTCTAAGTCTATGATTCTTCACATCAGCCATAATAAGTTGACCATCATCCTCTATTTGGGCGGAGTTCCAGAAATCAGTGATGTGCGATTGGTGAATCACAGGCTCTGCTGATAAGGCATGAACACCTAGATCTTCTTAGATATCGGATAATGTTTTGACACCCTACTGAAACAGGATTGTTAGGGTTTAAGAAAGCACACACATTGTGCTCTTTCGCAAATCGATTATCCATCTGTTCATAAGAAGAGGATTTCGTTAGAATCACAATGAGAATACGAACAGTTGTGAGATTAAACGAGAATCGAACGGTTCATTATTGAATCATTACGACATGTTTTACCTTGAACACATTGATCTGAGAGCACAGATATATGTTTGTTTGATGTTTTGATTAGGTAAAATTTGAATGTTATAGAAGGGGGAAAAGTTTGTTGAGAGTGTGTTTTCCTAGGTCTGAAAAAGTGAACTGAAAAAGCGAATAATGAATTTTGAAGTCAAACAACAACATTTATACTTTCTCAGACACATTTATTTTATTTATTTAATGAAGTGGGACCTCAACAAATTCTTCCACAGATCATCTACGGATTCCATAAATCATCTGAGGATGTCTTAACGACATCTGCTGATGAAGTATAACTTACATTTTCACAGATTACCAAACTATGAAATTAAATTATATTTGTTGATCTTTGCTCAACCGTAGTTTACCAATCTATGGATAAACGTTGAGTGATTTCCACACTGTAGCTTTTGCTGATGCTTAAGATGACACAATGTAGAGAAATTTTGTTGTATGGTCCAAGTCCATTGTTTAGAAACATTTATTGCTTTTGGACCTTGTTGACTTTATATTCATGACAATTTAGCACAAGAAAGTTTAAATGATTTTAAATAAAACTTCATGTATCCAGGAGCTAAGTTGGTGCTCAGATTCCAATTCCTTCAAATTGATAATGAAATAGACAAAGCTGTTGATTGATAAACTTAACTTCATGAATTCTAGTCCCCCTAAATTTGTGATTAATGATGACAATAGGAATTTATCATAAATTTCTAAGAAGAATATCATGAGTGTTATTTAACTGTATGATGATGCTCAAACATATATACACATATGATGGGATCATACTATAATACTAAGCCTCTTCCTGATGAGTTATTTTGTTGAATTGATACCTGAATAAAGTTCTGATTGCAAGTATATTGTCCACTTAAATCCATACAAGAGCTAGTGTATCAACTAGGCATGCTGTTTATCATGTTTTCATATTTATTTGGAAATAACTGTTATGGGCTTCACATTCAATTCACAAAGATTTTGTCCTCCCTTTGCAAGGCAAATAATCACTTATTCACACTTAAGAACTATGTACTTTAAGTTATAAGTTCTATCTTGAGATGCATTGGGCATCTCATTAATGCATTGACGTAAAAGCTCTGGATTAATATACAATTGATCACATAGGATTCTTTTGAGAGCTTAGATATGATCATCACCAGGTCACCAGGTCTTTACTCACGTAAAACAAAGGTGCCTTTAACCCACGTCTTTGTTCACACAAAACAGAGGGATGATGAGGATGATGATCTTTTCACCTTTTGTAACTGATATTCAGTATGGTGATCATACACCCAGGTCTTTGTTTACACAAAACAAAAGGAGTATGATTTGCAAAGATAGATATTATAAAGTGTCGGTACATAGTGTGTTTAGATGAGTGATTTGGTCACATCAGAATAAGACTCACTTTGTATCCTCAAAATAAAGTTTCCCACAAACAATCACTTTGCATTATGTTTGGCATGCGCTAAATGTAGTTTCCACTCAAGATGAACCTACTCACATATCAAGAAACTTGCTCATAATTAATGATATTTATAAATTCAGGAATAAGCAAAGATATAGTGTACTATCATTTCCCAAGCATATGTCATGCTGAAGCAGCATTACACACAGTATTTTGTTTGTTTACATTGATTAACTAAGTTAATCATGCCTAGAGACTCAATTAGAAAATTAAATCTGACTGAATCAAAGGCTTTAGTGAATAAATCAGCAAGCTGATTTATTGTATCCACTTTTACTAACTTAATTAAACCCTTTTCTGAGCAATCTCTCAGAAAATGATATCTTATTTCAATATGTTTTTTGTTTTACTATGTTGTACAAGATTAGCAGTTATAAACATAGCAACAGAATTGTCTATGTAAATTGAAGTTTGAAGGAACTTGTAACCATAGTCAAGCAATTGGTTTTGCAACAAAAGGACTTAGAGCAACCAGCTGAAGCAGCTATGTACTCAGCCTCAGCTGTGGATACAGATACATTGGTTTGTTTCTTGCACTGCCATGATACTAGTCTTGGTCCGATGAATTGACATCCACCAGTTATGGATTTTCTGTTACTGTTACATCCACCATAATCACTGTCTGAGTATGAGTAGAGTGTAAAGTCACCATCCTTTAGGTACTAAAGACCAAGTCCTGGTTTTCCTTTGAGGTATCTGAAAATCCTTTTCACAGCATTCAGATGAGACTCCTCTGGATCAGATTGGTACCTAGCACACACACACAGCAAACATAATGTCAGGTCTACTGGTAGTTAGATACATAAGTGATCCTATCATTGATCTATATATTTTTTAATTAATAGATTTTCTTGAAGGATCAGGTACAATCTTATCAATTGTTGATGTTGGTGTTTTGCATGAGGATACATCAACAAGATTGTATTTCTTCAAAATTTGATGTACGTATTTTTCTTGATTGATGAATATCCCATCTGGTTTTTGATGAACTTGAAGACCAAGAAAGAAAGTTAATTCACCCATGGAACTCATCTGAAATTCAGATTTCATCAGTTGTTCGAAATTTACACACAATCTCTTATTAGTTGAGCCAAATATAATGTCATCAACATATATTTGAACAACTAAAAGATCTTGATGTTATTGTTTGAGAAAGAGTGTCTGATCAATGGTTCCTCTTTTGTAGCCATGCTTGAGCAATAAAGATGATAGTGTTTCATACCACTTTCTTGGTGCTTGATGAAGACCATACAAGGCTTTATCTAGCTTGTATACCCTATGTGGATAATGAGGATCTTCAAAACCAGGGGGTTGTGACACATAAACTTCCTCATCAATCTTCCCATATAGGAATGCACACTTGACATCCATCTGATACACAGTGAACTTATATGATGCATAAGCTAGAAACACTCTTATAGCCTCAATTCTTGCAACTGGTGCAAAAACTTCATCATAGTCTATTCCCTCTTCTTGTGTATATCCTTGTACAATCAACCTTGCTTTATTTCTTACAATAATCCCTCTATCATCTAGTTTGTTTTTATATAGCCACCTTGTTCCAATAGGATGTTGGCCTTCAGGCAAATCAACTAGAGACCATACCTTTTGCTTTCTAAATTGTTGAAGCTCTACTTGCATAGCATCAATCCAACTATTGTCTTTTAAAGCAACAGTGATGTTTGGAGGGACCACTTGTGAAAGAAAACAACTGAAGAGACAAAGGTTGGTAGTACCATTTTGGCTTCTTGTAGTTCTCTTTGTAAGTTCTCCAATGATGTTGTTGACTGGATGAGTCTTATGGATTCTCATTGATGGAGTTGATTCAACTGGATGATTCCAGGTTAGTCATTTCCATTGGCTCAGACTGATCCAACCTAGGTTAAGAGTTTAGAAAATAGTCAAAATGTTCAACATGAGGTGTAGGATCATGAGTGTCTTCTGCATGAGCTGTAGGGGCATCTCCAGAATCAGTTTGCTCTTCTATGAGAGTTATAGGAACTTCTCCGGAATCAGTTTGCTCTTCCGTAGGAGTTATAGGAACTTCTACGGAGTCATTTAACTCTTTCGTAGGAGTTACAACAACTTCTCTGGATGATAAGTGAGGTCTTGAAACATTTCCAATGTTTGTTGTATTCACTTGAGAGCATGGATCTATTGTAGGGACAGCATTCACATCTCCGGATGCACAGTGTTCATTTCCATATGTAGTGTCTCCAGCTGGTGCTGAAGTGTTTCCACCCGAGGATGTGTGTATCCTTGGAGGATGAGCAGATAATGTTACTTCATTCATATGAGGTGAAACAAATGGATAACATACTTCCTCAGATCCTGCAGTGTTCAAATAATCATAGTTAAATGATTCAGTTAGAGCATCTATGTCAAACAACCATGATGAACCTTTAACTGACTTAGTGAATACAGATTCATCAAAGGATACATTAGGAGTTTCTTCCACAATGTTATGTTGTGGAATATAGATCCTACAAGATTTAGATGTTGAAGAATATCCAACAATGAAACCATCATACGCTTTTTCTGAAAATTTTCCCAATGACTCTTTTATGTTTAAAGCAGATACATGACATCCAAAGACTTTAAGATATCATATGTATGGTTTTCTTTTAAACAAGAGCTCATAAGGAGTTTTGTTATGTTCTTTGACAATTAATGTTTTGTTTTGAACATTGCATGCAGTATTCACTGCCTCAGCCCAAAAGGTGATGGGCAATTGTGAATCAACTAGCATTGTTATGGCTGCTTCAATGAGAGTTCTGTTTCTTCTTTCAACAACTCCATTTTGTTGTGGAGTTCTTAGTGCATTAAATTGCCTTGCAATACCTTTGCTCCTGCAAAAGGAATCCAGTTCAATATTGACAAATTCAGTACCATTGTCACTCCTAAAAATTTAACTTTTGCATCAAGTTGATTCTCAATCTTGATCACAAAGTCCATTAATATTTCTGATGCTTCACTCTTTTGTTTTAAGAAAAAGACCCATGTGAATCTTGTGAAATCATCAACTATCACCAAACAATATTGCTTTTTTCAATGCTCATCACATTGGTAGGACCAAACAGATCCATGTGAAGAAATTTGAGTGGTGTAGTATTAGTATTGATAATTTTGGATTTATGTGACACTCTATGTTGTTTTCCTTTGTAACAAGAAGAACAATGAGTTGAGCAATGAAAACTCTTTGTTTGGATATCCAATGAGTAGGTCATTTTTTACCAATTTGTTCATGTTCTTCATGTTAGAATGGACAAGCCTTCTGTGTCACAATTGAGATACGTCTTCTGATAACTTAGATATAAGGCATGTTTCATGTTTTGTGAGTGAGGTGTTATTCATGTCCAAAACATAAATGTTTCCTTTTCTTGCTGCTTTGAGGAGGACTTAATCTTCTAGAACAGAAAAATATGGCTTAAGAATGTAACAGTTAGTATTATCAAACAATGTTGTATAATTTTGATCGCGAATTTGAGACACACTTAGTAGATTATACTGTAAATTTTTACAATAATTTACTTTCTCAAATTTGAGCACACCATTTGTTATCATTCCTTCACCAACAATTTTACCTCCCTTTTTATCCCCACCAAATGCCACATAAGAAGCATTTTTATGTTTGAAATCATGGAGAAGTGAACAGTTTCCTGTCATATGCTTGAAACAACCACTGTCAACATACCACTTGTTGTCAGCTCTCCAATATTGTTCCTTCATTCTGAAATAAATTAGTTAGAACTGACAACCCAAGTCTTAATGATCTTGGATTTGTCAGCAGTGTCTAAAATAGTTACTCCTTCATGATCAAGTCTTGAAGTTTCAGTTTTAGTTTTGGTTGATTCATTCTGAGTTGTTTCAGATGAGGATGATTATGTTGAAGGGGATGTTGATGAACTAGGTTCTTGTTTCCTAATTTCTTCTTGATTCAACTGAATTTTGTTCATTTGAGGCTTTGGTTTTGATAATGAAACTTTATGATTAAATGTCTCACAATCTTTTGTTTTTGAAGGAGGTATATGAATTCCCTTTTCAAAATTATCAAAGAATACATCATCATCCTTTGTTTCCTTATTAGTCACTTTTGTGAGGTGTTTTTGACTGTTGGAAACTTGATCTTTTCTTTAATGGATGAGCACTTGATGATGTTTTGTCCTTTGATTTTGACGTTGATTTTAGTTCAGACTTCTTCAGTTTTGAACCCTTTTCACAGTCAGTAGATTGAGTATCTGATTCAGACTTATCTGATTCTTTCTTCTTGATGCCTTTTGTCTTCTTCTTTTTGTTGAAATAACATTCTTGAGTGGAATGGTTATTTTTGTTGCAGATAGCACAATCTTTGTTGAAGTAGCAGTCAGCAGTCATGTGATTGTTCATATTGCACATAGAGTAATAGCTACTGAAGTAACAATCTTCAGTATTGTGATTTTTCATGTCACACCATTTGCAATACTTCTCAACTGGTTCTTTCTCAAAATCATTCTTACGACTTGCTAACTGTTGAGGTTGTTCATTCTTCTTCACCTTTGGAGTAGATTCTTTCTTTTCCACTTTATGTAGCTTTTGATTGTTTGTTGCTGAATTCCTCTTCCGTAGATCATCTACTGAATCAACATTAACTTCTACTGAAGTTTTATTTTTCCGCAGATCTGGTACTTGAAAGAGGTTTTTCTTCCGCTGATGATCTGCTGATGCCTTTTTCTTTCCTTTTTCCATGAATTTGTGTCTTTCTTCAGTAGAGGCAGATTTCTCATTTACTTTATTGGAGGAGGTTTGTTGCTGATTTAGCTCTTGAAGACCTTCATTCAACTGAGCTATTCTCTTGCAGATGGTTTTCAACATGTTCCTTTGTTTAGGAGGGTATCGCAGCTTTGTTTCTTCAGGCACTTTAGGAATATTGGTTTCAAAAACAACATTATTACCCTTATATAAAAGATCATCATCATGTTCATCAGAATCATCCAAGTCATCCAACTCATCAAAGTCGAATTCTGAATTAAATTGGTTACTCTTTTCTGATTCAGAAGACACAGTTTCATTCACCTCATTATGAATGTTTTGTTGATTAGAGCTAGTTCCTATATTGGTGCTAGGCACAAAATGTTTTGACAGATTATTTGTCATTGGTTCAGGCAAAGGAACATAGTTATTGTTAACAGGAGGTGCCACAACATTATAACCCAACCTAGACCTTTTCTTTGATTCAATATGAGAATTTAGTAATTTCTCATATTGCTGAGATGAGAGCTGAAACTTCGGAAGTTTCACTTAAGTTGATGCATGATCAGCCATGGATTTGGTTAAGGAAGTGGTCAGATGCTCAACTTGTGCTTTCAAACTGTAATTTTCAGAAACAATTTTGTCTAAATCCTTTTGTAAAGAGTTAATTTTAATTTGATATAATTTATGTTCTCTTACATGAGATTCATTCAAAATCATTGTTTCTTTAACTTTATCAGCTAATTGTTGAGCATGGACTCTATATCTTTCTACTTCCTCAACACATATTATGAACATAACCTGTCTCTTACCTCACTTGCCATGGGTGGAACTTTGTTTTCCATGTGAGCCATTAGAGCTTGATTTTCTTCTAAGACTTCCTTCTCATACAGCTCCAGTCACAGGTTCCATCTTAATGAATGATCAGCCCAGAGTCTTTAGAGTTGCTAGTTCCTACTGGTGAATTGGTGGCTAGTGGGGGTGAGTTGGTCAGTTGTGGCTGTCTAAAACATCTTTGAGTTGATGAGGGTTGTTTGGCCTGATGATTCTGATGTTGTGTTGTATCGGAATTTTGTTGAATGCATTCTCTAGAAAAGTGACCATAGAGATTGCACTTGAAGCATCTTACCTTTGACTTATCAACTCCAATATGTGATGATTTACTTGCAGCAACCAAATTCTTGTTTCTTCTTAGATATTTTTTGGCTCTATAGGCAATCATTACCATTTGCCATTGTAGATCCATCTCCTCCACTACATCCGGAGGCAGTTCTTCTAAATCTTGTTGGCACATGTTGGCAGTGGGCAATGTACTTCCTAGGTAAGCTTGAAAGCTTGAACTGAAGGCTGCAAAAGTTGCCTTTTGTTCTTTAGAATCTAGAATGACGGTGATGGACTCTGATTGATTGTTGGATGATGGTTTTTTGGATGATTTATCTCTTTGATCATCAGTTCTTTCTTTCTCTTTTCTTGACTTACTTTAAGAAGATTTCTTAGGAGGTTTTGAAGCATAAGAACTTACTTCCTCTTCATCTTCACTCAAAGTACAAGAGTTATCACCATCATTACTGGACATGAAAGCACTTCGAGCACTTCTTGTTTCTTTAAAGTGATATGGTGATACATGAGTTCTTATACTTTTGTTTCTTGATTTCTCATCCATTTCAAGAGCCTCAACTTTAGCCACTAGAGTGTCTAGTCCGACTGCTTTGAGATCTATGGTATTCTTGAACATGGATACAGTTTGCTTTCAACTTTCTGGTAAAGTATGGAGCATTTTCTTGTTCAGATCCTCATTTGTGTATTTCAACTCCAGAATGTTCATTTCTGTAACAAGTTGCGTAAACATGTGGAGTTGTTAAGGAATTGATTCACCCACAATATGATGAAATGTTTCATATTGTGAACGAAGGGTGTCCTTCCTAATGCTTCGGATTTCATCACTCCCTTCACAGAGTGTATGAAGAATCTTCCACAAGGAATTTGTTGTTTTATAATTTTCAAATCTGATCAATATTTCTTCTAGTAAAGCCATACTAAGCAAGCTATATGCTTTGATATCAACTTTAACCTTCTTAATATCATCAGGTGAAAGATCTTTTGTGCTTATGGGTTGATTGTTATCTTTATAATCTGGCCCGAGGGTGGGCGGATTATAAGGACCTTCTGTTATAGAGACCCATAAGTCAGAATCTGTATAATTTACATGATTCCTAAGCTTGATTTTCCATGATTTGAAGTCTGCTTTTGTTTCCAACTTCGGCGGTTGGTAAGATGATCCACTAAAGTAGCTCATGATTAGTTAAGATCTAAGATGTTAACTAATGAATTTGTTCAACGGAGATGAACAAGATAGTGATGCTGGTCAATAACTAAGATCTATTATTCAATTGATTTGAATATAGATCCAAGTTACTCTAACCGAGTACTGCTGAACGACAAATCAAGTTTCACACACACTCTTTTAAAAACAATATATCTAATCAGTAAAAACTGACAAATCTACAAAATTCAGAAAAGCACACAACTAACACTGATAGATCAATCGATCTAAATCAATGAACACTTGGCTCTGATACCACCTGTGAATCCAAGAATCGCAATAAGGAATCATCAGTGTTGGTTGAAATCAAGTCAACGTTTGCGGAAACAACATTGGCTTGGTTAAACTGTTTCTAATAAATTTCAATATCAATAAATATTCAAGAACACAGTAAAAGAAACATAATTAATGAATGAAAAAAATTTAAATTAAATTGTATTTCATTAAAACATGTTAATGATTACAAATAATGAACGAATGATATTAAATTTTATGATGAATGATGTAACAGCTGCTAGGGTTTGGTTGTGTGGTTTGATGTGATGTTTTCTGTTGTGGAATTGTCGTATTGCTATCGTTGTTACCGTCCTTGATTCGAAACCTATGATCCATTTATATAGACAATGATGTTTCTGTCAAAGAAACACCGGATCTCTTGGGATTTGAATTGTTTCTGTTAAGGAATCATCGGATTTCTTTGGATTCGCATAACTGCCTTGTTGACTTGTTGACTTGTTGACTTGTATTATACAAGTGTTTGGACTCCGCAGGAATATTGCTTCCGTAGATGTTTGTTCTTCCGCAGGAGTCTTGTTCTTCCAAGGGTACATTGTTCTTCCGAAGCAATCTTGTTGTTCCGAAGCAATCTTGTTCTTCCATCCTCAGAGCTGGTTGTTCATCCGCAGAAGATCTTTTGATGCATTTTACTTGTAAGAAACAAATCCACGAAAGAAAAAAATGTTCATCCGTAGATGTTTCTTACACTTAGTCAATTTTAGAAATTGACTAAGTATAATGTTTGAACCTGCAAACATACATAAATCAACACACATATATATGGGTTACCTATATATATATAATGCATTCACAATATTGAATTACAACCATTCATTACAGATATTAATTCAAGTACTAAGCCTAGACAATGGACTAGATCTACTGATCCTAGACCTAACATGATATCCCAAAAATTGTGTTCCGTAGTCGATATGGATACTATGAGTTCATGGTTATGTCCTTTGGGTTAACCATCATCATCATAAACCATGAACTCATAGTGTCCATATAGACTTTTGTAAGGATTCCTATAAGTCTGATGCAAACCAAAACATCCAAAGTCTCTCTGCAAGCAATACACTAAAGAACTGAAGTAGAATTGCTTCGAAAGTTTTACACCATGCACTAGAAATATTCTAAGTGTAAAATCTTCCGAAGCCAAGACCAATATCTTCCGAAGCCAAAGTGAAGTATTCCGAAGCTTCAGAGACAAAGTCTTCCGAAGCCAAATAGTGAAGACAGATTTCTTCCGAAGACTTTTAAGGATATGCCTTTATCTGATGTATTTTACCATAAAGCTGGACCACCTTTCCGCTGCAACTCTTTAAAGTCACCAACTTACATGAGTTGGTGAAAGGTCTATGCTTTTGGTAACTGTACATTGAGGTCTTGAGTCCATGCTTTCTACTTTATGTACTTTTATCCTTTTTGCAATATATTAGGATGTGAGCTATGGCATGTCATAGTCACAAATCAAAAGGCAGACATGCATTTTGGTTCTACAATTGATTTTGTTTGTGTCTAGTCAATTGTATCCAGCTGGCTTTCAAAGTATAGCCGGCTGTAGGTTGTAGTATAAGTATTCCATGTTCTAGTATTTTTCTTTATGCTTTGTAACACTTGTAATAGAACTTGAGAAAGCAATATACTGCATCCTTGAAACCCAATCTCTTGTGTTCTCTTGTTCTGTCTCTTACTTGTTACTTATGTTCTTAGTATCATTATTGTGGTTAATCCAGTTTACTATTTGATTAAGTTTGGTTAATCTCCTCTTTGTTGTTGTTGTGTTGTAATTGACCACCCTTCACTAGTCATGCAATTGGTATCAGAGCATTTCAGGCTCTTGATATAAGATCTCACCATCTTAAGATCCCTCACACACATAAATGCTAAACTTTGAAATGGCATCCATTTCAAAGACTGATATGGAAACTGGAACCATGAACAAGTCCCCACTGATCACTCTTGATGACTTTCATACCTGGTGTATGAGAATGGAAGGTTTCATCAGGTCTCTAGACTCAAGAATGTGGGAGTCTGTTGAAAATACACCTTTCATACCCAACACTCCTTCTGCTACTGGTGCTGGTATGATCCCCAAAGATATGGCTAACTACTTTGATGAAGATAGGAAGAGAGTAGAGATTGATAGAAAAGCCATGACTGCTCTTCGAACTACCCTTCCAAACTCTGTGTACAGAGGTTTCAAGAAGTGCAAAACAGCTAAACAGCTGTGGGATGCACTAATACTGATGTATGAAGGCTCCTCTGAAGCCAAAGAGAACAGGAAGGATCTCCTGAAGCAGCAGTTTGAAAACTTCACCTTCAAAACAGGTGAAACCATGACTCAGCAATACTTCAGGTATGTTGAGATAGTGGATACCCTTGTGGATGGAGGATTTCCTCTTGAAAACATAGACATTGTAAGGAAGTTGATGTCCTCACTTCCTAGGCAATGGACACACTATTGTGTGGTGATCAAGAGGACTGAAAATCTCAAAACTCTTACTCTAACAGAGTTATATGGGATTCTTAGTGGATACCAGATGGAGATGAACATGCAAGGTTCATCTGGCAACTCCAACAATCAATTGGGTTCACCCTGCATGTGGTGGAAAGGGATAGCATAGGACCCCAACATCATCTCATATGCTACCCTGACAACTCACCAAAGGGCCTTTCATGACCTTCCCAGAGACACCAGGGAGAACTACACTCAAGGAAGCCCATTCCAAGAGACAAGCTCTTCTCAAGCCTTTGTGTCTTCTGATGAAAGTTGTGGCAACTCTCTTTTCACTCTTGAAGACCTGGATTGTATCCATCCAGATGATCTGGAATATATGGAAATAGTCCAGCAGATGGCTCTTCTCACTCATAGAGCCAAGAAGTTCTACAAGAGAACTGGAAGGAGGTTTCCAAGCAATGCAACCAGTGGAAAGTTTGGCTTGGATAAAAGCAAAGTCAAGTGTTACAACTGTACTTGATGGGCCACTTTGCTAGAGAGTGTAAGGCACCTAAAACAAATGGTGGCCAAACACAAACCAGACCAAACTACACTGACAATGCCCTTCAGAATGAGAAGCCAAAGCAACAAGCTGTTGTTGCTGTTGAAGCAGGAGGCTTTGACTGGAGCTTTCAGGTGGAAGATGCTTCTCCAAACCAAGCACTAATGGCAGATCATGATGAAGCCAAGGTATTGGAACATCTTTGTACTCCTGAATGCATTGCTAAAGTTAACAGATACATGTCCTATAACTTGGAAATGAGATCTGATCTTGAGTCCTTAAACAATTTAAAATCTGATTTTAGAAAGTCTGAAAATGATTATAAACTAAAGATAGAGGACTTAGAGAAAACCATTTCAGTTCTAAAACATGAGCATACAGATTTTAGGACTCAAATCAAAGATCTCATAAACAAGCTGAATGAGTGCCAGGCTGAGCTTGTGATCAGCAAAGCCAGGGCTGAAAAGAGTGTTCTTGTAGAAGAGACCTTCAAGAACATGATATCCTCATCCCTGCACAACAAGTGTGTTATCATAATAGACAGGGACTGGGATCCAATGAGATAGCTCCTCCACACACAATCTTGTCTGTAAGATCTCCTAGGTGTAGAACTTGTGAAGATGAGCGTCCTCTCATAGATCCTATAAGTGAAGAGGATGAAGAAGAGATAGTGAAGGATTTCTCTGAGAAGAGTGAAGAGGAGGATTCTAAGAAGGGCCACTATCCTTCCGAGGAGAAGAAGATTACTGTGATGACCAAGTCAATGAGAAAGACTTGATCAGGAGAGCAAAAGAAAAGCAAAGATGGCTCAAGAGATCAATGCTACTTTTGACTCTAAGCAGAAAAAAAGTTTTATCTCTGCAGGGTTTGAAGTAGTAAAGACTGAAGACATCAACCAAAACTCTTCAGCTAAGAGTTCTGGTTCTGGTTTCAAATCATCTCAGTACCAAGAAGAAGACTGATCTGCTGTGTGCCACTGCTACACAGCCTGGACCATCAAACTCCAAGAACAGTTCCAGCCCATAAGAACTGTCTCAACAGCATCTGCAAAGATGAAGGTGGAGAAGGAATGTGACCAAAGACAGTCTTGCTCTCATAAAGAGACTCTTGTGAAGAAGAAAATGTTGTGTGTCATGTGTGAAAGTGCCTCTCACATTGATAAGGATTGTCCATACAATCCTAAAAGTACTGTCCATAGATCAAGACAAAGACTTCAAAAAGTTTCAAGAAGATTCAACCTTCGGAAGGAAAGTCTGTTTCCTTCGGAAGCTCCAAATCAAAGAAGAAGGCAAATGGAAAATTACCTTCGGAAGAGAATTGGTCTCGGAAGAAAGGATTCTTCCGAAGCACTGAAGTCTGCTGCAGTGACTGTAGAATCTTCTGAAGGTTCAGTCATCAAACTTTCGAAGTCCCAAAGCTTCTGAAGTTTTGAAGGTCAAGTCTAAGACTCCAAAGGTGGTGTGGAAGTCTAAGAAAGACCAAGTGACTGAAGTTTCTCCATCAACAACATCTCAAGATCCTTCTAGCACAACCATAGTGGCTGTTCTAGGCACATGACAGGCAATAGGTCACTACTCATAACTCTGAGAGGATTGATGGAGGACCAGTGTTGGCTTTGTGGGAGGAGATGAGGGGTTACATTTCTGGAAGGGGCAAGGTCACAAATGGTAAGCTCAGCAAAGTGTATCCCAATTTTGTGATCAGAGTCATAAAATGCTCTTTACTGAGCATGAGTGCATTTTTCTCAAGCCTGGAGTGGTCCTTCCTCATGAGCACATCCTGCTTAGAGCCCCCAGGAAAAGGAACATGTACAAGATGGACTTGCACGAAATATCTCCCTCCGGAGAAGTTTCATGCTTTCTTTCTAAAGAAAATAGTGATGAGTCTTTCCTATGGCATAAAAGAATGTGCCATGTAAACTTTAAGATCATTAATAAATTAATTAAACATGATTTGGTAACTGGAATGCCAAAGAAAGAGTTTACAAGTGATGATCATTGTGTTGCATGCCTGAAAGGGAAGCAACATAAGGTATCTCACAAGCCTAAGGAAAGGAACTCTATCACTACTCCCCTACACTTATTACATATGGATCTCTTTGGCCCCACCAGTGTAATGAGTCTAGGAATGACCTCTTATTGTTTGGTGATCAAAGATGATTTTACAAGATTCACTTGGGTTTTCTTTCTTAGAACTAAGGATGAGACCCCTGAGATTCTGAAGAATTTCATCTTAAAAATTGAGAATCAAAGTGATCACAAGGTCAAAACCATAAGATGTGATCAAGGGACTGAATTTAAGAATCAAATCCTTGATACATTTTGTGATGAAAAAGGTATTACAAGACAATATAGTGCTCCCAGGACTCCTCAGCAAAATGGTGTTGCTGAGAGGAGAAACAGGACACTAACTGAAGCTGCAAGAACTATGTTGTCTGACTCTAAACTGCCCATCACAATCTGGGCAGAGGCAGTAAATACTGCTTGCTATGTGCAAAACAGAGTTTTAGTAGTTAAGACACATGGTAAGACTCCTTATGAACTTTGGCACAAGAGAAAACCTTTCTTTGGCTTTCTCAGGTCATTTGGATGTCCTTGCACCATCTTAAGTACCAAAGATCAAATTGCCAAGTTTGCTGAGAAATCAGATGATGGACACTTCATTGGATACTCTTCCCAAGCTAAGGCTTATATAGTATACAATCTCAAAACTTGAATTGTTGAGGAGTCAGCCAATGTGACTTTCAATGAACACACACCCTGTGTGGCTGGTTCTGGTCCTGATTGGCTATTTGATCTTGATTTAGTTACCAACCGTTTTAACAAATCTTGTGAGAACGTTTCAGGATCTGCAGGAAATTTAAATACAGGTGATCCTGATCCAAGATTTGAGCTAGGAAGACCTTCAACTCATACATCTTCAGCTCCAGTTAGAACTACTTCAGCAAATGAGATTTCTATCAGCACTACAATGACAAATTCAGCTGATACATCTTGGGTGCCTTCAAATTCCAGCTCAGAGGCTCCACAACAAGATAAAGATACCTCAATTGTGGATGACAACAATGGTGATGGTGAAAGTGACCAGGAATTCCTTGATGCTAATAACCACACCATAGATGACAACGTCAATGATGTCACACACTCATTGGATCAAGTCAATCTTGATAAGTGTGGTGCTGTGGAGGGTGAATCATCTATGCCAGATCTAAATTTCTCAAATTTAGATCTCTCTCAGCAACTTGCTGTGATCCCTTAGCTTAGGATCCACAAGTCTCACCCCACCACAAACATCATTGGAGATGTTGTCACAGAGAAACAAGAGGACAAACCCATGAAGCAAATGTTTGTCTTCACTCTTGTTTCTTATCTCAGATAGAGCCAAAGAAAGTTGATGAGGCTCTAAAGGATGGAAGTTGGGTTGAAGCTATGCAACAAGAGTTGCTTCAATTCAAAAGGCAAAAAGTTTGGAACCTTTGTCCTCTTTCTCATGGGAAGACTGCCATTGGAACCAAATGGGTGTTTAGGAATAAGAAGGATGATAGAGGCATCATCATCAAGAACAAGGCTAGACTAGTTGTTCAAGGATACACACAAGAAGAAGGAATTGACTACACTGATGTCTTTGCTCTTGTAGCAAGATTAGAAGTTGTTAGGATATTCCTGGCATTTGCTGCATCCAAGAACTTCATGGTCTTTCAACTTGATGTGAAGTGTGATTTTCTGTATGGAGTGATTAATGAAGAGGTGTATGTCAAACAACCACCTGGTTTTGTAGACCCTGATCATCCTGATTATGTCTGCAAGCTTGACGAAGCTCTCTATGGGCTGCATCAGGGACCTAGGAAGTGGTATGAGACATTGTTTGAGTATCTTTGTAAACGTGGATACAGGAGAGGTACTATAGATGGAACTCTCTTCATCAAAGGACAAGGAAATGACTTATTGCTAGTTCAAGTGTATGTAGATAACATCATCTTTGGTTCAACTAATCCAAAGCTCTGCAAAGACTTTGAGAAGCTGATGAAAGACAGATTTGAAATGAGCACAATGGGAGAACTCAATTTCTTTCTGGGAATTCAAGTGAAGCAAGTTGAAGATGGCATCTTCATAAGTCAGTCAAAGTATGTTCAAGACATACTCAAGAGGTTCAACATGACTGATTGTAAGATTGCTAAGACACCCATAGCCAGAAACAACTCCCTTGGACCTGATCTTGAGGGGGAGTGTGTATATGAACACTTATACAGGGCTATGATTGGGTCTCTTATGTATCTTACAGCCAGCAGGCCTGATATCATGTTTGCTACATGTATTTGTGCAAGATATCAAGCCAACCCTAAGATGTCTCACCTCATCACTGTCAAAAGGATTTTTAGATACCTCAAAGGTGCTTCAACACTTGGTTTATGGTATCCAAAGAATCCTGACTTCAATCTGTATGCTTATACAGATAGTGATTATGGTGGTTGCAACATGACTGCAAAATCTACATCTGGGGGATGTCAATTCCTTGGTGGAAGGGTTGTCTCATGGCAATGCAAGAAACAATCCTGTGTGTATGCATCAACTGCTGAGGCGGAATACCTTGCTGCTGCAACTTGCTGTGCTCAAGTGCTTTGGATTCAAAATCAGATGCTAGACTATGGATTTAACTTCAAGGAGACTCCTATCCACATAGACAACAATAGTGTTTTCCTATCACTGAGAACCCCGTGCAACACTCAAGGACCAAACACATCAATATCAGGTATCATTTAATAAGAGATAACTATGAAAAGGGATTAATTAAACTACTCAAAGTTCATACAGATGAACAATATGCTGATCTATTTACAAAAGCTTTTGATGAACAAAGATTTAAATATCTAATATCAACTATTGGGATGATTAACTTTGAGTAGATCTTTTCTTAAAACTAATTCTAATTATTTCTTAAAATATGTGTGTCCTAAGTTGTCTAGTTCATCACTTTCATAAGCTTATGTTTTCTTTGGATATAAAATCCTTTTTGAAGACTTTCCTTAGATTCTTGAAAATTTTCTGATCCTTCGGAAGATATATTTTTTTACCTTCGAAAGCAAATTATGTCTTCAAAATAAGTAACTGTCTAAGAAATTTTACCTTCGGAAGAAGTTTCAATCTGTCTTCCGAAGCTTAAATACTTGTCTCAGACACTTATTTGTTTTTAAGGACTTTTTTCTTCTGAAGCAAAGTTAACTCTCGGAAGCTTTGTTGTTTTATATACAAAGCATTCAAGTATTTATTTCTCTTCCGAAGCAAAATTTTCAAGATTCTCAGGAAAATCTTCCGAAGTCATTTTAGTTTCGGAAGCTTTTTCATTAAAACTTCCGAAGATAATTTACCTTCGGAAGCTTTTCGAATTCCAAGAAAACTACTTTTTGAGCAAAAGCAAACTACTTTTTCAGAGGTGGGACCGACATTGGGATTTCAAAGTTTATCCTATTTCATTAACTTTGGTTCAGATCCTTATCACATAAATACCCAACGGTTTCCCCCCCCTCACTATCTTCTTCAATTCTACTATTCCTCAAACCTAATTCCCAAACCACCGTTGCTTTTCACCTTTCTTCATCCTTAAGCTTCTCAAATGGCCAACCTTAACCGCAGAAACAACCCAGATTTCTCAATGCGACTTCACAGGCAACACAACCAGGTTGCTCTGTTAAGCTCTAAGAAAGATGAAAGTTTCTCAGAGATTTGCCAGTTCTTAGCTTTATCAAATTACTTCACCTCCCTAACCATTGATCCTACTCTTTATGAGGATCATCTACTTGAATTTTGGAAGACCTGCCAAGAGGTTTGATACCTTAGAGTATTATATGTTTCCTAGATATGTTCAACACATTCTCAACTGTGAACTAGGCTCACAGTTGAGGGAAACAGATAATATTCTTAAATTGGGACAGATGAAGCCCGACATCTTTAAAATCATGAAGAAGCCAACTGTAGACTTCTCAGGAGTAGAAACAGCCCTTGTCCCAAAAATGTTAGAGCTCATTGCTCAAGGTGACAATCTAGCAACACAAGCTAGTATTGAACCCACACCTTCTACCTCTCTACCACTAAAAAGGCCTCAAGTAACTTTCACCTACCAAAAAAAATCCAAACGAACCCTTACTCAAGCTATTGAGTCTGTGCAAGTCCCCATATACTCACCTTTACAGGAGGAAGTGGACATTAGAGCTCCCACATCCCCTGAGGAGCAAACCACTCCCATCTCTTCAACTATCAGGGTTGAGGTTCCTCATGCTCACCCTGATGAGCTCACAAGCCCAACTGCCTTAAGCCTTCACTCTGAGTCTTAACACTCAAGTGAACAACCTTCAGGGGACAGTTACCATCCCCAGCCTTTAGATCTAAATCAACCCATTCCCAACCTTTCCTTCTATACTGATGAAGACTTAGGTTTCAGTGAGTACCATGAGTCTCTCTTCTCTTCCCCTACTCAAAGAGAGATGAGTACTCCTGAGTCTCCCCATTCTAGCCCACATCAGTCACCTTTAACTGAGGTGGACAGTTTTGAACTTGTTTAGGATGTCCATATGGAAGAGGCTCACACTTTTGCAATTGATTACATTATTAAGACCTCAACCATGGCAACTCAGCCCATTGACATCTCAATTGAGAATGTCAATGAGCAGAGGAAATCTAGCAGCCAAGAACCTGAAGCTGGTGGTGAGAAAGAGGACTTTGGTCCAATCATCTCATCCCCCAATGATTCTTCTGATGAAGAAAAGGGAATCTGAGACTAAAGGTGCAAAAACTGTCAAAAACATGCTCCTATTTAGTCTCTAAGGTTAGTCACCTTGAATCTCAGGTGACTACCTTACACAATAGGGTCAATGATCAGCAACTTGAGATATCTTATCTCAGGGAAAAACTAGCTGGGAGACCTTTAAGAAGAGTTCAACCAGGAACACAAGAACCTGTGAATGTGGTTGACCTAACCTCTAGCTCACCTATGCAAGAGGGTGATGCTACCAAAAAGGGGGAGAAAGTCATTACAGACACAGAACCTGGGAGCTCCTCAGAGAGAATGGACATTGAGGACTCACCATCCTCACTTGCAATTGTGCATTCTCAGCAACTTCCTCAAGTTCACATTAATGTGGACTCTATAGACTCTATCATCAGGAGTCTCTTTGAGGAAGGTATACCAAGGGCTATGTCATTCTCACTTCAAGGAACTTCAAACTACATCATTGGGTGGAGGTATGATGCTGATAGAAGAGCCCTTATTCTTCACAGAGTTCAAGGGCAACAAGAAGTATTTGATTTTCAAACTTTGAACTTCTATGAAGGTCTGGATCTAGTCAACATGCCACTTGTCAACCCAAGCAACTCAAGACAAGCTGACAGATTGGCTCAAAGAATCCAAGATAGGATCACTGCAGAGTTTAGCTTAAGAAAGAGACTTAGGCAATCAGGTAGTGCCATCGGTCAACTGGATGTTGAGGCAGACCCTAAGATTAGTTTCATAGGGGAACCTTGACTGAAGGCCCAGTGGAAGAACTTGAGACCCCTGTCTCATCATCATCAACTGCTGCAGAGATCCACATTCCTTCTGAGACACCTGCTAGTGAAGGTGTCTCACAACCTCTCTCTGGCCAAAGCATGGATGTTACACCAAGCAATGAAGGCCAAACCTCTATCCACCCTGAGTCACAAAAGGTCTGTGGGTGACAAAGGGAAAAGGATTTTGACTCCTGAGGAAATTGAGGAGGAGGAGAGAGAGAGGAAGAGGAAGCTAAGAGGAGAAAGTTCCTCTGGGTCTTCAGGTTTTATGCAAGCTGCAATCAGGGCTGCCCTAAGACCAAATACTCAAGATGATGAGTTGAGGGCAGTCAGGATTACTTACCTGCAGACCAGGAACTATGACATTGATGAAATTATTTCTCTCCTCTTAGAACAACTAAATGAACTGGCTGACATGGAAGTGTCAAGAGATATGAAAGAAAAAGAGGATGCAAGGTTACTTCTCCAATTCAAAGAGGAGAAGAGATAGAAAAGACTCTACAAGCATGCTTCTACTTTCACCCCAGTTCAAGAAAGTCCTATACAAGAAGATGTGGTTCAACAAGAACCTCAGGTAGACAAAGAAGAAGATAGGATCAAAATGATCAACTACCTGAGTGCCACAGGCTTCTATCAGGCAGATGCCCTTCTTCCCTTGTCCTATTACTATGTTGAGTTTGAGTACTTAAAACAACTTGAGCTTGAGTTAGTCAAAGACAGAAAGACAACTAAGAAGAAGCTAAGGGAAGAAGCTGCAAAGTCAAGAGTCATCATCCAATAGAGTATCAAGAAGTATGCTGACATACAAAGGATGATGAGCTTCTTGAAGCTGTATGGATTCTCTGGAAGGAGACTTGGCCCTATGTCTCTATCCACAATGGATGAGCATACAAGGGTAATCAAGCAGAAGATCAAGAGTGGAAAACTGATTGACTTACACTCTCTTTCAAGTCAAGTCCCACCTGAAGTGGAGGTTAAGGTTGAACAACCTAAGACAACACGACCCGGATCTCCTGCTGAGCCTCAGCAAGCTTCATCTTCTGATCCATACCAGGGTTAACCTCCCTCTCCTTCTGTACCTGAAAGAGAGGAAGTACCAACAGAGAGAGACAACAGAGATCAATCTGGTACTGCAAGCCAGTCTTGTCAGTTAAAACCTTCAAAGAGGATGGCTTCTAAACCAAAGTCTAAGAAGAAGAAGCCTAAATCATCTACCTTTACACCTCAGGCTAAGTTAAATCAACCTTAGGAAGTGCATGAAGAGGCAGCCCAATCAACTCCAATACAAGTGGCTCCTCTTGCAGCTGAGACACCCATCTTATCCTGGACCTTCTCTACCAATCCGGAAAGATGGCATGTAATCAGAGATCAAGGTGTTGAGAATGTCTATACATGGCAAGACATAATCAACTTACCTCTTCATGATCTCTTTGAGATGAGAAGATACTATGAAAGTCTGAATGATCCTGACCATCTAATGAAGAAGGGTATGGTCATCACTGTGCTGAAGACTACTAACATCTGAAGATCTTCTAAATGTTTTGGTACCATCAGCCTAGGGGGAGTTTGTAAGGATTCCTATAAGTCTGATGCAAACCAAAACATCCAAAGTCTCTCTACAAGCAATGCAATAATGAACTGAAGTAGAATTGCTTCGGAAGTTTTACACCATGCACTAGAATAATTCTAAGTGTAAAATATTCCGAAGCCAAGACCAATATCTTCCAAATCCAAAAGTGAAGTCTTCCGAAGCTTCAGAGACAAAGTCTTCCGAAGCCAAATAGTGAAGACAGATTTCTTCCGAAGACTTTTAAGGATATGCCTATATCTGATGTATTTTACCATAAAGCTGGACCACCTTTCCGCTACAACTCTTTAAAGTCACCAACTTACATGAGTTGGTGAAAGGTCCATGCTTTTGATAACTGTACATATAGGTCTTGAGTCCATGCTTTCTACTTTATGTACTTTTATCCTTTTTGTAATATATTAGAATGTGAGCTATGGCATGTCATAGTCACAAATTAAAAGGCAGAAATGCCTTTTCATTCTACAATTGATTTTGTTTGTGTCTAGTCAATTGTATCCAACTGGCTTTCAAAGTATAGCTGGCTGTAGGTTGTAGTATAAGTATTCCATGTTCTAGTATTTTTCTTTATGCTTTGTAACACTTGTAATAGAACTTGAGAAATCAATATACTGCATCCTTGAAACCCAATCTCTTGTGTTCTTTTGTTAATCTCTTACTTGTTACTTGTGTTCTTAGTATCATTATTATGGTTAATCCAGTTTACTGTTTGATTAAGTTTGGTTAAGCTCCTCTTTGTTGTTGTTGTGTTGTAATTGACCACCCTTCACCGGTCCTGCACTTTGGGTTAACAAATGCTCCTGCTGTCTTTATGGATCTCATGAATCGAGTATGCAAGCCGTATCTAGAGAAGTTTGTGATTGTCTTTATAGACGACATACTTATCTATTCAAAGTCCAAAACTGATCATGAACTTCATTTGCGACACGTTCTTGAGCTATTGAGAAAGAACAACTATATGCAAAGTTTTCAAAGTGCGAATTCTGGCTTGAGGAGGTCCAATTTCTAGGACATGTGGTGAATAGCCAAGGAATTCACGTTGACCCTGCAAAGGTGAAAGCAGTGAAAAATTGGTGTGTTTCTACAGCCCCAACCGCAGTTCATTCTTTCCTTGGTCTTGCTGCTATTATCGACGTTTCATTGCCAACTTTTCTAGAATTGTGAAGCCGCTTACTTCCTTGACTCAAAAGAATAAACCATTCGAGTGGAGGTCTAAACAAGAAGAAGCCTTTGAAGCATTAGAACACAAACTATGTAATGTCCTATCTTGACCCTTCCTGATGGAAACGACGATTTCACCGTATACTGTGATGCATCTAGACAAGGCCTTGGTTGTGTTCTCATGCAACGAGGAAAGGTCAAAGCATATGCATCGAGACAACTGAAGGTCCATGAGGTGAATTACACGACACATGATCTTGAACTTGGTGTTGTGGTTTTTGCCTTAAAGATTTAGAGGCATTACCTTTATGGGACGCAATGTATAGCCTACGCCAATCACAAAAGTCTTGAACACGTTTTCAATCAAAAGGATCTCAACATGAGACAACGTTGTTGGGTCGAGTTGATTAGTGATTATGATTGTGACATTCGCTACCACCCTGGAAAAGCAAATGTCGTAGCCGATGCACTAAGTCGTAAGATTCATAACAAGATGGTCTCGTTTCATGAAGTTCGCGATCGACGATAATGGTTTGATACCTTAGGAGAATTTGATACTGAGATTCGTCTGGATGTTAACGAGACTACAATGCTGCTGCAAAATTTGAGGATTGAGAATGACATCGAGACTTGTATCTTGGAGGCTCAACAAGCAGTTCAAATGGAAGGAAAAATAGGAGACGAATTAGAGTATAATCTGCGAGCTCAACTGGAAACGAAACCCAATGGATTGCTGTACTTTTTGAATCGAATTTGGGTTCCAAATCGCGATAATCTTCGTACCTTCATCATGAATGAAGCTCATCAAACTCGTTACTCTATTCATCCTGGTTCCGGTAAGATGTACATGGATTTACGTGGACAATACTGGTGGCCTGGAATGAAGAAAGACATCGCAACTTACGTAGCCAAGTGTCTTGCGTGTACAAAGGTTAAAGCTGAACATCAACGTCCTAGTGGATTGCTTGAGCAAACCGAAATTCCCATGTGGAAATGGGAACACATATCCATGGACTTCATAACCAAACTACCTCGCACCTCTCGTGGTCATGATAGCATATGGGTGATTGTCGATCGTTTGACCAAATCGGCACATTTCATACCCATACGTGACACTTACAAAACATCAAGGTTGGCTCGTATATACATTGATGAAATTGTGAGTCATCATGGCATATCTTTGCACATCATATCTGATCGAGACGCTCGTTTCACTTCGCACTTTTGGTCGTCTATGCAAGAACTCTTGGTACTCAACTGGATCTAAGCACGGCTTACCATCCTCAAACGAACGATCAAACCGAACGAACCATTGAAACCCTGGAGGACTTGCCACGTCTTTGTGTCCTTGACTTTGGTGGTGACTGGGATACGCATTTAGCTCTCGCGGAATTTTTGTATAATAATAGTTACCACTCGAGTATCAAGATGGCACCTTTCGAAGCACTTTATGGTCGTAAATGTCATTCCCGATCTGCTGGACGGACATTGGTGAAAATTTCATCACTGTTCCTGAGCTCATACAAGAAACGACCGATAAAATCTCTATGATTTGTAAGAACCTTGAGGTGGCTAGAATTCGACAAAAGAGTTATGCTGATAAACTACGTAAGCCGTTGGAATTCCAAGTTGGGGATATGGTTCTTCTTAAAGTCTCACCATGGAAGGGAGTCGTTCGCTTTAGAAATAAGGGTAAATTAGCCCCACAATTTGTAGGACCTTTTAAGATTCTATAAAAATCGATAAAGTGGCTTATAAACTGGACTACCTTCCGATCTTAGCGGGGTTCATCCTGTTTTCCATGTCTCAAATTTTAGAAAGTGTTTGGCTGACGAAAGTCTGCATGTCCCGTTGGATGACATCGAGATCGACGAGTCCTTACATTTTGTTGAGAAGCCTATTGAGGTCATGGATCGCATCATGAAGAAGACTAGAACCACTACCACCCTAATCGTCAAGGTTCGTTGGGAGAATAAGCGTGGACCTGAGTTTACCTGGGAACGCGAGGATCAGACGAGGAAGAAATACTCGCACTTGTTTGTTTGGTTTCATTTGAAATTCTTAAAAGTCGGGAAGACTGTAACCTTTCGTATTTTCATTAAATAAAAGTTAACGTCGTCATGTTCTTGTAAGGACCATTTCTGTCATTTATGAAACTATATGGGTTATTTGTGATTGTTTTTTTATTCTAAATTAATTCATTAAGTTGAGAGTTCATAATTTGATTTATTAAAATAAACATAATAATAATAATAATAATAATAATAATAATAATAATAATAATAATAATAATAATAATAATAATAATAATAATAATAATAATAATAATCATCGTAATGATATTAATAAGCACATTTATAAACTTTGGTTTTTAGTTATGGACTTTAACATATGTAATAAAAATACAAAGAGTATGGAGTAAATAAAATAATAATAATAATAAAAATAGAAATAATAATTTATAAAAGTTAAATAATTAAGAAGTTAGAAAAATATTTATAACTTAAAATTTAATTAAGTGCAGGGGGTATTTATGTAAATTTGGAAACTTAAAATAAAAGTTTTACACATTAAATAATAACTTGAAAACCACAAGAACTAAATTTGAAAATATTTAAAACCCAAACCCTCTCCCCTCTCTCTTTCCCCGATATTCCGGCCGCCGGACGGCGAAGCTCCGGCGCGGCGCCTCTGAGACCCAAAATCGGTCAAACGACCAAAATTTCCACACAAAATCGTTTCCAACCGCTTCGTGAGGATGTTTCGAACCCTGAGATGTACTTTAATTGAATTAAAGCAACGGTTACGAACTCGAATTACCCGATTAACCGTTGCCTTCAATCATCGAGTCGTTTGCTCATTAAAGATCAATAAAAGTCAAATTAATCGAACCTACACAATCGTTTAATCGTTTCTAATCCATTACTAAGTACAATTTCAGTTTAAACACCTTAAATCAACAAAACCGATTATCATTATTCACGGCTTTTCACACCTAATCGGATCCCTTTCTCTCCACATTGTCACCTCTAATTGATAGAGGCAGGACCAGTGAAGGGTGGTTACTTACAACACAACATCACAAAGAGGAGATTAACCAAACTTTAATCAAAAAGTAAAGTGGATTAACTAGAAGTATGATACTAAGAACACAAGTAATGAGTAAGAGACAGAACAAGAGAACACAAGAGATTGGGTTTCAAGGACGCAGTATATTGCTTTCTCAAGTTCTATTACATGTGTTACAAAGCATAAAGAAAGATACAAGAACATGGAATACTTATACTACAACCTACAGCCGGCTATACTTTGAAAGCCAGCTGGATGCAATTGACTAGACATAAACAAAATCAATTGTAAAATCAAAAGGCATATCTGCCTTTTGACTTGTGACTATGACATGCCATAGCTCACATCCTAATATATTACAAAATGGATAAAAGTACATAAAGTAGAAGTATGGACTCAAGACCTCAATGTACAGTTACCAAAAGCATGGACCTTTCACCAACTCATGTAAGTTGGTGACTTTAAAGAGTTGCAGCGGAAAGGTGGTCCAGCTTTATGGTAAAGTACATCAGATAAAGGCATATCTCTAAAAGTCTTTGGAAGAAATCTGTCTTCACTATTTGGTTTCAAAAGACTTTGTCTTTGAGCTTCGAAAGACTTCACTTTTGGCTTCGTAAGATATTGGTCTTGGCTTCGGAAGATTTTACACTTAGAATATTTCTAGTGCATGATGTAAAACTTCTGAAGCATTTCTACTTCAGTTCTTTAGTTCATGCTTGTAGAGAGACTTTGGATGTTTTGGCTGCATCAGACTTATAGGAATCCTTACAAACTCCCCCTACGCTGATGCTACCAAAACATTTAGAAGATCTTCAGATGTTTGTAGTCTTCAGCATAATGAGGACCATATCCTTCTTCATTAGTTGGTCAGGATCATTTAGACTCTCATAGTATCTTCTCATCTCAAAGAGATCATGCAGAGGTAAGTTGATTATGTCTTGCCATGTAAAGACATTCTCAGCACCTTGATCTCTGATCACATGCCATCTTTCTAGATTAGTAGTGAAGGTCCAGAATAAGATGGGTGTCTCAGCTGCAAGAGGAGCCACTTGAATTGGAGATGATTGGGCTGCCTCTTCATGCACTATCTCAGGTTGATCTGACTCAGCCTAAGGTGTAGAGGTTGATGATTCAGGGCTCTTCTTCTTAGACTTTGGTTTAGAAGCCATCCTCTTCTTCCTCTTAGAAGACTTTAACTGAGAAGACTGGTCTGCAACACCTTGTTAATCATCCTTGTCTTTCTCAGTTGGGTGTTCTACCATCACAGGTTCAGAAGGAGAGGGAGTTTGACCCTGCTATGGATCAGAAGATGAAGCTTGCTGAGGCTCAGCAGGAGGTCCGGGTTGTGTTGTCTCAGGTTGTTCAACCTTAACCTCAACTTCAGGTGGGATTTGACTTGGAGGAGAGTATAAGTCAATCAGCTCTCCACTCTTGATCTTCTGCTTGATTACCCTGATATGCTCATCCATTGTGGATAGAGACATAGGGCCAAGTCTCCTTCCAGAGAATCCATACAGCTTCAAGAAGCTCATCATCCTTTGTCTGTCAGCAGACTTCTTCATACTCTTTTGGATGATGGCTCTTGACTTTACAGCCTCTTCCCTCATCTTTCTCTTTGTAGCTTTTTGTTCTTTGAGCTCTTGAAGTTCAAGCTATTTGAGATACTCAAACTCAATATACTCAAAGAACAAGGCTTTCTTGAACTGGGGAGAGAGAGGAGCATGCTTATATAGTCTTTTCTGTCTCTTCTCCTCTTTGAATTGGAGAAGTAACCTTGCATTCTCTTTTTCTTTCATCTCTCTTGACACTTCCATGTCAGCCAGTTCATTTAGTTGCTTAAGGGGAAAGATATAATCTCATCTATGTCATAGTTCCTGGTCTGCAGGTAAGTAATCCTAACTGCCCTCAACTCATCATCTTGAGTGTTTAGTCTTGGGGCAGCCCTGATTGCAGCTTGCATAAAACCTAAAGACCCAGAGGAACTTTCTCCCCTTAGCTTCCTCTTCCTCTCTCTCTCTCCTCCTCTCAGGATGTCAGGAGTCAAAATCCTTTTCCTTTTTTCACCCACAGACCTTTGTGACTCAGGGTGGATAGAGGTTAGGCCTTCATTGCTTGGTGTAGCATCCATGCTCTGGCTAGAGAGAGGTTGTGAGACACCTTCACCAGCAGGTGTTTCACCGAGGGAATGAATTTCTGAAGCAGTTGTTGGTGTGACAGGGCTCTCAGGCTCTATCACTGGGCCTTCAGCCAAGGTTTTCCCTTTGAAGCTATTCTCAGGTCTGCCTTAGCATCCAGTTGACCAATGACATTACCTGATTGCCTTTGTCTCCTTCTTAGGCTGAACTCTTCAGTAATTCTGTCTTGAATTCTGAGTGCTAACCTGTCAGCTTGTCTTGATTTGCTTGGATTGACAAGTGGCATGTTGACCAAATCAAGACCTTCATAGTAGTTCAAGGTTTGAAAATCAAATACTTCTTGTTGCCCTTGAACTCTATGAAGAATAAGGGCTCTTCTATCAGCATCATACCTCAACCCAATGATGTAATTTGAAGTTCCTTGAGGTGGGGATGACATAGCCCTTGGTATACCTTCCTCAAAGAGACTCCTGATGATAGATTCTATAGAGTCCACATTAATGTGAACTTGAGCAAGTTGCTGAGTATGCACAATTGCAAGTGAGGATGGTGAGTCCTCAATGTCCATACTCTCTAAAGAACTCCCAGGTTCTGTGTCTGTAATGACTTTCTCCCCCTTTTTGGTAGCATCACCCTCTTGCATAGGTGAGCTAGAGGTTAGGTCAACCACATTCACAAGTTCTTGTGTTCCTGGTTGAACTCTTCTTAAAGGTCTCCCAGCTAGTTTTTTCCTGAGATAAGATATCTCAAGTTGCTGATCATTGACCCTGTTATGAAGGGTAGTCACCTGAGATTCAAGGTGACTAACCTTAGAGACTAAATAGGAGCATATTTTTGACAATTTTTGCACCTTTAGTCTCAGATTCCCCTCTTCTTCATCAGAAGATACATTGGGGGATGAGATGATTGGACCAAAGTCCTCTCTCTCACCACCAGCTTCAGGTTCTTGGCTGCTGGATTTCCTCTGCTCATTGACATTCTCAGTTGAGATGTCAATGGGCTGAGTTGCCATGGTGAGGTCTTAATAATGTAATCACTTGCAAAAGTGAGAGCCTCTTCCATATGGATATCCTGAACAGGTTCAGAAGTATCCACCTCAGTTATAGGTGACTGATGTGGGGTAGATTGAGGAGAATCAAGAGTACTCATCTCTCTTTTAGTAGGGGAAGAGAAAAGAGACTCATGGTACTCACTGAAACCTAAGTCTTCATCAGTATAGAATGAAAGGTTGGGAATGGGTTGATTTGGATCTAAAGGCTGGGGATGGTAACTGTCCCCTGAAGGTTGTTCACTTGAGTGATGAGACTCAGAGTGAAGGCATAAGGCAGTTGGGCTTGTGAGCTCATCAGGGTGAGCATGAGGAACCTCAGCCCTGATTATTGAAGAGATGGGAGTGGTTTGCTCCTTAGGGGAAGTGGGAGCTCTAGTGTCCACTTCCTCCTTTACTAGTGAGTATATGGGGACCTGCATAGACTCAATAGCTTGAACAGGGGTTTGTTTGGATTTTCTTTGGTAGGTGAGGGTTACTTGTGGTCTTTTTGGTGATAGAGAGGTAGAAGGTGTGGGTTCAACACTAGCTTGTGTTGCTAGGCTGTCACCTTGAGCAACGAGCTCTAACATTTTTGAGACAAGGGCTGTTTCTACACCTGAGAAGCCTATAGTTGGCTTCTTCATGATTTTAAAGATGTCGGGCTTCATCTGTCCCAATTTAAGAATATTATCTGTTTCCCTCAACTGTGAGCCCAGTTCACAGTTGAGAATGTGTTGAACATATCTAGGAAACATATAATACTCTAACGAGTCCAAGTTAGCAAGCAAATTTGTTTAGACAAATTGAGAGTACCTGAACTTGACCCCTTGAACCATTCCATGCACTATGATGGAGAGATCCTCAGGAATATGGTCCCACCCTCCATGCTTGTTTGACAAGCTGTGGATAACCACATGGAGTAAGTATTTCCACTGGGATGAGACCTTCCCTTTCCTGAAGGTCTTTACAGAGAAATCTCCCTCATAGCCATCTGCTCAAAGGAATGATTGACAGCTTCCTTTGGGAAGGACAACTCACCTTCTTCATGCAAGTGAGTGTTGATGATGGCTGGAGTGATGAAGATTGTCCTCCCTTGCACTGTGGCAGACAGTGCCTTCTCCCCATCCATGATGACCTCTTGGCAGGTCTTCCAAAATTCAAGCAGATGATCCTCATAAAGAGTAGGATCAATGGTAAGGGAGGTGAAGTAATTTGATAAAGCTAAGAAACGACAAATCTCTGAGAAACTATCATCTTTCACAGAGCTTAACAAAGGTGAAAAGCAAAGGCGGTTTGGGAATTAGGTTTGAGGAATAGTAGAATTGAAGAAGATAGTGAGGGAGAGGGGGAACGTTAGGTATTTATGTGAAAAGGATTTGAACCAAAGTTAATGAAATAGGATAAACTTTGAAATCCCAATGTCGGTCCCACCTCTGAAAAATTAGTTTGCTTTTGCTCAAAAAGTAGTTTTCTTGGAATTCGAAAAGCTTCTGAAGGTAAATTATCTTCGGAAGTTTTAATGAAAAAGCTTCCGAAGCTAAAATGACTTCAGAAGATTTTCCTGAGAATCTTCAAAAAAATTTGCTTCGGAAGAGAAATAAATACTTGAATGCTTTGTATGTAAAACAAAGCTTCCGAGAGTTAATTGTGCTTCGGAAGGAAAAAGTCCTTGAAAACAAATAAGTGTCTGAGACAAGTATTTAAGCTTCGAAAGATAGAATGAAACATCTTCCGAAGGTAAAATTTCTTAGACAGTTATTTATTTTGA
This sequence comes from Flaveria ramosissima, assembly GCA_025215565.1. Classification (NCBI taxonomy): domain Eukaryota; kingdom Viridiplantae; phylum Streptophyta; class Magnoliopsida; order Asterales; family Asteraceae; genus Flaveria; species Flaveria ramosissima. Next base: position 46,485,306 of record CM046029.1, on the reverse strand, counting down.
AGACATGGTTTTCTTCCGAGGAAAAAAATATATCTTCCGAAGGATCAGAAAATTTTCAAGAATCTAAGAAAAATCTTGAAAAGGATTTTTTTTATCCAAAGAAAAACATGAGCTTATGAAAGTGATGAACTAGACAACTTAGGACACACATATTTTAAGAAATAAGTAGAATTAGTTTTTAAGAAAAATCTACTCCATGTTAATCATCCCAATAGCTGATATTAGATATTTAAATCTCTGTTCATCAAAAGCTTTTGTAAACAGATCAGCATATTGTTCATCTGTATGAACTTTGAGTAGTTTAATTAATCCCTTTTCATAGTTATCTCTTATTAAATGATACTTGATATTGATGTGTTTGGTCCTTAAGTGCTGCACAGGGTTCTCAGTGATAGAGATAGCACTATTGTTGTCTATGTGAATAGGAGTCTCCTTGAAGTTAAATCCATAGTCCAGCATCTGATTTTGAATCCAAAGCACTTGAGCACAGCAACTTGCAGCAACGATGTATTCAGCCTCAGTAGTTGATGCAGACACACAGGATTGTTTCTTGCATTGCCATGACACAACCCTTCCACCAAGAAATTGACATCCCTAGATGTAGACTTTACAGTCATATTGCAACCACCATAATCACTATCTGTATAAGCATACAAATTGAAGTCAGGATTCTTTGGATACCATAAACCAAGTGTTGATGCACCTTTGAGGTATCTTAGAATCCTCTTGACAGTGATGTGGTGAGACATCTTAGGGTTGGCTTGATATCTTGCACAAATGCATGTAGCAAACATGATATCAAGCCTGCCAGCAGTAAGATACATAAGAGACCCAATCATAGCCCTGTATAAGTGTTCATCTACACACTCCCCCTCAAGATCAGGTCCAAGGGAGTGGTTTCTGGCTATGGGTGTCTTAGCAATCTTACAATCAGTCATGTTGAACCTCTTGAGTATGTCCTGAACATACTTTGACTAACTTATGAAGATATCATCTTCAACTTGCTTCACTTGAAATCCAAGAAAGAAATTGAGTTCTCCCATTGCACTCATTTCAAATATGTCTTTCATCAGCTTCTCAAAGTCTTTGTAGAGCTTTGGATTAGTTGAACCAAAGATGATGTCATCCACATACACTTGAATTAGCAATATGTCATTTCCATGTCCTTTGATGAGAGAGTTCCATCTATATTACCTCTCCTGTATCCATGTTTGCAAAGATACTCAGATAATGTCTCATACCATTTCCTTGGTGCCTGATGCAACCCATAAAAAGTTTTGTCAAGTTTGTAGACATAATTAGGATGATCAGGGTCTACAAAACCAGGTGGCTGTTTGACATACACCTCTTCATCAATCACTCCATACAGAAAAGCACACTTCACATCAAGTTGAAAGACCTTGAAGTTCTTGGATGCAGCAAATGCCAGGAATATCCTAACAGCTTCTAATCTTTCTACTGGAGTAAAGACATTAGTGTAGTCAATCCCTTCTTCTTGTGTGTATCCTTGAACAACAAGTCTAGCCTTGTTCTTAATGATAATGCCTCTATCATCCTTCTTATTCCTAAACACCCATTTGGTTCCAATGGTAGTCTTCCCATGAGGAAGAGGACAAAGGTTCCAAACTTTTTGCCTTTTGAATTGAAGCAACTCTTGTTGCATAGCTTCAACCCAACTTCCATCCTTTAGAGCCTCATCAACTTTCTTTGGCTCTATTTGGAATAAGAAACAAGAGTGAAGACAAACATTTGCTTCATGGGTTTGTCCTCTTGTTCTTACCCCTGTGACAACATCTCCAATGATGTTTGTGGTGAGGTGAGACTTGTGGATCCTAAGCTGAAGGATCACAACAAGTTGCTGAGAAAGATCTAAATTTGAGAAATTTAGATCTGGCATAGATGATTCACTCTTCACATCACCACACTTATCAAGATTGACTTGATCCAATGAGTGTTTGACATCATTGATGTTGTCATCTATGGTGTGGTTATTGGCATCAAGGAATTCTTGATCACTTTCACCACCACCATTGTTGTCTTCCACAATTGAGGTATCTTTATCTGGTTGTGGAGCGTCTGAGCTGGAATTGGAAGGCACCTCAGATGTATCAGCTGAGTTTGTCATTGTAGTGCTGATAGAAACCTCATTTGCTGAAATAGTTCCAACTGGAGCTGAAGATGTATGAGTTGAAGGTCTTCTTAACTCAAATCTTGGATCAGGATCACCTGCATTTAAATTTTCTGCAGATCCCGAAACATTCTCACAAGATTCGTTAAAACAGTTGGTAACTAAATCAAGATCAAATATCCATTCTGGACCAGAACCAGCCACACAGGGTGTGTGTTCATTGAAAGTCACATTGGCTGACTCCTTAACAATTCTAGTTCTGAGATTGTATACTCTATAAGCCTTAGCCTGAGAAGAGTATCCAATGAAGTGTCCATCATCTGATTTCTCAGCAAATTTGGCAATTTGATCTTTGGTATTCAAGATGGTGCAAGGACATCCATATGACCTGTGAAAGCCAATGAAAGGTTTTCTCTTGTGCCAAAGTTCATAAGGAGTCTTACCATGTGTCTTAACTACTAAAACTCTGTTTTGCACATAGAAAGCAGTGTTTACTGCCTCTGCCCAGAAGGTGATGGGCAGTTTAGAGTCAGACTACATGTTCTTGCAGCTTCAATTAGTGTCTTGTTTCTCCTCTCAGCAACACGAGTTTGCTGAGGAGTCTTGGGAGCACTATATTGTCTTGTAATACCTTTTTCATCACAAAATGCATCAAGGGTTTGATTCCTTAATTCAGTCCCTTGATCACATCTTATGGTTTTGACCTTGTGATCACTTTGATTCTCAATTTTTAAGATGAAATTCTTCAGAGTCTCAGGGGTCTCATCCTTAGTTCTAAGAAAGAAAACCCAAGTGAATCTTGTAAAATCATATGTGATCACCAAACAATACGTGGTCCTTCATAGACTCATTACACTGGTAGGGCCAAAGAGATCCATCAACTTGTTTCTGCTTAGAGTCAAAAGTAGCCTTGATCTCTTGAGTCTTCCTTGCTTTTCTTTTGCTCTTCCCGATCAAGTTCTTTCTCATTGACTTGGTCATCACAGTAATCTTCTTCTCCTTAGAAGGATAGTGGCCCTTCTTAGAATCCTCCTCTTCACTCTTCTCAGATGAATTCTTCACTATCTCTTCTTCATCCTCTTCACTTTGGATCTATGAGAGGAAGCTCATCTTCACAAGTTCCACACCTAGGAGATCTTACAGACAAGATTGTATGTGGAGGAGCTATCTCATTGGATCCCAGTCCCTGTCTATTTTGATAACACACCTTGTTGTGCAGGGATGAGGATATCATGTTCTTGAAGGTCTCTTCTTCAAGAACACTCTTTTCTGCCCTGGCTTTGCTGATCACAAGCTCAGCCTGGCACTCAGTCAGCTTTCTAATGAGATATTTGATTTGAGTCCTAAAATTTGTATGCTCATGTTTTAGAACTGAAATGGTTTTCTCTAAGTCCTCTATCTTTAGTTTATAATCATTTTCAGACTTTCTAAAAGCAGATTTTAAAATGTTTAAGGGCTCAAGATCAGATCTCATATCCAAGGTATAGGACCTGTATCTATTAACTTTAGCAATGCATTCAGGAGTACAGAGATGTTCCAATACCTTGGCTTCATCATGATCTGCCATTAATGCTTGGTTTGGAGACGCATCTTCTACCTGAAAGCTCCAGTCAAAGCCTCCTTCTTCAACAGCAACAGCACCTTGTTGCTTTGGCTTCTTATTCTGAGGGGCTTTCTCAGTGTAGTTTGGTCTGGTTTGTGCTTGGACACCATTTGTTTTAGGTGCCTTACACTCTCTAGAAAAGTGACCCATCAGGTTACAGTTGTAACACTTGACTTTGCTTTTGTCCAAGCCAAACTATCCACTGGTTGCATTGCTTGGAAACCTCCTTCCAGTTCTCTTGTAGAACTTCTTGGCTCTATGAGTGAGAAGAGCCATCTGCTAGACTATTTCCATATATTCCAGATCATCTGGATGGATACAATCCAGGTGTTCAAGAGTGAAAAGAGAGTTGCCACAGCTTTCATCAGAAGACACAAAGGCTTGAGAAGAGCTTGTCTCTTGGAATGGGTGTGATTGAGTGTAGTTCTCTCTGGGTGTCTTTAGGAAGTTGATGAAAGGATCCCTTGGTGAATTGTCATGGTAGCATATGAGATGATGTTGGGGTTTTATGCTATCCCTTTCAACCACATGCAGGGCTGAACCCAATTGATTGTTGGGGTTGCCAGATGAACCTTGCATGTTCATCTCCATCTGGTAGCCATTGAGAATCCCATATAACTCTGTCAGGGTAAGAGTTTTGAGATTTTCAGTCCTCTTCATCACCACCTAATAGTGTGTCCATTGCCTAGGAAGTGAGGACATGAAATTCCTTACAATGTCTCTATTTTCAAGAGGAACTCCTCCATCCACAAGGGTATCCACTATCTCAACATACCTGAAGTATTGCTGAGTCATGGTTTCACCTGTTTTGAAGGTGAAGTTTTCAAACTGCTGCTTCAGGAGATCCTTCTTGTTCTCCTTGGCTTCAGAGGAGCCTTCATACATCAGTTTTAGTGCATCCCACAACTGTTTAGCTGTTTTGCACTTCTTGAAACCTCTGTACACAGAGTTTGGAAGGGCAGTTTGAATGGCTGTCATGGCTTTTCTGTCAATCTCTACTCTCTTCCTTTCTTCATCAGAGTAGTTAGCCACATCTTTGGGAATCATACCAACACCGGTAGCAGAAGGAGTGCTGGGTATGAAAGGTCCATTATCAACAGACTCCCACATTCTTGAGTCTAGAGACCTGATGAAACCTTCCATTCTCATACACCAGGTATCAAAGTCATCAAGAGTGATCAGTGGGGACTTGTTAATGGTTCTAGTTTCCATATCAGTCTTGGAAATGGCTGCCATTTGAAAAGTTTAGTATTTGTGTATCTGAGGGATCTTAAGATGGTGAGATGTTATATCAAAGGCCTGAAAAAGCTCTGATACCAATTGCAGGACCGGTGAAGGGTGGTCACTTAGAACACAACAAAACAAAGAGAAGATTAACCAAACTTTAATCAAAAAGTAAACTGGATTAACCACAAGTATGTTACTAAGAACACAAGTAATGAGTAAGAGACAGAACAAGAGAACCCAAGAGATTGGGTTTCAAGGATGCAGTATATTGCTTTTTCTCAAGTTCTATTACAAGTGTTACAAAGCATAAAGAAAGATACAAGAACATGGAATACTTATACTACAACCTACAGCCGGCTATACTTTGAAAGCCAGCTGGATATAATTGACTAGACACAAACAAAATCAATTGTAGAATCAAAAGGCATATCTGCCTTTTGACTTGTGACTATGACATGCCATAACTCACATCCTAATATATTACAAAAAGGATAAAAGTACATAAAGTAGAAAGTATGCACTCAAGACCTCAATGTACAGTTACCAAAAGCATGGACCTTTCACCAACTCATGTAAGTTGGTGTAAGGATTCCTGAAGTCTGATGCAACCCAAAACAGCCTAAGTGTCTCAGCAACATGCACTAAGTACTGAAGTGAAGAATGCTTCGGAAGTTTTACACAAAGCATTAGAAAATACTCTAAGTGTAAAATCTTCCGAAGCCAAGACCAATATCTTCCAAAGCCAAACATGAAGTCTTCCGAAGCTTCAGAGACAAAGTCTTCCGAAGCTTCAACCTATGAAGACAGATTTCTTCCGAAGACTTTTAGTACACATGCTTTATTTGATGTACTGTTCCATAAAGCACCTTTTCCGCTGCATCTCTGTAAAGTCACCAACTTACATGAGTTGGTGAAAAGGGCCTTGCTTTTGGTAACTGTACATTGAGGTCTTGAGTCTTCAACTTTCCACTTTATGTACTTTATCCTTTTTGTATTGTATAAGGATGTGAGCTATGGCATGTCATAGTCACAAGGTCAAAAGGCAGATATGCCTTTTGATCCTACAATTGATTTTGTTAGTGTCTAGTCAATTGTATCCAGCTGGCTTTCAAAGTATAGCCGGCTGTAGGTTGTAGTATAAGTATTTCAAGTTCTTGTATCTTTTCTTTATGCTTTGTAACACTTGTAAAAGAACTTGAGAAAGCAATATACTGCCTCCTTGAAACCCATACTCTCTCGTTCTGTCTCTTGCTTTACTTGTGTTCTTTGTATCACCTTTGGTTAGTCAGTTCACTGTTTGATTAGAGCTTAGTTAATCTCCTCATTGTGTTGTTGTGTTGTAATTGTGTTTAAGCCCTTAAACGGTCCTGCAGTTGGTGACTTTACAGAGTTGCAGCGGAAAGGTGGTCCAGCTTTATGGTAAAGTACATCAGATAAAGGCATATCTCTAAAAGTCTTCGGAAGAAATCAGTCTTCACTATTTGGCTTCGAAAGACTTTGTCTTTGAAGCTTCGGAAGACTTCACTTTTGGCTTCGGAAGATATTGGTCTTGGCTTCGGAAGATTTTACACTTAGAATATTTCTAGTGCATGATGTAAAACTTCCGAAGCATTTCTACTTCAGTTTTTTAGTGCATGCTTGCAGAGAGACTTTGGATGTTTTGGCTGCATCAGACTTATAGAAATCCTTACAGTTAACATCAACAATTTCATATCAAACAAATCCATGTTTCGGTCGCCGTTCATCTGTATCTGTTCTCATCTTTTAAACATCAGTTCAGGTAATTGAGTGTGTCCACAGACTCGAAATCACATGGGAACTAAAAGCCCTAATGTTGATTTCATCATTATGAACGAATTGGTGATCAATTGGTTCATAGTGATTTGGGGGTTTCATTTGAATTGTGTTTTTAAAATATGGAAACCGGGTTCTAGCAGGCCTAGGCTACCCAGCCTACTGGTTAAGAGCATGTACCCCATCTTTGAGGTCCCGGATTCGAACCCGGGCACCCTCAATTTATTTTTAAAATCGTTTTTTAATAGATTTAATTACAGAAAAATCTTAATAAATATAAAAATCATTTTTGTAAACTTTAATTATTTTTAAAATCACCAAATTATTTTCTGCAATTTTTCAAAATTAAATACTTATATATTCTTTTAATAAAATAGGATAACAAAAGTCATTTATAGTTTATTTCTTATAAAATGGACTCCAAATGATAGTTTAACTTAATAAACTATTATGGTCCATATGTTAATTCTAATTATAGTTCAATCATGTTTATTTTAAATGATTATAAAAATTAGTTACACTTTAAATTTAATTTTACCAATTATTATGAATGATTTAATTTAATCAAATTTTCTATGTGGTATAATACTTTTCATTGAATTAAAATATAAGTAATTCTATTATTAAATTTTATTTATTTATTCATCAAAACCCCAAATTTCTATTGAAACCCTAGTTCACATATGAAACGTTAAACTTATCTTTAAACTTAATCTTGGAATATATACGTTTAGGTATCTTGTAAAAGAAAATATTGGAGCACCATTTATATTACTTGATATTACCCTTAACATCAACTTATACTACATGTGAGTTTTCATGCCCTTCTTTTACCTATTTCACACCTTTTGGGGTGAAACATGTTAACGTATAAATTTACACTTGTAAATATCTTTATACTTGTAACGGCACTAGCAATTCACCTTTAATCTTCTCATGATTATTTGTAATATTGTGAGAATTATATGATATATTTTAACAATCATTAACTATTGTTGTAAGGATTCCTATAAGTCAAATGCATCCAAAACATCCAAAGTCTCTCTGTATGCATGCACTGAAGAACATAAATAGAAATGCTTCGGAAGTTTTACACCTTGCACTAGAAATATTCTAAGAGTAAAATCTTCCGAAGCCAAGACCAACTTCTTTCAAAGCCAAAAGTGAAGTCTTCCGAAGCTTCAAAGACAAAGTCTTTCGAAGCCAAAGAGTGAAGACAGATTTCATTCGAAGACTTTTAGAGACATGCTTTTATATGATGTACTTTACCATAAAGTTGGACCACCTTTCCGATGCAACTCTGATTAGTCACCAACTTACATGAGTTGGTGAAAAGGTCCATGCTTTTGGTAACTGTACATTGAGGTCTTGAGTCTCTGCTTTCTACTTTATATACTTTTATCCTTTTTGTAATATATTAGGATGTGAGCTATGGCATGTCATAGTCACTAGTCAAAAGGCAATCTGCCTTTTGACTCTACATTTGATTTTGTTGTCTAGTCTTTTGTATCCAGCTGGATTTCAAAGTATGGCCAGATGTAGGATGTAGTATATGTATCTCAAGTACTTGTAACTTTCTAAGTATGCTTTGTAACATTTACAATAGAACTTGAGAAGCAATATACAACATTCTTGAAAACCAAATACTTGTGTTGTGTGCTATCTTGTTCTGTCTCATTCTTACTTATGTTCTTAGCATCTTTCACTTAAAGTTAACCAGTTCCCTATTTGATCTGTTAAGTGTTCTAAGTAACTCTCCTCATTGTGTTGTTGTGTTGTAAGTGCATAACCTTCAAAACGGTCCTGCATTTGGTATCAGAGCATTCAAGGCTCTTGATATAAGATCTCACCATATTAAGATCCCTCAAACACACAAAATACTTAACAACTCAAATGGCAGTTATTACCAAAGCTGATATGTAAACAGGAACTATGACAAAGTCTCCACTAATCACTCCTAAAGACTTTGATAGTTGGTGTCAAAGAATGGAAGGCTTCATCAAGGCTCAAGACTCTAGGATGTGGGATTCTATTGTTGAAGGACCTTACATACCAAGCACCACTATTGCTACTGGTGGTGGTATGAATCCAAAGGTTGTGGCTGATTACTCTGAAGCAGAGAGGAAGAGAATAGAGATTGATCAGAAAGCCATGACAGCCCTTCAAGCTGCTCTTCCAAACTCCATCTACAGAGGCTTCAAGAAGTGCAAAACTGCCAAGCAACTATGGGAAGCACTGAAGCTGACGTATGAGGGGTCCACTGAAGCAAAGGAGAACAAGAAGGATCTCCTGAAGCAGCAGTTTGAAAACTTCACCTTCAAGGTAGGCGAAACCATGACTCAACAATACTTCAGGTATGTTGAGATTGTGGATACTCTAATGGATGTTGGAGTAACTCTTAAAAACAGGGACATTGTAAGGAAGTTTATGTCCTCTCTTCCTAGACAATGGAGACATTATTATGTTATTATCAAGAGGACTGAGAACCTTAAGACTCTTACTCTCACAGAGTTGTATGGTATTCTTAGTGGCTACCAGATGGAGATGAACATGCAAAAGTCATCTGATAACTCAAGCAATCAACTAAGTTCAGCCCTCTATGTGGTTGAAAGGGAAAGCATAGAACCACAACATCATCTTATATGCTACCCTGAAAACTCACAAATGGGCCCTTTCATCACTTTTCCAGAGACTCCAAGAGAAAGCTACACTCAAGGAAGTTCTTTCCAAGAGACAAGTTCTTCTCATGCCTTTGTCTCTGCTGATGAAACCACAAGCAACTTTCTCTTCACTCTTGAAGACCTGGATTGTATCCATTCAGATGACCTAGAGTACATGGAGATAGTTCAGCAGATGGCTCTTCTCACTCACAAAGCCAAAAAGTTCTACAAGAGGACAAGGAGGAAGTTTCCAAGCAATGCACCCAGTGAAAAGTTTAGGCTGATAAAAGCAAAGTAAGGTGTTACAACTGTAACCAGATAGGACACTTTGCAAGAGAGTGTATGGCACCAAGGACAAATGGTGGCCAAACACAAACCAGTCCAAACTAAACTGATAAAGCTCTCTAGAATGAGAAGCCAAAGCAGCAAGCTGTAGTTGTTGTTGAAGAATGAGGCTTGACTGGAGCTTTTAGGTAGAAGATGCATCTCCAAACCAAGCACTCATGGCAAACCACGATGAAGCCAAGGTATTGGAACATCATTGTACTCCTGAATGCATTGCTAAAGTTAATAGATACATGCCCTATAACTTAAAATGAGATCTGATCTTGAGTCCTTAAATATCTTAAAAGTTGATTTTAAAAGAGCTGAAAATGATTATAAACTAAAGATAGAAGACTTAGAGAAAACCATTTCAACTCTTAAACATGAGCACACAAACTGCAGGACTCAGATCAAAGACCTCATTACTAAGTTAACTGAATGCCTGGCTAAGCTTGTGATCAGCAAAGCCAAGGCAGAAAAATGTGTTCTTGAAGAAGAGACCTTCAAGAACATAATATCCTCATCCTTGCATGCAAAAGTTTTTTTTTATCAAAATAAGCAGGGACTGGGATCTTGTGAGATAGCTCCGCCACACACAATCTTGTCTGTAAGATCTCCTAGGTGTGGAACTTGTGAAGATGAGCTTCCCCTTATAGACCCTATGACTGAAGAGGATGAAGAGGAGATGATGGAGAATGGCTCTGAGAAGAGTGAAGAAGAGCATTCTAAGAAGGGTCACCATCCCTCTGAGGAGAGCAAAGCTGTTGGGATGACCAAGTTTAGGAGAAAGAACTTGATCAGGAAGGCCAAAAGAAAGTCCAAGAAGGCTCAAGAGATCAAGGCCAGCTTCAATTCTACACAGAAACAAGTCTTCATCTCTGCAGGATTTGAAGTGGTAAAGGCTGAAGATACCAACTTGAACTCCATCAACAAGAGTTCTTGTTCATGTCCAAATCATCCCATCATCAAGAAGAAGGCTGATCAGTTGTGCACCACTACTGTAAAACCCGAACCATCCAACTCCAAAGGTAGTTCTATCCCCACAAGAATTGCCACAATATTAGCAAAGATGAAGATGGAGAAGGAAAATGATGAAGTTCAGCCTTGTTCACAAAAGAAAACTCCTAGAAGGAAGAAAATGGACTGTGTTATGTGTGGGAGTACCTCTCATCTTGCTAAGGATTGTGTTTACAATCCAAAGAGTACTCTCCACATGACCAAGAAAGAAACTTCTAAGGCTTTGGAGAAGGAGAAGCAAGCTTCGGATGGAAAATCTCTTTCCTTCGGAAGCTCCAAAATGAAGAAGAAGACAAGTGGAAACTTGCCTTCCGAAGAAAACTTGGTCTCAGAAGAAAGAATACTTCCGAAGCACTGAAGCCTGCTGCAGTGAAAGCAAGATCTTCTGAAGGTCAAGTCATCAAAACTTCCGAACTCAACAAAACTTCCGAAGTATTGAAGGTCAAGTCTAAGCTTCCAAAGGTGATGTGGAAGTCAAAGAAAGACCAAGTGGCTGAAAGTTCTTCATCAACATCAGCAAATGATCCTTCTAGCATGACTATAGGATCAATTAATGTTGCATTGTCTTCAACTTCTTTTGATGAGCCCAAGACCAATGAGGCTTGGGTTTCCAAATGTAACTAACCATCTCTTTTGTGCAGGAACAACTCAAGACAAACAGAAATGTATGGATCATCGATAGTGGCTGTTCCGGGCACATGACAGGCAATAGGTCACTACTCCAAAAGTTTGAAAGAATTAATGGAGGACCAGTTGCTTTTGGAGGAGATGCAGGAGGTTACATTATAGGAAGGGGCAAGGTCACAAATGGTAAGCTCAGCATTGAGAAGATAAACTTTGTCAAGGAGCTTGGGTACAATCTTTTGAGTGTATCTCAATTTTGTGACCAGAGTCATAACATGCTCTTTACTGAGCGTGAGTGCATTGTTCTCAGGCCCGGGGTGGTCATTCTTCATGAGGACATTCTGCTCAGAGCGCCCAGGAAAGGGAACATGTACAAGATGGATTTGCAAGAAACATCTCCCTCAGGAGAAGTTTCATGCTTTCTATATAAAGCAAATAATAATGAGTCTTTCCTCTGGCAAAAAAGAATGTGCCATGTAATCTTTAAAAATATGAATAAATTAATTAAGAATGATTTGGTAACTGGAATAACAAAGAAAAAGTTTACAAGTGATGAGCACTGTGTTGCATGCCTGAAATGGAAGCAACACAAGGTATCTCACAAGCCAAAGGAAAGAAATTCCATCATTAATCCCCTAAACTTATTACGTATGGATCTCTTTGGCCCCACCAGTGTAATGACTCTAGAAAGGGGCTCTTATTGTTTGGTGATCACAGATGACTTTACTAGATTCAGTTGGGTCTTCTTTCATAGAACTAAGGATGAGACCCCTGAGATTCTAAAGAATTTCATCTTAAAGATTGAGAATCAATGTGATCACAAGGTCAAAACCATAAGATGTGATCAGGGAACTGAATTCAAGAATCAAATCCTTGATACATTTTATGATGAAAAAGTATTACAAGACAATATAGTGCTCCCATGACTCCTTAGCAAAATGGTGTTGCTGAGAGGAGAAACATTACACTAACTGAAGCTGCAAGAACTATGTTGTCTGACTTTAAACTGACAATCACATTCTGGGCAAGGGCAGTGAACACTGCTTGCTATGTGCAAAACAGAGTTTTAGTAGTTAAGACACATGGTAAGACTCCTTATGAACTTTGGCATAAAAGAAAACTTTTCATTGGTTTTCTCAGATCATTTGGATGTCCTTGCACCATCTTGAATACCAAAGATCAAATTGCCAAGTTTGCTGAGAAATTAGATGATGGACATTTTATTGGATACTCTTCTCAAGCTAAAATTTATAGAGTGTACAATCTCAGAACTAGAGTAGTTGAGGAGTCAACCAATGTAACTTTCAATGAGCACACTCACAGTGTGAAGGTTCTGGTCCGGATTGGCTATTTGATCTTGATTTAGTTACCAACTGTTTTAACAAATCTTGTGAGCATGTTTCAGGGTCCATAAATATACTACCTACAGGTGATCCTGACCCAAGATTTGAGCTAAGAAGACCTTCAAGCTACACCTCTTCAGCTCCAGTGGTAACCAATCCTGCAAATGAAGCTTCTACCAGCACATCAATGACAAATCCTGCTGATACTTCTGAGGTGCCTTCAAATTCCATCTCAGAGGCACAAAACTCTAAGAAGGAGCTTCAAATGTTGGAGAAAATGGTGGTGGTGAAAGTGATCAAGAATTCCTTGATGCTGATAACCACTCCATTGAAGACAACATCAATGATGTCACACACTTATTAGATCAAGTCAATCTTGATAAGTGTGCTGATGTGGAGGGTGAATCCTCCTTGCCAGATCAGTTGTTATCAAATTTAGATATGTCTAAGAAACTTGTTATGATCCCTCAGCTAAGGACTACAAGTCTCATCCTAACACAAACATCATTGGAGATGTTGATTCAGGGGTGAGAACAAGAGGACAAACCCATGATGCAAATGTTTGTCTTCACTATTGTTTCTTGTCCCAGATAGAGCCAAAGAAAATTGATGAGGCTCTAAAGGAGGAAATTTGGGTTGAAGCTATGCAAGAGGAGCTGCTTCAAGTCAAAAAGCAAAAGGTTTGGAACCTATGTCCTCTTCTTCAAGGGAAGATTACCATAGGAACCAAATGGGTGTTCAAGAATAAGAAGGATGATAGAGGACTTGTCATCAAGAACAAGGCAAGACAAGTTGTTCAAGGGTATACTCAAGAGGAAGGAATTGACTACACAGATGTTTTTGCTCCTGTAGCAAGACTTGAAGCTGTTAGGATATTCCTAGCTTTTACTGCATCCAAGAACTTCAAGGTCTACCAACTTGATGTCAAGTGTGCTTTTCTTTATGGGGTGATTGATGAAGAGGTGTATGTCAGACAACCACCTGGGTTTGCAGATCCCGGTCATCCTAATTATATCTGCAGGCTGGATAAAGCTCTTTATGGGCTGCACGAAGCACCAAGGAAGTGGTATGAGACTCTATCTCAGTATCTCTATCAGCATGGATACAAAAGGGGTACTATAGATGTGAAGGAGTGTTGAAGGGTATGCACTTAAAACACAACAACACAATGAGGAGAGTTACTTAGAACACTTAACAGATCAAATAAGAAACTGGTTAACTTTAAGTCAAAGATGCTAAGAACATAAGTAAGAATGAGATAGAACAAGATAGCAAACAACACAAGTATTTGGTTTTCAAGAATGCTGTATATTGCTTCTCAAGTTCTATTACATATGTTACAAAGCATACGATAAAAGTTACAGGTACTTGAGATACATATACTACATCCTACAGCCTGCCATACTTTGAAGGCCAGCTGGATAAATAAGACAAGACAACACACAAAATCAAATGTAGAGTCAAAAGGCAGATTGCCTTTTGACTAGTGACTATGACATGGCATAGCTCACATCCTAATATATTACAAAAAGGATAAAATTACATAAATTAGAAAGCACAGACTCAAGACCTCGATGTACAATTACAAAAAGCATGGACATTTTCACCAATTCATGTAAGTTTGTGACTTTAAAGAGTTACAGCGGAAAGGTGGTCCAGCTTTATGGTAAAGTACATCAGATAAAGGCATTTCTTTAAAAGTCTTCAGAAGAAATCTGTCTTCACTCTTGGGCTTCTGAAGACTTTGTTTTTGAAGCTTCGGAAGACTTCATTTTTGGCTTCGGAAGATGTTGGTCTTGGCTTCGAAACATTTTAGACTTAGATTATTTCTAGTGCGAGGTGTAAAATTTCCGAAGCATTTCTACTGATGTTCTTCAGTGCATGCATGCAGAGAGACTTTGGATGTTTTAGCTGCATCAGACTTATAGGAATCCTTGCAAACTCCCCCTAGGCAGATGCTACCAAAACATTTGAAGATCTTCAGCTGTTGACAGTCCTCATAATGATGATGACCATGCCGTTCTTCATTAGATGGTCAGGATAACTCAGACTCTCATAATATCTTCTCATCTCAAAGAGATCATGCAAAGGTAGGTTAAATAAGTCTTTCCATGTGTATACCTTGTCACCACCTTAATCTCTAATCACATGCCATCTATCTGGATTAGTTATGAAGGTCTAGGATAAGATGGGTCTCTCAGCTGCAAGAGGAACCACTTGAATTGGAGTTGATTGGGCTGCCTCCTCATGTACTTCCTCAGGTTGATTTCACTCAGCCTGAGGTGTAGAGGTGGATGATTCAGGCTTTTTCTTCTTCTTGTTGATTAGTCTTGTCTTGCTCAGTTGGATGTTCCTCCCTCACAGGTTCAAAAGGAGAGGGAGTTTGACCCTGCTGTGGATTAGAAGATGAAGCTTGTTGAGGCTCAGCAGGAGGTCCAGGTTGTGTTGTCTCAAATTGTTCAACCTTAACTTCCACTTCAGGTGGGGCTTGACTTAGAGGGGAGTGTAAGTAAATTAGCTCTCCACTCTTGATCTTCTGCTTGATTACCCTGATGTGCTCATCCATTGTAGATAGAGACATAGGGCCAAGTCTCCTTCCGGAGAATCGATACAGCTTCAAGAAGCTCATCATCCTTTGTCTGTCAGAAGACTTCTTCATACTCTTATGGATGATGGCTTTTGACTTTGCAGCCTCTTCTCTCATCTTTGTCTTTGTTGACTTTGTTCCTTGAGCACTTGAAGTTCAAGCTGTTTGAGATACTCAAACTCAATGTACTCAAAGGACAAGGGTAGAAGTGCAGATGCTTGGTAGAGACCTGTGGCACTCAGGTAGTTGATCATGTTTTGCCTATCTGTTTTGTTGTCTACCTAGGGTTCTTGTGTAGCTACCACAACCTCTTGCACAGGGCTTTCTTGAACTGGGGAGAGAGTAGGAACATGCTTGTATATTCTTTTCCGTCTCTTCTCCTCTTTGAATTGGAGAAGTAGCCTTGCATCCTCTGCTTCCTTCATCTCTCTTGACACTTCCATGTAAGCCAATTCATTTAGTTCCTCTAAAAGGAGAGATATAATCTAATCTATGTCATAGTTCTTGGTTTGCAGGTAAGTAATCCTGACTGCCATCAACTCATCATCTTGAGTGTTTGGTCTGGGGGCAGCCCTGATTGTAGCTTGCATAAAACCTGAAGACCTAGAGGAACTTTCTCCCATTAGCTTCCTCTCCCTCTCCCTTTCCTCCTCCTCAATCTCCTTAGGAGTTAGAATTCTTTTCCCTTTGTCACCCACAGACCTTTGTGACACAAGGTGGAGAGAGCTTTGGCCTTTATTGCTTGGTGTAGCATCCAAGCTCTGGCCAGAGAGAGGTTGTGAGACACCTTCACCAGCAGGTGTTTCACTGAGGGGATGAATTTCTGAAGTAGTTGGTGGTGTGACAGGGCTCTCAGGCTCTATCACTGGGCCTTCAACCAAGGTTTTCCCTTTGAAGCTAATCTCAAGGTCTGCCTCAACATCCAGTTGAACAATGACATTACCTGATTGCCTTTGTCTCCTTCTTAGACTGAACTCTTCAGTAATTCTGTCTTGAATCCTTTATGCTAACCTGTCAGCTTGTCTAGATTGACTTGGGTTGACAAGTGGCATGATGATCAGGTCAAGACTTTCATAGTAGTTCAAGGTCTGAAAATTGAACACCTCTTGCTGCCCTTGAACTCTTTGAAGAATGAGGGCTCTTTTATTAGCATCATACCTCCACCCAATAAGGTAGTTTGACGTTCCTTGAGGTGGGGATGATATAGCCCTTGGAATGCCTTCCTCAAAGAGACTCCTAATGAAATAGTCTATAGTGTCCACATCAATGTGAACTTGAGGAAGTTGCTATGTATGCACAATTGCAAGTGATGATGGTGAGTCCTAAATGTCCATACTCCCTGAAGAACTCCCTGCAACTGTGACTGTAATGACTTTCTCCCCCTTTTTGGTAGCATCACTCTCTTGCATAGGTGAGCTAGGAGTTAGGTCAATCACATTCAAAGGTTCTTGTGTTCCTAGTTTGAGCTCTCCTTAAAGGTCTCCTAGCTAGTTTTTCCCTGAGATAAGATATCTCAAGTTGCTGATCATTGACCCATTTGTGCAGGGTGGTCACCTGAGATTCAAGGTGACTAACCTTAGAGACTAAATAGGAGCATGTTCTTAACAGTTTTTGCACCTTTAATCTAAATTCCCCTCACCTTCATCAGAAGAATCATTGGGGGATGAGATTATTGGACCAAAGTCCTCTCTCTCACCACCAGCTTCAGGTTCTTGGCTGTTGGATTTCCTCTGCATATTGACAGCCTCAGTTGAAGTGTCAATGGGTTGAGTTGCCATGGTTGAGGTCTTAATGATGTAATCACTTGCAGAAGTAAGAGCCTCTTCCATATGGACAGGTTCAGGAAGATCCACCTCAGTGATAGGTGACTGATGTGGGCTAGACAAAGGAGACTCAGGAGTACTCATCTATCTTTGAGTAGGGGAAGAGTAAAGAGACTCATGGTACTCACTGAAACCTAAGTCTTCATCAGTATAGAATGAGAGGTTGGGCATGGGTTTATTTAAGTCTAAAAGCTGGGGATGGTAACTGTGCCCTAAAGGTTGTTCACTTGAGTGTTGAGACTCAGAGTGAAGGCTTAAGGCAGTTGGGCTTGTGAGCTCATCAAGGTGAGCATGAGGAACCTCACCACTGATTCTTGAAGAGATGGGAGTGGTTTGCTCCTCAACGGAAGTGGGAGTTCTAGTGTCCACTTCCTCTTGTATGGGTGAGTGTATGGGGGCCTGCAAAAACTTAATAGCTTGAGAAGGGGTTTGTTTGGATTTTCTTTGGTAGGTGAGGGTGATTTGTGGTCTTTTTGGTGGTTGGGAGGTAGAAGGTGTGGGTTCAGCACTAGCTTGTGTTGCTAGGTTGTCACCTTGAGCAATAAGCTCTAACATTTTTGGGACAAGGGCTGTTTCTACCCCTAAGAAGCCTACAGTTGGCTTCTTCATAATTTAAAGATGCCGGGCTTTATCTGTCCCAATTTAAGAATATTATCTGTTTCCCTCAATTGTGAGCCCAGTTCACAGTTGAGAATGTGTTGTACATATCTAGGAAATATATAATACTCTAAGGAGTCCAAGTTAGGAAGCAAATTTGTATAAACAAACTGAAAGTACCTGAACTTGACCCCTTGAACCATTCCATGCACTATGAAGGAGAGATCATTAGGAATCTGGTCCCACCCTCCATGCTTGTTTGACAAGCTGTGGATAACCACATGAAGCAAGTATTTCCATTTTGATAAGACCTTCCCTTTCCTGAAGGACTTACAGAGAAATCTCCCTCATTGCCCATCTGCTCAAAGGAATGATTTACAGCTTCCTTTGGGAAGGATAACTCACCTTCTTCATCATCCAGCTGCAAGTGAGTGTTGATGATGGCCAGAGTGATGAAGATTGTCCTCCCCTACACTGTGGCAGACAATGCCTTCTCCCCATCCATAATGACCTCTTGGCAGGTCTTCCAGAATTCAAGCAAATGATCCTCATAGAGAGTATGATCAATGGTTAGGGAGGTGAGGTAGTTGGATAGAGCCAGAAAATGGCAAACCTTTGAGCAACTTTCATCTTTCTCAGAGCTCAACAGAGCAACCTGGTTGTGTTGCCTGTGAAGTTGCATGGAGAAATTTGGGTTGTTTCTACGGTTTAGGTTGGCCATTTTGAGAAGCTTAAGGGTGAAGGAAGATGAAGAACAAAGGCGGTTTGGGAGAATTTAGGTATAAGAAATAGTATAATTGAAGAAGATAGTGAAAGAGGGGGAACCACTGGGTATTTATGTGAAAAGGATTTGAGACAAAGTTAATGAGAGAGGATAAACTTTGAAATCCGGATGTCGGTCCCACCTCTGAAAAGTAGTTTATTTTTGCCCAAAAAGTAGTTTTCTTGGAAGTCGAGAAATCTTTCGAAGGTTATTTGCTTCGGAAGTTTTGAAGAAAAAAGCGTCTGAAGGCATATTGGCTTCGGAAGATATCTCAAAGTTTTTGAGAAATTCGCTTCGGAAGAGAATTAACACTCAGAGTTTTTATTATAAAGAGAATGAAAACTTTCGTAGATAAATTGCTTTCGGAAGAAACTTGTTCTTTTAAAACATAAAAGTACTTGAGTTGATATTAAGTTTCGGAAGATATTTCAGAAATTTCTTCCGAAGGTAAAATTACCGAAGTAGTTATTTGTTTACTGAAGACATATATCTTCCGAAGGTAATTTTAAATCTTCCGAAAAGAAAAGAGATAAAAATTTTCACAAATCTAAGAAATGCCTTTTGAAAAAAATTTTCTTCCAAAGAAAACAAGGGCTTATGAACGTGATGAAATAGACAATTTAGGACACATAGGTTTTAGAAATAATATGAATAAGTTTTAAGAAAAGCTATTCAAAGTTAATCATCCCAATAGCTGATACAAGATATCTAAATCTCTGCTTATCAAAAGCTTTAGTGAAGAGATCAGCATATTGTTCATTTGTGTTAACTTTGAATAGTTTGATTAATCCCTTTTCAAAGTTATCTCTAATCAAATGATACCTGATATTGATATGTTTTGTCCTTGAGTGCTGCACATGATATTCTGTGATTGAGATAGCCTGTTGTTGTCTATGTGGATGGAAGTCTCTTTGAAATTGAATCCATAGTCCAGCATCTAGTTTTTAATCCAAAGCACTTGAGCACAGCAGCTTGCAGCAGCAATGTATTCAGCCTCAGCAGTTGATGCTGACACACAAAATTGTTTCTTACATTGCCAAGAGACTACTCATCCACCAAGAAATTGACATCCCCCTGATGTAGACTTTGCAGTCATGTTGCAACCACGATAGTCACTATCTCTATAAGCATATAGATTAAAGTCAGAATTCTTTGGATACCAAAGGCCAAGTGACGGAGCACCATTGAGATATCTTAAAATTCTTTTGACGTTGACCAAGTGTGACATCTTGGGGTTGGCTTGATATCTTGCACAAATGCATGTAGCAAACATGATATCTGGCCTGCTAGCTGTGAGGTACATAAGAGACCCAATCATTGTTCTGAAGAGATGTTCATCAACACACTCCCCCTCAAGATCAGGTCCAGGTGAGTGATTTATGGCTATGGATTTCTTAGCAACCTTACAATCAGTCATGTTGAATCTCTTAGGTATGTCTTGTACATACTTTGACTGACTTATGAAGATGCCATTGTCAACTTGCTTCACTTGAATTCCTATAAATAATTTGAGTTCCCCCATGGCATTCATTTCAAACCTGTCCTTCATCAGCTTCTCAAAGTCTTTGCAGAGCTTTGGATTAGTTGACCCAAAGATAATGTCATCTACATATTTTGAACTACCATTATGTCATTTTTTGTTCCTTTGATGAAGAGAGTTCCATATATAGTACCCCTTTTGTAGCCATGTTGACAGAGATACTAAGATAGAGTCTCATACCACTTCCTTGGTGCTTGGTGCAACCCATAAAGAGCTTTATCAAGCCTGCAGACATAATCAGGATGATCAGGATCTGCAAACCCATGTGGTTGTCTGACATACATCTCTTCATTAATCACCCCATAGAGAAAGCACACCTTACATCAAGTTGGTAGACCTTGAAGTTCTTACATGCAGTAAAAGCTAGGAATATCCTAACAGCTTCAAGTCTTGCTACAGGAGCAAAAACATCTGTGTAGTCAATTTCTTCTTCTTGAGTATACCCTTGAACAACTAGTCTTGCCTTGTTCTTGATGACAAGTCCTCTATCATCTTTCATATTCCTAAACACCCATTTGATTCCTATGGTAGTCTTCCCTTGAGGAAGAGGACATAGGTTCCAAACCTTTTGCCTTTTGAATTGAAGAAACTCCTCTTGCATAGCTTCAACCCAACTTCCATCTTTTAGAGCCTCATCAATTTTTTTTGGCTCTATCTGGGACAAGAAACAAGAGTGAAGACAAATATTTGCATCATGGGTTTGTCCTCTTGTCCTCACCCCCGAATCAATATCTCTAATAATGTTTGTGGTAGGATGAGACTTTGTCAGGCCGTGTACGTACGGAATACTAAATGATAATGCGTGAAACCAGATCAAATAGTGTGGAATCCTATTTGTTTAGCGATCCAATCAGTGAGAACGCAATCCCGATCAATCTAACGATTAAAGGAACGTTAAGAACTAGTAGAAAACGATCAAATGCGAACTATGAACTTGGAATAGGCTTTTGGGATGCTCTGGACGGCTAGGTTATGAGTATATATCAAAAGTTATGTTTTTCCACGAATGAAGTGGTATTTATAGGTTTGCAGTCTTAATTCGTGCGACTAAACCATTAGCATGGTTCAGTCGTGCGACTGACCCATGCGACTGATTCATACACACGACTAAAAGTTCAGTCGTGCGACTGATTCAATCTCATGTCTCACTCGTATGACTGATCCAGTCGTCTGGTTCAGTCGTGCGACTAGGTTATTAGCATGATGAATTCATGCGTATGGTCCATAAGTATGGTCCATTCGCATGAATCATCATATAACAACTTCAAACCTATATAATAAGTTTATATATATGAATCAGATATAAGTAAACATCAAAGCACAAATCATATATTATTACATTGTTTCATTACACATATGTAAGCCATGACAAGTTTTTACATTAAGCACATAAACTAGGGACATGTGTATCAACAAACTCCCCTTTGGACCTAGTTTACTCTAACGTCTGACATTCTTCATATGCTCTTCAAACCTCTTGTATTTCTCCTCTGTTGTGACTACTGCGTGTATTTCATATGCAAAGTAGAGCCGTATCACATTCTGGAATTGGAGAACTTGTACAATATCCCGCGCATCATAGAACAGTGGCCACTTGTATAAAGTGTAGACATCTTCAGCTGACAAGTTGGTAAGCCACATTGGGTCAAATACCCTGATAGTTTCCATTTTTCCCTCTCTGTTTATAACTATGACCACTTCACCCGTCCTCTAGTCATAATACCACCATTTGAAATGTGGAGTGAAGTCCTGAGGCATTTCCCATAAGGGAATCTTCGACCTCATGCGTAGGGGACTCCACTTCAACACTACTTTAGGCTTTCTAGATATGGGATCCACCTCAGACTTGCGAATAAACCTCTTCGGTTGTTGACGTCTGAAGTTTACCCACCTGGTGTGGTATTCCTTCTTTAATGCAGCTTCAAACCAACCTGACATCTTTCTGGGATCAGCATACAGCAGATTTAAGCATGCCAGTCGGTTGAGCTCAAAGCCTGGGAGAGTCTTCAGATCATGAGGATACCTGAAGTGCTCTATTCCCTTCTCCCTTTTCATAGCATAAACGTTTAAGTCCTCAAAATACGCCCACGCTATAATCTTGCCAGACACCTTCTGATGTTTCTTGACTTTGTAGAGTTTGGTGTAGGCATTTTGCTTTGGAGCTGTGCGCTGGGCTCTTATTTTAGCAAAACAAGCTGCCCATTCAGCCTTCTTTATATAAACATCTGCATCCGAGGCTTGGGCTTGGCTTTCATCCTTATCTTTTTCTTTCTCCATTTCATCCAGTTTTTCAAATGTAGCACTGCCGAGAGTGTCACCCAAGTTGGGGATCACATTTCCCTCTTGGTCAGTGTACTCTGGGTAGTGGTCAGACGTGACATCCTCTATCTCTATTTCATCAACATCGTTCAACTCATCATCACTTATAACATCGACATTTGAAGCGTATTTGACGAGCTCATCAGGATTCAGTCTGAACATCTCAGCAAGTTGCTCGTTGGTCAAATCATGTATAATTTCTCCTTCTTTGGGAGTATAGCTCACTAGCCTTCTCACGATTCCTTGCAAATCAAGAATCATGGTGAATTGAGACTTGATTTGCTGAAGGGGAGCAATATCGTATTCATCTTGTTGTGAAGTATTATCTGCTTGATTTAAACATTTAACACAACAATCATTAGTAGTTAATCAAGACATTTAAACATTGATAAACATAGATAATTATAAGTTACATTAATGTAATACACAAATCAAGTACAAAAGTTTTTAAAATACAACCCATCTAATCAGTACTTTTATATTGATCGGTCAATTCTTCAGCTGGAGGAGCTGAAGATGAGTCTTCTTGATCTTGAGCTCTCTTAGAACGCCTTTCTTTAGCCTGAGTAGAAGCTGATGCAACAGCATCACCTTCTTCGTCATCATCGTCCTCTTTCTCCTTTTCACTCTGTCCTTCATCATCACCCTCATCTTCTTTACCCGAATAATCATCATCATCATCATCATCATCATCATCATCGTCATCTCTTTATCTGATATTTAAAGGCTAATCTTTGGATCCTTTGAGCCTTAGCATAATCTTCTTGTTCTTTCTGTCTAGCTCTTCTATCCTTTGACAAAATGTGCATATGGTTCCAGGAGCTGTGTAATATGCTCAGCTTGAGCAGCATTGAGCTCCATAAGCTAGTTGAGCTGTGCAGCTCTTTGCTTATCTTTGGCAAGCAGCTTTAGCACAATCCGGTTGAGGTTGGCTAGATGTTCCTCTAACCTAATAGAGGGTAGAGTGGATCCATTGCTCATTTGGACTTGAGTAGATGTCCCGGCTTGTTTGGTGGTGGTAGTGGTGGTGGATGTGGTGAATATGGGAGGTGGAATAGGAGTGGATGGTGAAGGGGTGGCTGTGGTAGTGGTGATAGGAGGTGTGGTAGTGGTGGTAGTGGGTGTGGTAGTGGTGGTGGTAGATGTGGTAGAGGTGGTGGATGTGGTGGTAATCAGGGTAATCCTCCTCCTCTTGCTCTTCATGCCATAGGGCTGAGCCATCCGCTTCTTCCTCGAGCCCTTAGAAGAGGATGCTCCCCTGAGCTGATGGGCTAGTCACGGATGTATGATGGATCAGTGACATCGGCAGCAGCACCCCTGGACTCACCCTGGCGTCCGCCAACCGCCGCAATCCCACTCTCAGTGGCAACAACCTTACTGCCCACTGTCCTTACCAGCGGCTCCTCATCTAACTCTTCCTCCTCATCTGGCAGGAAGTCTTGATGGAATGCAACCCTCTTAGTTCCACCCTGAGTGGATGGGGGAGATGATATATCAGTAGCAGTGGCCCTTGATGGAGTAGGGCCAGTATCTCCACCATCTTCACTGTCATTGTCATCGTCAGTGGGTAAAACTATAGGCTCTGTGTCTGAATCACTATCATCATGATGCCACTTCTTGCGAGCGGGCGCCACGTAGTCCTACCGGGCCAGATGCCCAAACAATCTCCTCACCGGGGGCTTCACCTGCTTGCCCCCGTACACTTTCATCCTCCCAAGCGTCGTATCATCCATAACCTCAAGAGTGACCGCATCATCTCTCTCCTTCGGCAGTAGAGGAAGCTTGTGATCAATAATAATCTGTATAAAACGAGGGTACATACAGAAGCCTTCCTTTCCCTTGGCCTCTATATTCTCTAACATGTACGTGAAGATCATACGAGAGAAACTAAACGGATGGTTTAGTAACAGAGCTACGTAAGCATTCTGGATTTGATCAGACATCTCATCAAAACCACCTTTCCGTGAGGCTATGCACTTGAGGAGCACATGGGTCAAGTACTTGAACTGGGGGTACATGTTGCTCTTGTTGAGCACACCTGCATTAATGTCCCCAGCGTACTTGATCCGAAGAAAACATCCCCGAACCGTCAGGGGATGCAGCCTGGTTGGGCAGTCACCATCCTCGCCCAACTCCAAAACCCTCCTCAGATCATCCTCGCTGATCTCTATCTCTTCACCAAAAATAGAGCTCCGAATACGATAAGGCTCAGTGGACCTGTCTACTACAACGCTTTCCAAGAAAGCCTGCTGAATTGATCGATATGGTATGCATGGTGTAGAGATGGCCTTGAAGATCCTCGATCTCCGCAAAAAGGCAATAAT
The DNA here is from genome assembly GCA_025215565.1 of Flaveria ramosissima. Taxonomy (NCBI): domain Eukaryota; kingdom Viridiplantae; phylum Streptophyta; class Magnoliopsida; order Asterales; family Asteraceae; genus Flaveria; species Flaveria ramosissima. Next base: position 46,460,633 of record CM046029.1, on the reverse strand, counting down.
CCCCGTGAACTCATAAGCGTTCCGGGATGTGACATCAAGATGAGCACAGAGGTTGTGCTTCGTGCTCATAGTCCATCTGCTAGCCATGTTTCTGTAACACAAGACACATATACGTTAGAATTTGTGTAAATGAATGACATTTGAATTTTAATGAACTTGAATCATTTTGTTCAGTCGTGCCAATGGACAATGCGACTGAGTCTTAGTCGAGCTATTGCGCTCAGTCGTACGATTGAGCCTGCGACTGAGCTTAGTCGTATACTGTCCCATTCGGTTGAACCAGTCGTGCGACTGAACTCATACGCATGGTTCATTCGTTCGATTGAGTCGTTCGCCTAGCTCATTCGTGCGATTGATTCATTCACCCAGCTCAATCGTGCAATTGAAGTTCATCAGCGTGTCCATTCGCATAAGTCTCTGTTCGATAATTTAAAATCAGTTCTTGGTCTATACATGATGTAAACCATTGTGTTCAGGCTCATTACCCTCGCAGGCATTCAAGATAACACCTAATACTATTTCAATCAACGATTAAGTCCATTTTAGTGGTTTATTTTGAAGATTATTTTCTAAGTTCTTGTTTTGTCCGATTTTGGACATTTGGGCTAGGTTAACCGGGACATTGACGTTAATTTTGGTTGCACATTACCTGTAGATACAGTGAGTAATAGTTAGAGTCACAAACACGATGCTAAATCAATAAAATGAAATTTGGCAGAGAATCGGTGCTTTCGTGCGACTTGAGAGCGATTGAGGAGTGATAAGAATGAGCGACCGACTCCCCTCTATTTATACTGAGTTTACCTTCAGTCGTGCGACTGGACCTATTCGCACGATTCATTCGTGTGACTGGGGCTCAGTCGTGCGACTGGCTTAGTCAGTCACATCTATTCGTGCAATTAGTTCATTCTGGTGATCCAATCGCATGGATTGATCCATGTTTATGTTCCAATTGTACGTCTGGTCCATACGTATAGTTCAATCGTGCGATTGGCTCATACTCATGATTCAATCGTTCGACTGGTCCATACTTATGGTCTAGTCGTGCGAATGGCTCAGACTTATGAGTTTGACCTCATGCACTTTTAAACACTTTACCTGTTAACTATTGATAAGACGTTATGGCTGATGATCATCTCAGACATGACCTTTTTAATTTGAAAAACTGTTGATCACTACTGACGTGATCCTTTTGACTTAAAACTGATTGGTCACCTCAGACGTGACCTCTTTTAGTTTTAAACTGATTGGTCACCTCAGATGTGACCTCTTTTAGTGAGTGATTTACAGATTGAATCCAGATGTATAGTCCAACTTTTACCTACCAAATGACTAAAAATAAATAGATATAAACAACTAGAAATTTAAAAACATAACAAGTCATATTTTTGAATTTTCTTTTTGATTTGAGGTAGATTAAAATGTTAGATTTTTCTTCCTGGACAGCTCAGCTTCAAGTTAATTTGATCATTTCTGGAACGATTCATTATGGAATCATACAGGTGTATCTAAATCATTTGGGACATTTAAATAAAACATTTTGATGCTAGATTCTTGTTTTGACCGAGAGTCAAGATCAATTTTACGAAATCATACTAGAGCTATAAGATGCAAATACTGATTTTGACTGTCAAGCATTGCAGCCACGATGATTGTCAGTATATTTGTCTTCTTAAATTCATACATAAATTTTTGACTCACACTAGTGATGCATTAGGTTATATTATTTCAACAAGCATTTGTGGATCCCACACTTATATGGTAATCAATATTCCTCAGGAGATTTTTGAGCGGTCTACGGGTATTTGACAAGAAGAGACTATTCTAAGAGCTTACAAAAGATGCCAAGCCTCAGGTCAGTGTCATCGCACAGCAGAGAGGCGCAAAAACCAATGAATTCTAGAATATTTAGGTTATGCTTATCCTCAGGTCAGTGCCATCGCACAGCAGAGAGGCACACAACCTATCTTCTTGTGAGAGCAATTTTCTTTTCTTTTTGCACGTAACGCACCAACAACATTTGTTATTAGCTTGATAGCGCTTACATTTTGTTTTCGTGCTTTGCTCTTTTATGGTCATCCGCACACATTTGTGGCGTTTATTTTGCTCGTCACCCCTTATTGGAACTACGTTGATTGTGTTAACCAGGGATAAGATGGGAACCCACAGCAAGTTGAACAACTTAGTTTGAATTTAAATCACCAATGAGATCTACTCATCTATTGTGTTGAATCTACCGACACATCATATAATGAACTAGCAACCTGTAGGTCTATTTTCTTTATGTTACCTCAGTAGCAGACTAGTTTTACTATCATTTTTCCTTTTATTTTGCTTAGACTTCTCCGATTTATACTTTGAATTTTTCATCTTAATCATTTAGGTGCTTTTGAGGTCCCAAACAATTTGTTCCCTGTGTAATATTATTTTCCATAAGCATTAAATCAGAATAACAGATTTGATTTCATTTATTTTAGTTAATCTGCCTTCCTCCCTCGTTTTTTTTAAGTAATTAAATACTGCATGAATTAAATTCTATGCTAACCTATTCTCCCCCTAAAATTCTAAAACTAAAAATATTTTTGTGTTTTGGATTTTAATAAAGAGGAAAATAAAATAAAACGAAAGAAAATAAAAAACATGTTAGACTATGCACTTTCTTCCTCTAGAATCACATCACTTTTCTTTTCACGCCATTAACCTCTAAAAGATATAAAAACCTCGGTTTATCAAGTGCTTTTGTGTAGAGGTTGGCGCGTTGAAAATCCGTATTTATTTTAACAACATCGATTTATTGCTTTTCGAAACAGTCACGTATAAAGTGATATTTAATACCGATGTGTTTAGTTTTAGGATGTTGGACTGGATTTTTGGTGACAGCAATAGCATCAGAATTATCAACAAAAATAGGAGTGTTAGAGAATTGCAAACCATATTCGCGCATTTGCTGTTGAATCCAAATGATCTGCGAACAGCAACTTGCAGCAGCAACGTATTCAGCTTCACAAGTTCACAGAGCAACCGATGTCTACTTCATACACTGCCAGGTGACTAACCGTCTACCAAAGAATTGACATCCTACAGAAGTTGACTTGTAATTCATCTTGCAACCACTATAATCCGAGTCACTATACGCTGTAAGCACAAAATCATCATCATGAGGATACCACAACCCGAGTGTTGGAGTACCCTTCAGATAGCGATAAATCTGTTTCACACCAATGAGATGATTTACTTTTGGTTTTGCCTGATATCTTGAACAAAGACACGTGGCATACATGATATCAGGACGAGACGCTGTGAGATACATAAGGGATCCGATCATTCCTCTATACATTGTAGCATTAACCAGATCACCATTTTCGTTGGGTGCCACATCATGATTCGTGGCAAGTGGAGTTCCAGCAACTAAAGCATTCTCCATGTCAAACCGATTGAGGATGTCCCCTACATATTTAGTCTGATGCAAGAAGATTCCTTTTGGTGTCTGATCCACCTGTAGTCCTAGGAAGAACTTCATCTCCCCCATTGCATTCATCTCGAACTCTGCTTTCATTACAGATTCAAATTCTTTACATAATTCTTCATTCTTGGAACCAAAGATTATGTCATCTACATATATCTGTACCAGCAGTAAATCACCGTCTTTTTCTTTGATGAATGATGTACAATCAATCACTCCTCTGCGAAAACCGTGTTTCATAAGATGAGTCGAGAGCATCTCATATCAGGCTCTAGGGGCTTGATGGAGCCCGTAGAGAGCCTTGTCCAGTTTGTAAACTCTGTCCTGATGATAAGGGTCCTCAAATCCTTTGGGTTGAACCACAAGTCGAGCCTTGTTTCTGATTATAACCCTTTGGTCATCTTTCTTGCACTTCAAGACCCATTTAGTGCCAATTACCTAAGCACCTTTTGGTCTATCCACCAGTGTCCATACTCCTAGCTTCTTGAATTGTAGGAGTTCTTCTTGCATGGCACTAACCCATGCCTCATCGTTTAAGGCTTCACTTACATATTTTGGCTCAAATTGAGACACAAAACTTCGATAAGCACCGTTGTGAAGATAGCCTTTTTCCATGACAGAGGCATAATCAGCTGAGTAGAGCTGATTTCGTGTCTGTACTCCCGATTGTACATCCCCTATGACGTTGTCCAGAGGATGATATACATTTATTCGAGATCCGGGAGTGGTGGGAACAACTACTTCCTAATCCAGATTTTGAATTCCCGGTTCAGTATCTGTATCTGTTGGAGTGTGAGGTTCTCAAGTGTTAGAGGCATCAACATCTGATGCTTGTGTACTTTCTGTAGTACGAACCTATTCCTTCTGGTTCACCTGTTCAGTCTCCACTTCTTCATCATCAGAGGAGGAGTTGCTTACATCAAGTGCTCCCCCTAAAGGACTAGAAGATTCACCTTGTGGAACTGATGTTGTCCAGTCTAGTAACGGTGTGTTTAAGACATCATACATCATTCTGGCCGATAACTCATCATCAAGAAGGGAGGGAGGGATGTTGAAGGACTTAAAGAATCCATCATAGTCGAAGAAGAATGAGGGCCCTTTTCCAGCAGGGAGGTGGTGTATCTCTGAACATCAACATTGCACCACACTTCTACCTAACCCGTTGAGTTGTTATAAACTCTCTTGTCTTGTATATTGTATCCTAGAAAGATCCCTTCTTCTGCCTTTTCACTAAACTTCCCAGTCTGAGTTTTCTTCAGCAGCATGCACGGTGCGCCAAACGGTTCAGATACTCCAAGTTGGGTTTACGTCGCTGGAGCAGCTCATAACATGTTTTCCCATGTCGTTTGACCACTAAGACTCGATTGAGGGTGTAACATGCATTGGCAACTGCCTCATTCCAAAATTGGATAGGCAGTTTCGAGTCGGCTAGCATCGTTCTTGCTGTCTCTATCAAGCTCCTGTTCTTTCGTTCAACAACTCCGTTCATTTGTGGAGTATAGGCAGATGTGAACTGGTGTACAATTCCTTTCTCTTTGCAAAACGCCTCCATCCACTGGTTCTTGAACTCCGTCCCGTTGTCTGATCGAATCTGTCTCACTTTCAGCTTGTCGAGTGATTCCAATGTAGTTACCAGCTGTTTGAAGGATTTAAATGTCTCTAATTTGGATTTCAGAAACATCACCCAATAGAATCTTGAATAATCATCAGTGACTACATAACAGTACAAATCACTAGCGATGCTTTTTGTGCTGACAGGACCAAATAGATTTATGTGTAGAAGTTCGAGAGGCAGGTCAACTGAATGAACTTTCTTTGACTTGTGAGACTTCTTGGTTTGTTTACCTTTCTTACACGCTACACAAAAATCCGGAAGTCAAAAATTATTGACATTTACTCCATTCACTAAATCATTCTGGATCAGATGATTCATCTTCCGTGGACTGATGTGTCCCATTCTCCTATGCCAGGAGATTGAGTCCTCTCTGTTGCCTTTGACAAGAAGCATTGAACTTTATGACCGGTTGTGGAGGCTTTTGATAGATCCAAGACATATAAGTCATTATATCTTGAAGCTGACATTAAGATTTTGTCCTCCGGGATAATGTAATCCTTTTTCAATACGTAGCACTTCATGTTGTCAAAAACAACTTTGAATCCTTTGTCACAGATCTGGGAGACTGAAAGCAAGTTATTCTGTAGTTGTTAAACGTAGTTGACCTTATCAAACTTGACTTTCCGGTTTCCCACTTCGCCTTGAGCGGTGATGTATCCTCCTTTATTTCCAGCAAATGATACATGTCCCCCTTTAATTTGTTTGACATTGAAAAGGAGAGACAGGTTCCCGGTCATGTGCCTAGACGCCCCACTATCAACAATCCAGGTATTTGTGATAGCACTGTAACGGACACCTTGCACATTAAAAGGAAATGATCAGTTTAGGTTTGGGACCCAAGCTTTAACTGGCTTGGGTGACCCATAGGAATCACACATCATAAACTCAACCCACTGTCCATTTGAGGGTGAGGGCATATCATTCTTCTTAATGTTCTCATTATCAGATAATGGACTTGACTTTTCTTTCCATGAGCCAGTTTTGTGTAAGGCATGTTTGTGATAAACAGACGACTGGCTTACAGTTTGAACATTAGATTCATTAATTCTCTTTGGTGGAGTAATAGAACTCCTTTTCGAAGAATTTGGTTTTGTACATAAAGTTTAATTTTCTGTCTAGGAGTCTGATAATAAGGACAGTTAGAAGAAATATGTCCTCTCTTTCCACAACTATAGCATGATCTCCCTTCTACATGTTGAGAAAACTGTTTATGTGGAGTTGAGTGTGATACAGGTTTGACATGATTCTGGTTGGATTTTGTCACTACTCATTTAGATGTTTCTGCTTCTTTAACAAAATTAATTGTTTGCACATTCTTAACATCTTTAGCCTTTAGATTATTTGGACTTTGACGTGACACACGTGTTTGGTTAACTGATTTGGTCATTTTGGATTCAGAAGTAGACATGTGTGAACCTGACTTTCCATTAACCTTGTCAACTTGATTATCCAAATTTTCAGTGGTCATCTTTCCTTTTGACTTTAAAGTAGACTCCTTCTGTTTAGTAACAGGGTTCACCTGTTTACCAGTGGAATCTGGATCACTAACCAGAGGAGTAGACACCACATGATCCTTAATTGGGTTGTTATTTACAGATCTAAATTTTGTATTTAACATGATCTCATGTGATGGTGGAACTACTTGGTAACCCAACCCTTCCCCATTGTTTCGTTCTTTCATTAAGTTCTATACTATGTGAGAAGAACTAGCCCAACTACGCAGTTTTTGTTTTAATGAATTTACCTCGACTTCTAAAAATGCTTTTTCTTTGTTTGTTTCTTCCAAATAGTTTAAATAAAACTTTATATAATTAGCTTGATTAAAAGCAACAACCTCGGTTTCCCTTAGTTGTTTACCTAAAAGTTCTACTTGTAACTACACTCATTTTGTTTTAAAATATGATTAGCTTCTATGCACTGTTGTAACTCATTTACTAGTTATCATTGTGGTCTAATAACCTAACAAATTTCAAATCAATGCTTTCTCTAAATTTGTTACATTCAATACAAACATGTTTTCCAAAAAGTTGGTCTTTCGTACTTACATGTGAAGAATTAGTTGAGTCAGCCATCAATGCAGAGTTAGACGCTTCGGATGCTAGAGATTCCGAACATGTCGTTTTGAGTTCTTCTTCAACTAGGTGACTTACCACATTCACAGCTTCTTCGTTATCTGACATTACTTATTCAACTGTGATTTCACCTTCACTCGTAGAGCCATCATCCAATCCCTCGGCACAGGCAATGTTTGATTCACCCGGAGACACAAAACGGAAGGTCCTGTCCTGCCCTTCGTCACCTTGAGCAGTCAAGGCCTTTGTCTCTTTGCTTGAATAGGTAGTTCCACTCCTGTCTTTGTCTTGACAGTTGAAGGTTGAGAACGGATTTCCGTTACCTGTTTTCTTGGGCTTTACACATTCATGTTTGAAATGTCCCTTTTCACCACAACTAAAGCAGGTAACTTTGGTTTTGTCGAAACCAAAGGTTATGTCTTTTGTGGCTACTAAATTCTGTCATGTCTTTTTCATAAACTTTTTCGCCCTTCTGACAGCGTTCGTCAAGGCCCACATGATATCCATTCTCTCTAGTTCATTTTCGTCTACCTGCTCGTAATCTTTATCTGCAAGATGGCAATTACCGATCTTCCCTGCAACTAGACCATCATAGGAATGGACAACAGCTGCTAGAAGATCCATATGCTCCTTTGCAACTTCCACTGTGATTTTACCGAGATTCTAAGCCTTCAACTTAGTAGCATTGGCTTCAGGTACTATATATTGGGTGCAAGATCACCCTGACGTTTCTGGTCCTGAAGCAGTGGTTTGGGAAGGAGCTGCGGAACTGGACACGAACGCTGTTTGAAGTGGTGCTCCAGAACCAGTTGGAGTGGGAACTGAGTTATATAACGAAGGATTCTGAACGTAAGATCCTTTCTTTGACTTGTACTTCATTCTCAGTTCCCCCTCCCTTAACTTCAAGATGAAGTCATTTATGTCCAACGTAATAAGTGTGTCGTTTTGTCTCAAGTTGGACACAAATGAATCCTATTTCTCAGGCAGCCCATCTGCAAAGCTTGAAACTTTATCTTCCATAGACGTCGTTACCCCATGAGTGTATAGCTCACTCATAAGATGGTAGAACCTGTCGATGATGTCATCCAAGCTCTCGTTTCCTATAGCAGAGAAATTATCAAACTCCTTCTTGAGAGCCTTAGCCTTCAGTGCCTTTAACGTTGCATTCCCTTCGTACCTCTTCTCTAATGCATCCCACAACTTTTTGGCCTGCTTGTTCTCAGAAAATTGGTGAAAGATGTCTTTCGGGATTGACTGAGTCAACAAAGCATGAACTTTCTTCTCAGCGTTGTAGAGAATCTTCTGAACCTCACTCATTCCACCCAAAGTCAACTTTACTCCATTTGCACTTACTGGTACTGTGTAACCAGTCTCTATAGAAGTCCGGAGATTTGGATCCACTCCATTTAGGTAAATCTCAAACCGCTGTTTCCATTGTGGATAATCATCCAATGTTATAAGCTTCGGCGGTTTATTATGATTTCCAACCTCATTCTTCAGAAGTAGAAGGTTCTGGATGCGTGAGTCCTTCCTGGCAGTAAATGCTGAAAACTGATCTTCCATTTGTATGAACTTTGTACTTTGAGAACAGGACAACTTCAATCGTGCGAATGAACAATGCGTATGGATCACTTGTGTGAATGAAGAGTGCGAATGAATTCAATCGTGCGATTGGATTCAGTCGTGCGTATGGACAAGGCGAATGGACTCAAACGACTGAAGTGGTTCAGTCGTGCGAATGAAGGATGCGACTGGGGTTCAGTCGTACGGATGAAGTGTGCGAATGGGTTCAATCGTACGAATGAGCTATTCGTACGACTGAAGGCTGCTGTTTTTGCAAAATCAAAGGTTTTTGACACTTTGACACAAAAATACGATTTTTCAAGAACCCTAATCTGCCATATGTCGAAAAACGTAAACTTTGAGACTTGGAGACGTCGAAAACACTGTTTTACTCAAAAAATGACTCCTTTAAATGAAAAACGTGATTTTTACACCAAGACTAATCGAATCACACGCAAAATCAAGACCCAAAGCTCTGATACCACTTGTCAGGACTGTGTACATACAGAATACTAACTGATAATGCGTGAAACCAGATCAAATAGTGCGGAATCCTATTTAATTGGCGATCCAATCGGTGGGAACGCAGTCCTGATCAATCTAACTATTAAAGAAACGTTAAGAACCAGTAGAAAACGATCAGATGTGAACTATGAACTTGGAATAGGCTTTTTGGACGCTCTGGACGGCTAGGTTATGAGTATATATCAAAAGTTACGTTTTTCCATGAATTAAGTGGTATTTATAGATTTGCAGTCTTCATCGTGCGACTGAACCATTAGCATGGTTCAGTCGTGCGACTTACCCATGGGACAGATTCATACACATGACAAAAAGTTAAGTCGTGCGATTGATTCAATCTCATGTCTCACTCGTACGACTGATCCAGTCATCTGGTTCAGTCGTGCGACTAGGTCATTAGCATGATGTATTCATGCGTATGGTCCATAAGTGTGGTCCATTAGCATGAATCATCATATAACAACTTCAAACCTATATAATAAATTTATATATATGAATCAGATATAAGTTAACATCAAAGCACAAATCATATATTATTACATTGTTTCATTACACATATGTAAGCCATGACAGATTTTACATTAAGCACATAAACTAGGGACATATGTATCAACAGACTTGTGGATCCTTAGCTGAGGGATCACAACAAGTTGCTTAGACAAATCTAAGTTAGAGAAATTCTGATCTGGCAAGGAAGATTCATCCTCCACATCAGCACACTTATCAAGATTGACTTGATCCAATGAGTGTGTGACATCATTGATGTTGTCTTCAATTGAGTGGTTATCAACATCAAGAAATTCCTGATCACTTTCACCACCACCATTTTATCCAACATTTGAAGCTCCTTCATCTGAGTTTTGTGCCTCTAAGCTGGAGCCAGAAGTATCAGCAGGATTTGTCATTGTTGTGCTGGTAGAAGCTTCATTTGCAGGATTGGTTACCACTGGAGCTAAAGATGTGTAGCTTGAAGGTCTTCTTAGCTCAAATCTTGGGTCAGGATCACCTGTAGGTAGTATATTTGTGGACCCTGAAACATTTTCACAAGTTTTCTTAAAACAGTTGGTAACTAAATCAAGATCAAATAGCCAATCCGGACTAAAACCTTTCACACTGGGAGTGTGCTCATTGAAAGTCACATTGGCTGACTCCTCAACTACTCTAGTTCTGAGATTGTATACTCTTTGAGCTTTAGCTTGAGAAGAGTATCCAATGATGTGTCCATCATCAGATTTCTCAACAAACTTGGCAATTTGATCTATGGTATTCAAGATGGTGCAAGGACATCCAAATGACCTGAGAAAACCAATAAAAGGTTTTCTCTTGTACCAATGTTCATAAAGAGTCTTACCATGTGTCTTAACCACTAAAACTCTGTTTTGCACATAGCAAGCAGTGTTCACTACCTCTTCCCAGAAGGTGATATGTAGTTTAAAGTCAAACAACATAGTTCTTGCAGCTTCAATTAATGTTCTGTTTCTCCTCTCAGCAACACGATTTTGCTGAGGAGTCCTAAGAGCACTATATTGTGTTGTAATACATTTTTCATCCCAAAATGTATCAAGGATTTGATTCTTGAATTCAGTTCCTTGATCACATCTTATGGTTTTGACCTTGTGATCACATTGATTCTCAATCTTTAAGATGAAATTCTCCAGAATCTCATGGGTCTCATTCTTAGTTCTAAGAAAGAAGACCCAAGTGAATCTTGTAAAGTCATCTGTGATCACCAAACAATAAGAGGTCTTTACTAGACTCATTACATGGGTGGGGCCAAAGAGATCCATATGTAGTAGGTGTAGGGGATTAATGATGGAATTTCTTTCCTTTGGCTTGTGAGATACCTTGTGTTGCTTCCCCTTCAGGCATGCAACACAGTGGTCATCACTTGTAAACTCTTTCTTTGGTATTCCAGTTACCAAATCATTCTTAATTAGTTTATTCAGGTTTTATTGTTTACATGGCACATTCTTTTATGCCAGAGGAAAGACTCATAATTATTTGCTTTAGACAGAAAGCATGAAACTTCTCCTGAGGGAGATGTTTCTTGCAAATCCATCTTGTACATGTTTCCTTTCCTGGGGGCTCTGAGCAGGATGTGCTCATGAGGAATGACCAACCTGAGCCTGAGAACAATGCACTCATGCTCACTGAAGAGCATGTTATGACTCTGATCATAAAATTTGGATACACTCAGAACATTGTACCCAAGCTCCTTGACAAAGTTTACCTTCTCAATGCTGAGCTTACTATTTGTGACATTGCCCCTTCCTGTAATGTAACCTCCTGCATCTCCTCAAAAAGCAACTGGTCCTCCATCAATTCTTTCAAACTTTTGGAGTAGTGACCTATTGCCTATCATGTGCCTAGAATAGCCACTGTCAATGATCTATACATTTCTGTTTGTCTTTGAGCTATTCCAGCACAAAAGAGATGGTTAATTACATTTGGAAACCCAAGCCTCATTAGTCTTGGGCTCATCAAAAAATGTTGAAGACAATGCAACAGTAATTAATCCTATAGTCATGCTAGAAGGATCATTTGCTGATGTTGATGAAGGACTTTCAGCCACTTGGTCTTTCTTTGACTTCCACACCACCTTTGGAAGCTTAGACCTGACCTTCAATACTTCGGAAGTTTTGATGACATCGGATGTTTTGATGACTGGACCTTTGGAAGATCTTGCTTTCACTACAGTAGGCTTCAGTGCTTCAAAAGTATTACTTTCTTCCGAGACCAAATTTTCTTCCGAAGGCAAGTTTCCACTTGTCTTCTTCTTCATTTTGGAGCTTCCGAAGGAAACAGATCTTCCTTCCGAAGCTTGCTTCTTCTTCTTCAAACTCTTAAAAGTTTCTTTCTTGGTTAGGTGGAGAGTACTCTTTGGATTGTGAACACAATCCTTAGCAAGATGAGAAGTGCTCCAACACATAACACAGTCCATTTTCTTCCTTCTAGGAGTTTTCTTTTGTGAACAAGGCTGAACTTGATCACTTTTCTTCTCCATCTTCATCTTTGTAGATGTTGTGGCAATTCTTGTGGGGATAGAACTACCTTTGGAGCTGGATGGTTCAGGTTGTACAGTAGTGGTGCACAACTGATCAGCCTTCTTCTTGATGATGGAATAATTTGGACATGAGCCAGAACTCTTGTTGATGGAGTTCAAGTTGGTGTCTTCAACCTTCACCACTTCAAATCCTGCAGAGATGAAGACTTGTTTCTGTGCAGAATTGAAGGTGGCCTTGATCTCTTGAGCCTTTTTGGACTTTCTTTTGGCCTTCCTGATCAAGTTCTTTCTCCTTGACTTGGTCATTCCAACAGCTTTGCTCTCCTTAGAGGGATGGTGACCCTTCTTAGAATGCTCCTCTTCACTCTTCTCAGAGCCATTCTCCACCATCTCCTTTTCATCCTCTTCAGTCAAAGGATCTATAAAGGGAAGCTCATCTTCACAAGTTCCACACCTAGGAGATCTTACAGACAAGATTATGTGTGGAGGAGGTATCTCACAAGATCCCAGTCCCTGCTTATTTTGATAATAATCTTTTGCATGCAAGGATAAGGATATTATATTCTTGAAGGTCTCTTCTTCAAGAACACATTTTTCTGCCTTGGCTTTACTGATCACAAGCTCAGCCTGGTATTCAGTTAACTTAGTAATGAGGTCTTTGATCTGAGTCTTGTAGTTTGTGTGCTCATGTTTAAGAGTTGAAATGGTTTTCTCTAAGTCCTCTATCTTTAGTTTATAATCATTTTCAGCTCTTTTAAATTCAGCTTTTAAGATATTTAAGGACTCAAGATAAGATCTCATTTCTAAGTTATAGGACCTGTATCTATTGTCTTCAGCAATGCATTCAGGAGTACAAATATGTTCCAATACCTTGTCTTCATCGTGGTCAGCCATGAGTGCTTGGTTTTGAGATGCATTTTCTACCTGAAAGCTCCAGTCAAAGCCTCCTTCTTCAACAGCAACTGCAGCTTGCTGCTTTGGCTTCTCATTCTGGGGGGCTTTCTTAGTGTAGTTTCATCTGGTTTGTGCTTGGCCACCATTTGTCCTTGATGCATTACACTCCCTTACTAAGTGTCCCATCTGGTTAAAGTTGTAACACTTTACTTTGCTTTTATCCAATCCAAACTTTTCACTAGCTACATTGCTTGGAAACTTTCTCCCTGTCCTCTTGTAGAATTTCTTGGCTCTATGAGTGAGAAGAGCCATCTGCTGGACTATCTCCATGTATTCCAGATCATCTGGATGGATACAGTCCAAATCATCAAGGGTGAAGAGAAAGTTGCATGTGGTTTTATCAGCAGAGACAAAAGCATGAGAAGAACTTGTCTCTTGAAAAGGACTTCCTTGAGTGTAGCTTTTCCTTGGAGTCTCTAGAAAGGTGATGAAAGGGCTCTTTTGTGAGTTGTCAGGGTAGCATATAAGATGATGTTGTGGTTCAATGCTTTCCCTTTCAACCACATGGAGGGCTGAACTCAGTTGATTGCTGGAGTTACCAGATGAGTTTTGCATGTTCATCTCCATTTGGTAGCCACTAAGAATACCATAGAAGTCTGTAAGAGTAAGAGTCTTAAGGTTCTCAGTCCTCTTGATAACAACACAGTAATGTGTCCGTTGTCTAGGAAGAGAGTACATAAACTTCCTTACAATGTCCCTGTTCTCAGGAGTTACTCCAACATCCATTAAAGTATCCACAATCTCAACAAACCTGAAGTATTGTTGAGTCATGGTTTCACCTACCTTAAAGGTGAAGTTTTCAAACTGCTGCATCAGGAGATCCTTCTTGTTCTCCTTTGCTTCAGTAGACCGTTAATACATCAGCTTTAGTGCTTCCCATAGTTGTTTGGCAGTTTTGCACTTCTTGAAGCCTATGTAGATGGAGTTTGGAAGAGCAGTTTGAAGGGTTGTCATAGCTTACTGATCAATCTCTATTCTCTTCCTGTCTTCTTCAGAGTAATCAGCCACAGCCTTTGATCATACCACCACCAGTAGCAAAAGTGGTGATTGGTATGTAATGTCCTTCAACAACAGAGTCCCACATCCTGGAGTCTTGAGACTTGATGAAGCCTTCAATTCTTTGACACCAAGTATCAAAGTCTTTAAGAGTGATCAATGGAGACTTTGTCATAGTTCCAGTTTCCATATCAGCTTTGGTAATAGCTGCCATTTGAGTTGTTAAGTATGTTATGTGTGTGAGGGATCTTAAGATGGTGAGATCTTATATCAAGAGCCTGGAAAGCTCTGATACCAAATGCAGGACCGTTGAAGGGTATGCACTTACAACACAACAACACAATGACGAGAGTTACTTAGAACACTTAACAGATCAAATAGGGAACTGGTTAACTTTAGTGAAAAATGCTAAGAAAACTAGTAAGAATGAGATAGAACAAGATAGCAAACAACACAAGTAATTGGTTTTCAGGAATGCTGTAGATTGCTTCTCAAGTTCTATTACAAATGTTACAAAGCATACGATAAAAGTTACAAGTACTTGAGATACATATACTACATCCTATAGCCGACCATACTTTGAAGGCCAGCTGGATACATAAGACTAGACAACACACAAAATCAAATGTAGAGTAAAAAGGAAGATTGCCTTTTGACTAGTGACTATGACATGCCATAGCTCACATCCTAATATATTACAAAAAGGATAAAAGTACAAAAAGTAGAAAGCACAGACTCAAGACCTCAATGTACAGTTACCAAAAGCATGGACCTTGTCACTAACTCATGTAAGTTGGTGACTTTACAGAGTTGCAGCGGAAAGGTGGTCCAGCTTTATGGTAAAGTACATAAGATAAAGGCATATCTTTAAAAGTCTTCGGAAGAAATCTTTCTTCACTCTTTGGCTTCGGAAGACTTTGTCTTTGAAGCTTCGGAAGACTTCATATTTGGCTTCGGAAGATGTTGGTCTTGGCTTCGGAAGATTTTACACTTAGAATATTTCTAGTGGTAGGTGTAAAACTTCCGAAGCATTTCTACTTATGTTCTTCAGTGCATGCATGCAGAGAGACTTTGGATGTTTTGGCTGCATCAGACTTATAGAAATCCTTACAAGATGGAACTCTCTTCATCAAAGGAACAAGAAATTATATAATGCTAGTTCAAGTATATGTAGATGACATTATTTTTGGGTCAACTAATCCAAAGCTCTATAAAGACTTTGAGAAGCTGATGAAGGACAGGTTTGAAATGAGTACCATGGGGGAACTCAATTTCTTTATAGGAATTCAAGTGAAGCAAGTTGACAATGGCATCTTCATAAGTCAGTCAAAGTATGTACAAGACATACTTAAAAGGTTCAACATGACTGATTGTAAGGTTGCTAAGACACCCATAGCCAGGAACAACTCCCTTGGACCTGATCTTGAGGGGGAGTGTGTTGATGAACATCTCTGCAAGGCAATGATTGGGTCTCTAATGTACCTCATAGCTAACAGGCCTGATATCATGTTTGCTACATGTATTTGTGCAAGATATCAAGCCAACCCCAAGATGTCACACATGGTCACTGTCAAAAGAATTTTAAGATATCTCAAATGTGCTCCGTCACTTGGCCTTTGGTATCCAAAGAATTCTTACTTTAATATGTATGCTTATACAGATAATGACTATGGTGGTTGCAACATGACTACGAAGTCTTCATCAGGGGGATGTCAATTTCTTGGTGGAAGGATAGACTCTTGGCAATTTAAGAAACAATCCTGTGTGTCTGCATAAACTGTTGAGGCTGAATACATTGCTGCTGCAAGCTGCTGTGCTCAAGTGCTTTGGATTCAAAATCAGATGCTGGACTATGGACTCAACTTCAAAAAGACTCCCATCCACATCGACAACAACAGTGCTATCTCAATCACAGAAAATCCTGTGTAGCACCCTGGGACAAAGCATATCAATATCAGGTATCATTTGATTAGAGATAACTTTGAAAATGGATTAATCAAACTAGTCAATCTTAATACAAATGAACAATATGCTGATCTGTTCACCAAAGCTTTTGATGAACAAAGATTTAAATATCTTGTATCAGCTATTTGGGATGATTAACTTTGAATAGCTTTTCTTAAAACTTAATCATATTATTTCTAAAACCTGTGTGTCCTAAGTTGTCTATTTCATCATCTTTATAAGCCCTTGTTTTCTTTGGAAGAAAATCTTTTCAAAAGACATTTCTTAGATTTTTGAAAAATTTTGATCTCTTTTCTTTTTGGAAGATTTAAAATTACCTTCGGAAGAAATTAATGTCTTGATAAATAAATAACTACTTCAGTAATTTTACATTCGGAAGAAATTTCTGAATATCTTCCGAAGCTTAAAATCAACTTCGGTACTTTTATGTTTTAATAGAACAAGTTTCTTCTGAAAGCAATCTTCGAAAGTTCTCATTCTTCTTAGAATAAAAACTCAGAGTGGCAATCTTCTTCCGAAGCAAAATTCTCAAAATCATTTGAAATATCTTCCGAAGCAAATTTGCCTTCGGAAGCTTTTTCTTCAGAACTTCCAAAGCAAATAACCCTCGGAAGATTTCTTGACTTCCAAGAAAACATCTTTTTGGGCAAAAGTAAACTACTTTTCTGAGGTGGGCCCGACATCCAGATTTCAAAGTTTATCCTCTTTCATTAACTCCTTCTCAAATCCTTTTCACATAAATACCCAACTGTTCCCCCTTCTTTCACTATCTTCTTCAATTACACTATTCCTTAAACCTAAATTCTCCCAAACCGCCTTTGTTCTTCACATTCCTTCACCTTTAAGCTTCTCAAAATGGCCAACCTAAACCACAGAAACAACCCTGATTTCTCCATGCAACTTCACAGTCAACACAACCAGGTTGCTCTGTTGAACTCTGAGAAAGATTATAGTTTCTTAGAGGTTTGTTGTTTTCTAGCTCTATCCATCTACTTCACATCCCTAACCATTGATCCTACTCTCTATGAGGATCATCTGCTTGAATTTTGGAAGACCTGTCAAGAGGTCGTTATGGATGGGGAGAAGGCACTGTCTGCCACAGTGCAGGGGAGGACACTCTTCATCACTCCCGCCATCATCAACTCTCACTTACGCCTGGATGATGAAGAAGGTGAGTTGTCCTTCCCAAAAAAAGCTGTTAATCATTCTTTTGAGCAGATGGGCTATGATGGAGATTTCTCTGTAAAGACCTTCAGAAAAAGGAAAGGTTTCATCCCAGTGGAAATACCTGCTCCATGTGGTTATCCACAGCTTGTCAAACAAGCATGGAGGGTGGGACCAGATTCCTGAGGATCTCTCCTTCATAGTGCATGGAATAGTTCAAGGGGTCAAGTTCAGGTACTCTTAGTTTGTTTACATAAATTTGCTTGCTAACTTGGACTCCTTAGAGTATTATATTTTTCCTAGATATGTTCAACACATTCTCAACTGTGAACTGGGCTCACAGTTGAGGGAAACAGAATTTATTCTTAAATTGGGACAGATCTTTAAAATCATGAAGAAGTCAACTGTAGGCTTCTCAGGGGTAGAAACAACTCTTGTCCAAAAAATGTTAGAGCTCATTGCTCAAGGTGACAACCTAGCAACACAAGCTAGTGTTAAACCCACACCTTCTACCTCCCAACCACCAAATAGACCACATATCATCCTCACCTACCAAAGAAAATCTAAACGAACCCCTGTGTAAGCTATTGAGCTTGTGCAGGCCCCCATACACTCACCCATACAGGAGGAAATGGATACTAGAGCTCCCACTTCCCTTGAGGAGCAAACCACTCTCATCTCTTCAAGAATCAGTGCTGAGGTTCCTCATGCTCAGTCTGATGAGCTCACAAGCCTAACTGCCTTAAGCCTTCACTTTGAGTCTCCACACTCAAGTGAACAACCTTCAGGGGACAGTTACCATCCCCAGCCTTTACACTTAAATCAACCCATTCCCAACCTTGAATTCTATACTGATGAAGACTTAGGTTTCAGTGAGTACCATGAGTCTCTCTACTCTTCCCCTACTCAAAGAGAGATGAGTACTCTTGAGTCTCCTTTGTCTAGCCCACATCAGTCACCCATTACTGAGGTGGATCAACCTGAACCTGTTCATGAGATCCATATGGAAGAGGCTCTCACTTTTGTAAGTGATTACATCATTAAGACCTCAACCATGGCAACTCAGCCCATTGACACTTCAACTGAGGCTGTCAATGTGCAAAGGAAATCCAGCAGCCAAGAACCTGAAGCTGGTGGTGAGAGAGAGGACTTTGGTCCAATCATCTCATCCCCCAATGATTTTTCTGATGAAGATGAGGCGAATTAAGACTAAGGGTGCAAAAACTGTCAAAAACATGCTCCTATTTAGTCTCTAAGGTTAGTCACCTTGAATATCACGTGACTACCCTGCACAATAGGGTCAATGATCGGCAACTTGAGATATCTTATCTCAGAGAAAAACCAGATGGGAGGCCTTTAAGAAGAGCTCAACCAGGAACACAAGAACCTGTGAATGTGATTGACCTAACTCCTAGCTCACCTATGCAAGAAGGTGATGCTACCAAAAAGGGGGAGAAAGTCATTACAGTCACAGAACCTGGGAGTTCTTCAGGGAGTATGGACATTGAGGACTCACCATCCTCACTTGCAATTGTGCGTACTCAGCAACTTCCTCAAGTTTACAACCGATGTGGACTCTATAGATTCTTTTATTCAGAGTCTATTTGAGGAAGACATTCCAAGGGCTATATCATCCCCACCCCAAGGAACTTCAAACTATATTAATGGGTGGAGGTATGATGCTAATAGAAGAGCCCTCATTCTTCTAAGAGTTCAAGGGCAGCAAGAGGTGTTCAATTTTCAGACCTTGAAGTACTATGAAGGTCTTGACCTGATCAACATGCCACTTATCAACCCATGTCAATCTAGACAAGCTGACAGGCTGGCACAAAGGATTCAAGACACAATTACTGAAGAGTTTAGTCTAAGAAGGATACAAAGGCAATCAGGTAATGTCATTGGTCAACTGGATGTTGAGGTAGACCCTGAGATTACTTTCAAAGGGAAAACCTTGGCTGAAGGCCCAGTGATAGAGCCTGAGAGCCCTGTCACCCCAACAACTACTTCAGAAATTCATCCCCTCAGTGAAACACCTGCTGGTGAAGATGTATCACAACCTCTCTCTGGCCAGAGCTTGGATGCTACACCAAGCAATGAAGGCCAAAGCTCTCTCCACCCTATGTCACAAAGGTCTGTGGGTGACAAAGGGAAAAGGATTCTAACTCCTGAGGAGATTTAGGAGGAGGAGAGAGAGAGAGGAAGAGGAATCAAAGGGGAGAAAGTTTCTCTGGGTCTTCAGGCTTCATGCAAGCTGCAATCAGGGCTGGCCCAAGACCAAACACTCAAGATGATGAGTTAAGGGAAGTCAAGATTACTTACGTGCAGAAGAGGAATTATGACATAGATGAGATTATATCTCTCCCCTTAGAGGAACTTAATGAACTAGCTGACATGGAAGTATCAAGAGAGATGAAGGAAGCAGAGGTGCAAGGCTACTTCTCCAAATCAAAGATAAGAAGAGACAAAAAAGATTATAAAAGCATGTTCCTACTCTCTCCCCAGTTCGAGAAAGCCTGTGCAGGAGACTATGGCAGCTACACAAGAACCTCAGATAGACAAGGAAATAGTTAGGCAAAACATGATCAACTACCTGAGTGCCACAAGTCTCTACCAGGCATCTGCACTTCCTCAGTTATACTTTGAGTACATTGAGTTTGAGTATCTCAAACAAATTGAACTTCAAGTACTCAAAGAACAAAATGCAACAAAGGGAAAGATGAGGAAAGAGGCTGCAAAGTCAAGAGCCATCATCCAAAAGAGCATGAAGAAGTCTGCTGACAGACAAAGGATGATGAGCTTCTTGAAGTTGTATGGATTCTTCGAAAGGAGACTTGGCCCTATGTCTCTATACATAATGGTTGAGCACATCAGGGTAATCAAGCAGAAGATCAAAAGTGTAGAGCTAGGTGACTTACACTCCCCTCCAAGTCAAGCTCCTCCTGAAGTGGAGGTTAATGTTGAACAACTTGAGACAACACAACCTGGACCTCCTGCTGAGCCTTAGCAAGCTTCATCTTCTGATCCACAGCAAGGTCAAACTCCCCCTCCTTCTGAATCTGTGAGGGAGGAACACCCAACTGAGCAAGACAAGACTGAAGATCTTCAAATGTTTTGGTAGCATCAGCTAGCTTCAATAGCTGAAGATCCTCAAATGTTTTGGTAGCATTAGCCTAGAGGGAGTTTGTAAGGATTCCTATAAGTCTGATGTAGCCAAAACATCCAAAGTCTCTCTGCATGCATGCACTGAAGAACATAAGTAGAAATGCTTTGGAAATTTTACACCTTGCACTAGAAATATTCTAAGTGTGAAATCTTCTGAAGCCAAGACCAACATCTTTCGAAGCCGAAAGTGAAGTCTTCCGAAGCTTCAAAGACAAAGTCTTCCAAAGCCAAAGAGTGAAGACAGATTTCTTCTAAAGACTTTTAGATACATGCTTTTATCTGATGTACTTTACCATAAAGCTGGATCACCTTTCCGCTGCAACTCTGATTAGTCACCAACTTACATGAGTTGGTGAAAAGGTCCATGCTTTTGGTAACTGTACATTGAGGTCTTGAGTCTATGCTTTCTACTTTATGTACTTTTATCCTTTTTGTAATAAATTAAGATATGAGCTATGGCATATCATAGTCACTAGTCAAAAGGCAATCTGCCTTTTGACTCTATATTTGAATTTGTTGTCTAGTCTTATGTATCCAGCTGGCTTTCAAAGTATGGCCGGCTGTAGGATGTAGTATATGTATCTCATGTACTTGTAACTTTCTAAGTATGCTTTGTAACATTTGTAATAGAACTTGAGAAGCAATATACAGCATTCTTGAAAACCAAATACTTATGTTGTTTGCTATCTTGTTCTGTCTAATTCTTACTTGTGTTTTTAGCATCTTTCACTTAAAGTTAACATGTTCCCTATTTGATCTGTTAAGTGTTCTAAGTAACTCTCCTCATTGTGCTTTTATGTTGTAAGTGCATACCCTTCAAACGGTCCTGCAATTGCTAGCCTAGTGACGTCATAGATCTATGGGTCTGACAAGCCTATTTGGTTCTAAAGCCGAGATTATTGCCGGGTCCTGATGACGTATGACTTGTTCTTCTGGGTCATACATTACCTTTCTTAAGACACCAATGTCTCAATAGGCTCAGTCAAGTCCCTTCCAGGACAAATGTGCCTTTGTCTTTGGGAATGGGCATTCTAGTGATTTTCAGTTTTGCTTTGATGATCTAGAATGTTTTAGCCTGGATGATGTTGAGTACATGGACATTGTCCAACAGATGACTCTGCTAACTTACAGAGCAGAGAAGTTCTAAAGAAAACTGGAAGGCAATTTCCCCAAAACCCAACTAACAGCAAGTTCGTGTTTAACAAAACCAAGGCCAAGTCTTACAACTGTAACTAGCTAGGCCACTTTGCCAGGGAATAAAAAGCTCCCAAATCCAATCCGGGAGCCACTCAAGCCTCCACACATCCTACCACACACAAAGCCACTGGAAAGTCAACTGATCAGCACACAACTGTGATTATTTAAGAGGTTGACTGGAGCTTCATGGTGCAGGATGTGACTCCTACTCAAGCATTAATGGCTGGAACTGATGATAGTAAGGTATTCGAACACCTCTGTACTCCAGCTTGAATTGCAAAAGTTAAACTATAACATGACTACAATATGGAAATCAAATATGATATTGAGTCTTTGAACATACTTAAATTTGATTTTAAAAAGGCAGAATCTGAATATAAAATGAAAATTGAAGGGTTAGAGAAAACGGTGTCCTTTTTAAAACATAAACACTCCAACTATAGGGCTCAAATAAAAGATTTAATTTCCAATTTGACTGAGGCCCAAGCCCAGCTAGTAATAGCTGAGGCTAAAGCTAGGAAGCATGCTATTGCAGAGCAAAGCTTCCAAGCCATTATTGCATTATCCTCCCACTCAAAGATCTGTTATCAAAACAAAGGTGGGTTGGAAACCAATGCAATCGCTCCAGCTGTAGATACATGTGTACCTAGTTTAGGAACTTAATGTAAAATGTCTTTCATGTCTTACATATATGTAATTGAATGGGTATGAATGAAATACAATGTGTGGTTGATGCATATAATGTTTAATATTTCATTTTTTATCGTGTGATAACACATATTGAACTAACTATATAGGTTTGTGGTTGTTTACATAGTTCTTGGTCAAGAATGGTTGAGAAATGTGTTTAAACATAATCGTATGAAGTATTCATACGAATGGACCATGCTAATGGACCATACGCATGAACACTTCATGCTAATGGACCAATCGCATGACTGAACCAGGAGACTGGATCAGTCGCATGATTGTGACATGAGATTGACTCAGTCGCACGACTAAACATTCAGTCGTGCGGATGGATCAACCGCATGCTTCAGTCGCACGACTGAACCATGTTAATGGTTCAGTCGTACGAATGGAAATCCCTAACTTATAAATACCACTTAATTCGTGGAAAAACATAACAATTCGAATACCTACACACATAATCATACCCTAGCCGTCCAGAGACTAAAGAACACTTGTTCCAAGTTCATAGATTGTAGTTAATCATCTTACAATCATTCTTAACGTTTTCATTCATTCTTAGATCGATTATACTTGCATTCTCACTGATTGGATCGCCAATCAAATAGGATTCCACACTATTTGGTTTGGTATACACGTAAATCAGTTAGTACTCCGTACCTAAACTGTCCTAACAAGTGGTATCAGAGCTTTGCCTCTTGATTTGCGTGTGATTCATCGATTTTGATATAAAAATCGTGTTTTTCACTGAAAAACTCAATCTTTTGTGTCAAATAGTGTTTTCGATGTCTCCAGGTCAAAAAGTTAACTTTTTTCGGTATACGGCAATTAGGGTTCGTGAGAAATTCGTGTTTTAGCGTCCAAGTGTTCAAAAACTTCGTTTTTGCAAAAACAGCAGCCTTTAGTCGCACGATTGACTCAATCGCATGACTGAACCGATTCGCACCTCCCATACGCATGATTTTGAACTCAGTCGCCTTGTTCATTCGTACGACTGACCACCTTCATTCGCATAGACTCCAACTACACTCTCCTTACGCACGACTGAATCCAACCGCACGATTGAATTCATCTGCACTCTTCATTCGCACGATTGATTCATTCGCATAAGTTCAATCGCACGAGTGGTCCATTCACACAAGTGAAGTACTTGATCTCAATGGTTTAAAGTTAACGAGATGGAAGAACAATACTCAGCGTTCAAAGCAGGTAGAGACACACGGATCCAGAACCTCTTACTTCTGGAGAATGAAACTTGGAATCATAATAAACCACCTAAGCTTATAACGTTAGACGATTACCCACAGTGGAAGCAACGTTTCGAGATCTACCTCAATGGAGTTGATCCTAACCTTTGGGAATCAATTGAAATAGGATATGACATGCCGGTTGGTGCAGATGGGGTAAAATTGACCTTGGGAGGGATGACTGACAGCCAGAAGACGAAGTATAATGCAGAGAAGAAGGTTTATACCCTGTTAACTCAGTCTATTCCAAAGGATATATTCTATTATTTTTTTGAGAATAAACAGGCAAAGAAACTTTGGATAGCCCTGGAAAAACGCTATGACGGAAATGCTTCAATAAAAGCTCTAAAGGCAAAAGCTTTAAAGAAGAAGTTTGACAACTTCTCTTGAATGGGTAAATGTAATCAACAGGTTCTATCATCTCATGAGTGAGGTGCATATTCATGGAGTTACAACGTCAATAGAAGACAAGGTATCCAGCTTGGCGGATGGCTTACCAGAGAAGTTGGATTCGTTTGTATCTAATTTGAGACAAAACAGTATATTGGGAAAATTAGATATAAACGACTTCATCCTGAAATTGAGAGAGGAGGAACTTAGGATGAAATACAGGTCGCAGAAAGGAACATATGACCAAAATCCTTCAGTTTACAATGCCTCTTCCACAACAGCCAGTTCAGGAGCACCCCTACAGACTACATTTGTTTCAAGTTCATCTGCTCCTTCACCAACCATAGCTTTAAGGTCTGGCACGTCTGGATCATCAAGTACCCATTATATTGCTCCTGAGGCTAATGCTACCAAGTTAAAGACCGACAATCTCGGGAATATCACTGTGGAGGTGGCTAAACAACATATGGATCTATTGGCAACTGTTGTTCGCTCGTATGACGGTTTGGTTGCAGGAGAGATTTGTAACTGCCATCTAGCAGATGAGGATTACCAACAGATAGATGAGAATGAGCTTGAAAGAATGGACATAATGTGGGCATTGGCAAGTGCTGTGTAGAGAGCTAAAAAGTTTGTTAACAAGACGTGACAAAATTTGATAGCTACTAAAGACACTACTTTAGGTTTCGATAAGTCCAAAGTTACCAGTTTCAACTGTGGAGAGAAGGGGCACTTTAAACGTGAGTGTGTAAAGCCCAAGAAGACAGGCAACGGCAACCCGTTCTCGACGTTTAACCGTCAGGACAAACCAACAGGTGGAGCTACCTCGTCTACTTCAAAGACAAAGGCTTTGCCTGCTCAAGGTGACGAATGACAAGATTGAACCTTCAAATTTGTATCTCCGAGAGAATCTAACATTGCAAATGTCGAGGTGTTGGATGACGATACTGAAAGTGAAGCTGATATCATGGTCGAACTATTAACGTCAGAAACTAAAGATACTGCGAAAGTGGTCAAACCCCTGATTGAAGAAGATACCAAAATCACATGTTCAGAATCTCTAGCAGTTGAAGAGTCAACCTCTGCACTGATGGCAAATTCAACTGAAACTTCATAGGTAAGTACTAAAGACCAACTGTTTGACAATCATGCTTGTTATGAATGTAATAAATTTAGGGAAAGCATAGATTTAAATTTTGCTAGGTTATTAGATCACAACGATAACTTAGTAAAGGACTTGCAAATGTGCACAGAAGCAAATTGCATTTTAAAACTAAATGAGCACAGTTACAAATAGAAAATAGAACTGTTAAATAAACAATTTAGGGAAACCGAAGTTGTGGCTTTTAACCAAGCAAATGACATTAAGTTCTATTCAAACTACGTTCAAGAAACTAAAAAAGAAAAAGCAGTTTTGGAAGTCGAAGTAAATTCATTAAAACAAAAACTGCACAGTTGGACTAGTTCTTCTCACATAGTTAAAAACTTAGTGAAAGAACGAAATAACAGGGAGGGATTAGGTTACAAAGTGGTTCCACCACCACATGAGATCTTGTTAAATACTAAATGTCAACCACTAAATAACAATCCTATTAAGGATCATGTGGTGACAACTCCTCTAGTTAGTGATCCAGATTCCACGTGTCAAACGGTGGAATCTGTCACTAAACTAAAGGAGGACACTTTGAAATCTAAGGGTAAAATCCCTATCGTTAATTTGGATGAGCAATTTGAGAAGGTTAAGGTAAAGTCAGGTTCAACAACGTCTAATAATGAACCCAAAAAGACCAAACAAGTTAACCAATCACGTGATTCATGTCTAAGTCCAAATAAACAAAAGGGTAAAGATGTTACAAAGGTTCAAACAATTAATTTTGTTAAAGAAGATAAACCATCTAAACAAGAAGTGACAAAACCCAACAAGCCCAAAGTCACACCAGTCTCACACACTTCCCCACAGAGACGTCTTTCCCAACATGTTGAAGGTCGATCGTGTTACAATTGTGGAAAGAGAGGACACATTGCTTCTAATTGTCCTAAGTATCAGACACCAAGAAAGAAAGTTGTACTTCATGATACTAAACTGATTTTTTCTAAAAGGAGGTCTATTACTCCACCTAAAAGAAATAATGAAACTAATGTTCAAACCATAAGCCAGTCGTCTGTTTATCACAAACAGGCCTTGCACAAAATTGGCATGTATAAAGAAAAATCAACTCAAATGTCTGATACTGAGAGCAGTAAGAAGCATGATATGCACTCACCTTCAAATGGACAGTGGGTAGAATTTATGATGTGTGATGACTCTGGGTCACCCAAGCCAGTTAATGCTTGGGTACCTAACCTAAACTAATCATTTCTTTTAAATGTGTTGGGTGTCCGCTATAGTGATTCTACAAATACCTGGATCGTTGATAGTGGGGCATCAAGGCACATGACTGGAAACCTGTCTCTCCTCTCAAGCGTCAGAAAGATTAAAGGAGGACATGTTTCCTTTGCTGGAAACGAAGGAGGTTACATCACTGCGCAGGGAGAAGTGGGAAATCAGAAAGTTAAGTTTGACAAGGTCAACTATGTTCAGCAACCACAAAATAACTTACTTTCTGTATCACAGATTTGTGAAAAAGGTTTCATGGTTGTTTTTGACAACAAGAAGTGCTACGTGTTGAAGAAGGAGTACATCATTCCAGAGGACCAAATTTTAATGTCAGCTTCAAGGTATAATGACTTATACGTCTTGGATCTATCAACGGTCTCCACAACCGATCATCAAATCCAATGCTTCTTGTCAAAGGCAACTAAGAAGGAATCCATCTCCTGGCATAGAATAATAGGACACATAAATGCAAGGAAGATGAATCATCTCATTCAGAATGATTTGGTCAATGGAGTTAATGTCAAAAACTTTCAACTTCCGTATTTTTGTATGGCGTGTAAGAAAGGGAAACAAACCAAGAACTCTCACAAGGAAAAGAACGTCAACTCTATTGAATTGCCACTCGAACTTCTACATATGGATCTGTTTGGTCCTGTGAGCACCAAGAGCATCGCTGGAGATCTGTATTGTTATGTAGTCACCGATGACTATTCCAGATTCTCTTGGGTAATGTTTCTGAAATCCAAATCAGAAACATTTGATTCGTTCAAACACCTTGTGACCACATTGGAATCTCTATACAAGTTAAAGGTACGTCAGATTCGCTCAGACAACGGTACATAATTCAAGAATCAGTGGATGGAGGCATTCAGCAAAGAAAAGGGAATTTTACATCAATTCACATCTGCCTACACTCCACAGATGAACGGAGTTGCTGAACGGAAGAACAAAAGCTTGATAGAGACAGCCAAGACAATGCTAGCAGACTCGAAACTGCCTATCCAATTCTAGAATGAGGCAGTTTCAAATGCATGTTACACTTTGAATAAGTCTTGGTGGTTAAAAGACATGGTAAAACGTGTTACGAGTTGCTCCAACGACGTAAACCTAACCTAGAGTATCTTGAACCGTTTGGCGCACCATGTACACTACTGAAGAAACATCAGTGAGGAAAGTTCAGTGAAAAGGCTAAAGAAGGTATTTTCTAGGATACAACATACCGAATAAGAGGGTTTACAACAACGTCGATGTTCAGAGATTCACCACCCCCCTGCAAGAAAAGGACCCGCCTTCCTTTTTGATTATGATGGATTCTTCAAGTCCTTTAACATTACTCTTACTACTTCTGATGATGAGCTTTCGACAAAGATGATGTATGAGGTCTTCAACACACCGCCCGTAGACTCGATAATATCCGGGTCACAAGGTCAGTCTTCTTGTAACTCAGGGGGAGCACTGGAGGTAAGTGACTCCTCTTCTGACGATGAAGAAGTGGAAAATGTTCAGGTGGATCAGGAGGCACATGTTCCTACTACAAAAGTACACAAGCATCAGATGTAGATGCCTCTGACACTTCAGAACCCCATACTCCCACTACCTCAGATACTGAATCTGCGATTCACAATCTGGATAATGAAGTAGTTGCACCCACCACTCCTGGATCACGACTAAATGTTTATCATCCTCTGGACAATGTCATAGGGGATGTATAATCGGGAGTACAGACAAGAAATCAGCTCTACTCAGGTGATTATGCCTCAGTCATGGAAAAAGGATACCTTCACGACGGTGCTTATCGATGTTTTGTGTCTCAATTTGAGCCAAAATATGTAAGTGACGCCTTAAATGATGAGGCTTGGGTGAGTGCCATGCAAGAAGAACTTCTTCAATTCAAGAAGTTAGGACTATGGACTCTGGTGGATAAACCTAAAGGTGCTAAGGTCATTGGCATAAAATGGGTTTTGAAATGCAAAAAAAATGACCAAGGGGTCATTATCAGAAACAAGGCTCGACTAGTAGTTCAAGGATTTTGACAAGTCGACGGAATTGATTACAACGAAGTGTTTGCACCTGTGGCAAGAATGGAAGCCATCCGTATCTTCCTAGCCTACGCATCGTATATGAAGATTAAAGTCTATCAGCTTGATGTGAAGAGGGCATTCCTTCATGGTGAAATCCGAGAGACAATGTATGTTAGTCAACCCAAGGGATTTGAGGATCCGTATCATCGGGACAAAGTATACAAGCTAGACAAGGCTCTATACGGGCTTCATCAAGCCCCAAGAGCATGGTATGAGAAGCTCTCGACTCATCTTGTGAATCATGGCTTTCGCAGAGTAGTGATTGATTGTACATTGTTCATCAAATAAAAGGATGGTGACTTACTGCTCGTACAGATTTATGTTGATGACATAATCTTTGGTTCCAAAAACGAAGATCTATTTAAAGAATTTGAAGCAGTAATAAAAGCTGAGTTCGACATGAGTGCCATGGGAGAAATGAAGTTCTTTCTCGGGTTACAGGTGGATCAGAAATCTAAGGGAATTTTCCTACATCAGACAAAGTATGTAGGCGATATTCTCAGTTGGTTCGATATGGAGAATGCGTCGGCAGCTGGGACTCCACTTGCTACAAACCACGATATAGCACCCGACGAGAGTGGCGATCTGGTTGATGCCACCATGTACCGAGGAATGATCAGATCACTCATGTACCTCACCGCCTCACGATCGAATATCATGTACGCGACGTGTCTATGCTCCAGATATCAGGCGAAACCGAAGGTCAACCATCTCATCGGAGTCAAAAGGATATTTCGTTATCTGAAGGGTACTCCAACACTTGGGTTGTGGTATCCTCATGACGATGACTTTGAGCTTACCGCGTATAGCGATTCGGATCATGGCGGCTGCAAAATGAACTACAAGTCAACATCAGCGGGATGTCAATTCTTTGGGATAAGATTAGTCACATGGCAGTGTAAGAAGCAAACATCAGTTCCACTGTCAACATGTGAAGCTGAATACGTTGCTGCTGCAAGCTGCTGTTCACGAATCATTTGGATTCAACAACAAATGCGGGACTACGGTTTGAAATTCTCTAACACTCCTATATTTGTTGATAATTTTGCTGCTATAACCGTAACTAAAAATCCGGTCCAACATCCTAAGACGAAACACATCGGAATTAAATATCACTTTATACGTGATTGTGTTGAAATGAATTTTATCGATGTTGTTAAAATTAATACGGACTTTCAACGCGCTGACCTCTACACAAAAGCCTTTGATAACCAAGATTTTTATATCTGTTAGAGGTCAACGGGGTGAAAAAGAAAAGTGATGTGATCACAGAGGATGAAAATTCTTAGTCCGACAACGTTTTCTTTTTATTTTCTTTTATTTTCCTTTATTTTTCTTATTTTACTTTCCTGTCTCTTTATAATCCAAAAACGCAAAAAAAAATATTTTCGGTTTTAGAATTTTAGGGGGAGAATAGGTTAAATTAGTATTAAATTAGTTGTTTTAATTTTAGTACTTAAAAAAAATGAGGGAGAAGGACAATCTAGCTAATAGAATGAGATCGTATCTATAAATGTTTATGGAAAATGATAGTACACGAAAACAAAGAGTTTGAGACTTTAAAAGAACTTAACTGATTAAGATGCAAAATTCGAAGTATAAGTATGAGAAGTCTAAGCAAAATAAAAGAAAAAATAATAGTAAAACTAGTATGCTACTAAGGCAACATAGAGAAAGTAGACTTAGAGGTTGCAAGTTCATTATATAATGTGTCGGTAGATTCAACACAATAGATGAGTAGACCTCATTGGTGACTTAAATTCAAACTAAACTGTTCAACAAGCTGTGGGTTATCATCTTATCCCACAATCAACGAAGTTCCAATAAGGGGTGACGAATGATGGTGTGCAGATAGTATATATATTTTGATAAAGATTTATTATACAGATTCAGTTTTAATTGGTTGTTACTGATACTAAACCACACACACAAAAGGCAGTGTACCTGTCGTGAGGTAATATAGTGTTCGTAAGAACCGAGTATCAATCCGTGGACACACCTAGCCTACTCAACAAACTTGATGTTTGACTATCATATTTGGTTTTTGTTAAAGAAAGTGATAACTTGCATTTGGAAAGATTTTTAGGGTAAAATAAACAATAATAGAAAGAAAGTAAACTAAGATTTGAAGCGTTTGGATTTAAAACCAGGGAATAAAAGTTATCATCCTAATTAGACTCCACTTATGTAATTGTGATGAATTGGTGATGTGATTTAAAGATATTGATTAATGTAAATATGTTAATGTTTATAAAGATGAGCTGACGCGATTTCTCGTCTATCCTGCTGCCGTAGTGACTTAATCCCGTCAGGCTGAGTTTACTGCTCAGATCAAAGCCCTAGTAATGTAGGTGAATCTTTTGCGTTCTATTTGACATATGAATTCTGAAAACATAACTTAATGTTCAAAAGAGAGTTAATCAGGTTCCTTCCTAACATACCATTAATTTTAGAAAATCGTAAAAATTAATGAAGTTTCCGAACTAATATAAGGGAACCCGCAAATGATCAGAAAGTTAAAGTGATATGTTTTCTAATAACCATTTCTAGTTCATTAGCCATGGATTTATTATGAAGACCGGTTTCGCGAATGAAAGTTAATCATACGGTTTTCAACCTTGTATGACAATCACAATCACAAACCATAAAGTTATAACTTCCCGTTCAAATGTAGATGCTACCCATCAATAGTTTTCCCAAGACCACCATAACATTAACATAATATTTATCACACCATTAGTTCATCACAAATTACATAAGTTTCATCCGATTAGGATGATAAATAGAGTTTAGCTCATAATGAGCTTTAACATAACAACACATAACAAAGAAGATAGATAAGTGAGCATCGGTGAAATGGAACAATCAAACCGATAATCAACAATGGATGACGTTTAGGTGATCCCAAGCTTCTTCCCAGTGTTGTATGCACCTCCCGAGCCTCCGAATGATCTTGAAGTCTTGATTCCCGAGAGAATTCTGCAGAGTAACTCTCCCACCAAAGCTTGCCAAAAATGGTGAGCTTAGGCTTCTATTTATAGCCTTTCCGGAGTGTTTAAGCACGACCCCGTGCCTAAAAGGCACGGCCCCGTGCTAGTACAATGCTTACGAAAGTTGGTCGGCTCGTACATGCAGGTTGTGTCGGGCACGGCCCGGTGCTAAATGGGGCACGACCCCGTGTTGGAGGCGGGGCACGGCCCCGTGTTTACTTTTAGGGAACAGTACTTTTTGTCCTGTCAGATGTCCAAGCACGGGGGTGTGTTAATTTAGCACGGGGGTGTGTTTCTGGCAAGGCATGGGGGCGTGCTTAATGAGGCACGACCCCATGCTTGGAGTCCAAAGCTCGGATCACTTCAATTTCTTGTTAAATATACTTCTTTTGTCCATCTTGCCCTTTTAAACACCTAAAAACACAATTTAACACTTTTAAGTACACTTTCATCATTTTAAGGAAGATATTAAGGAATAATTGATGTGCTTCTGATAGGATTTTTATGTACAATTTGGAGTACATCAAACATCCCCACACTTGAACTTTGCTTGTCCTCAAGCAAATATCAGTTAAAATGACAATTCCACCATGTAAAATGATATCCTAGCAAGCAATAGGTAAAATGATATCCTAGCAAGCAATACGCAAGTAAATATTATTTTCGAGAAATACGCAAGTAAATATTATTTTCATCCAAATAGAAATATTCTAAGCACATGTAAAATGATATCCTAGCAAGCAATAGGTTGGTTAGTAAAGATTATTATCATGTAAAAATCCACACTTCTCACAAGATGCACTCACACTCGGCTAAATATATGGAGTCATAATCAAGATTAAGTATGACTAATACACTCAATTGGCTAGTATGAATACGTGTGAAATCATATGCTTGTTAAGGGATCAAATCTTCACCTACTTAGATATTTACTTGCATAAATCATTAGGTCTTTGATGGGTTGTAACTTGGCTCGGGATTGGGTATGGAATATTTGAAAAAAGTGGCTAATTGCTAAAGATGACGGTCTTGGTTTATTTTTCTAACATAACTACAAGGAAAGCAATAAAGGTTCCCTATACAATACTTCAAGTTAAAAGGGATATGCTAGCTTGAGGACTCGTTTAAGGTCAGATTGTCAAGACCGTATTTCGCTTTCAAGAATCGTACTTCATCTTTTACCCGAAATACACAAAACTTTCCTTTCTCAAGGATCGTTCGGCTTGAAGCCTAATAGCACCCAATCGGATTAATTCTGTGTATTCGTATTGAGATTCAGTTTGATTATTTTTGCATTTTCCATTATGGGACCAATTTCCACAATTCGGGCATCTTTCATATCTTTTTGCCCGTCTCTTTATAGCACTTTTTGAAATCCCACAAAATGGCGGAACTTGTTTCTTTTTTCGCCATTTCTTTCTTGCGTCAAATGTGAGATTGAAAAATTTGTTCGTGGATTTCCCGGGGAAGTCCCGGTTTTGCGTGATGAAGGCAACAAAGCAAATTGAAATCAAAAGAATGCATTCCAGTTCTTTAAGGTCTGCCGGTAAAGGACTAATATTATTTTGTTTTTTTTATAAGCCAAAAACGTGTCTTTAACGAAAACGGGTTTTGTTGAAGGCTATTTGGTTAAGTGACTTGGTGACTCGGGTGATTGAAAGATAAAAACGTTTAAGCTCAACGGGGCTAACTAGGGTTGACGTTCGGGTAAGGAAAATTAAAGACAATGGTTGGGGCTTGAATGGTTAAGGTTTCCTAGTGCCTAACTCATTTTTATGCAACAAATACTAATTAAGGTCTTGAAATGTATACCCAAAGCAAGTTCTAATCACATGTATCATATGGCACCCTCAATTAAATCCAGAATGAAAGTAGAATTGCAACTTGCAAAAGCTTGTTTAAGGCTCAAAAATAAAGTCACATACGGATGGAATTGGGTAAAAGTGTTTCATTTTACATGATTAAATATTTTACTAGATTATTTCTTTTAAGGATATCACAAAAATCATTTTCAATTCTATTTGGACGTCATAGATTTACTTCTTTATTTCCCGAAAACGTATATTTATATTTTGGTTTATCAAAAATTATATTAAATTTTGGTTTCTTGTCACAAAAATTACTTGGTAAGTGATCTTTTCTTAAAAATTTTAATTTGGACCTTTTTAGCAAAGTCAAATGCATTACTCCCATCCCCACACTTAAAATTCACATTGTCCTCAATGTGATTAACATATTCAGGATCGAGAAAGGGTAATGAAATAACTCCCCTAAAATGATGAATTTTTCACTTGTGTTTGGTTGTTGTCGCGTTGTTAGAATCCTCGATATCACCTGAAGTGTCACCAATTTATTGAAAGCATTAAAATCCTAAACACACAAAATAAAAACAAAACGACATAAATTAAAAGATAGATTGGCACAACACAACTGTGCCGGGGCCCCGAAAATGATACGGTTTTCAAGGGCTTTGTGGTGGGATATCCCCCCACTCGTGGTACATTCGGTTTCTGATGTACGTGACATCATTGCTCAGGTCATCGACTCGAGAATGCAGATTTTCGACTCGGTTGAAGGCTCATTGGGCATATTCAAATGATCGCCTTGCATGGTCGCTGCTGGTTTGGATTGACTCATAAAGGTATAACATGGTTGGGAATTCCCTTGTATGTGAACTTGAAGAACCAGCTTCGGCTCCTTCTGGCTGTATCGGCATGTCGAGGTCCATGATTATTTCTTCGGGATCCGCCGGATCCCAGATTTGTCCCTTCTTATCCATGAATCTTGGTTGCCCATTTGGTAGGCTTGTCACCATGTAAATACTTGTAAAAATGCTCAAGTCTAACAGTCCCGGCATCACTCCTACGGTTCCCTCAGTGTTATAACCATAGCTTTCATATAAGTTCAAAATCCAGCTTCCTCTAAACATGGATGTTGGAGCACCTGCAATTGCATTCCTGGCAAAAAGATTACTAAACAAATACCCAATATTACATGGCAACTGATTAACCATACAATATAAAATAAACAAGTCCCTCAAATTAACAACTCCCTCGCTTTGACTACGAGCTGTTATGGAATGACTGAGTAACCGATGAATGTATCGCAGCAGCGGGTCTCGTATCTGACTGCTTTTTGTTTTACTCGAGTTGAACCCTCCGGTTCCAATCCGCTCCCAAAATGCTTTCCTCATTGCACCACTTTCCGCTTCTTTACTTTCCTCGTCCGGGAAGGTATGGTACACCGGCATTCCGGATATTGCCTCCTCCTCCATTTCTTGTTCCGTGTAGATTCCGAGATAGACACCGAACAAGGCAATGGATGTTTTATGCCAATGCCCAGCTAGTCTGAATGAAACTGCACTATCATTCCAAGGGTCAGAGTCTTTCATGCTAAATTTAAAAGATGCTAAAAATTCAAGAGTTAGTTCATAAACGGAATGTCTATTTTGTGAGAATAAACGTTTCCACTGAACACTTAATAAATTATTATATCTTTCTAGCTGTCCGACTACCGCTAGTGTTTCTTCATCTGCTTGTAAGTGGGATCTTTCGACCCTTTGTAGCAATCTTTGAAGTCTATCATGACACCATCTCTCGCGGCTCCCTTCAAAATGTAAGTAGGGATGATCCATGATCCTGAAATTTTAAAAATAAGTTAATCTAGACAAGACAAATTTCTTAAGCAGTTTCATGATGTGTTGATACATGTATGTCCCTAGATCATGATTTGAATGTAATAGATCTTGTTTGTCTGATTATGATGTAATGTTTGAAATGATTAATGAAATGATATTGATTGTTTGTGATTGATAATGTTTAATATTTCATTAATGAGTCGATGATGAATTGGTTAATTAGGTTTGTGGTTGGTTGAATGGTTACACTTAATGTTATATTAATTAATACATTCAAACTTAACACAATGAAGTTCTCATGCGAATGGCCCATGCGAACGGACCATACGCATGAATAACTTCATACGATTGACTCAGTCGCACGACTGAACCAGGAGACTGGATCAGTCGTATGACTGTAACATAAGATTGGCTCAGTCGCACGACTTAACACTCAGTCGTGCGGATGAATCAACCGCATGGTTCAATCGCACGACTGAACCATACTTATGGTTCAATCGCCCGAATGAACAATACTAACCTATAAATACAACCCAATTCGTGGAAAAACGTAAGCATTCATTCTATTTCGACTCCAGACGTACCCTAGCCGTCAAGAAGCCTCCCAATTCGTTCTCCAAGTTCATAGAACACATTAGATCGATTCCCAATCGATTTCTAACGTTAGATTCAATACTTCATTGTTTCTTCGTGTGTTCTCACTGATTGGAACGCCAAACAAATAGGATTCCGCACTATTTGATCTGGTTTACACGTTAATCACTCGGTATTTCGTTCAAATACCAGGTCCTAACAAGTGGTATCAGAGCATTGGCTCTTGATTACGTGTGATTCAATCAAGATTGATAAAAAGTTTGTGTTTTTACACTAAAAATGCAATCTTCTGTGTCAAAGGTGATCTTGGACGTTCCCTGCTTATCAAAGTTTGGTTTCTATGGACTTAGGCGATTAGAGTTTGCAAAATTTCGAATTTTTACCGCTAAAACACGATTAACCTAGAAATTTTCACAAAACAGCAGCTTCAGTCGCACGAGTGAGCCATTCGCACGACTGGACTTCATTCGCATTGCCCAGACGCACGATTGGACCTAGTCGCATCTCCATTCATACGATTGAACCATTCGTTCGCATTGTTCATGCGCATCAGCTTCATTCGCACGACTGAACCAATCGCTTAGTTCAGCCGCACGATTGAACCAGTCGGATAGTCCATTCGCACGGATAGCCCAATCGCATCCTTCAGTCGCACCAGTTGACAGTTTGTTTTAGTAGACTTAAAGTTATTCGACATGGAAGATCAAATGTCAGCCTTTACCGCTGGGAAGGACTCAAGGATCCAGAACCTGCTGTTACTTGAGAGTGAGGTGGGTAATCATAATAAACCACCAAAGCTCTTAACGTTAGATGAGTTTCCCCACTGGAAACAACGTTTTGAGATCTACCTCAATGGAGTAGATCCAAATCTGTGGGAAGCTATCGAGATTGGGTATACTACGCCGGTGGGAGCCGATGGAGTAAAGCTTACTTTAGGAGGGATGACCGACGCGCAGAAGGTTAAGTATAATGCAGAGAAGAGAGTCTATGCATTGATCACACAGTCGATCCCTAAAGACATTTTCCACCAGTACTCAGAGAATAAGCAGGCCAAGAAACTATGGGATGAGCTGGAAAAGAGGTTTGACGGGAATGCTTCGCTGAAGACAATCAAGGCTAAGGAGTTAAAGAAGGAATTTGATAACTTCTCATCGATGGGAAATGAGAGTTTGGACGATGTCATAGATAGATTCTACCATCTGATGAGTGAACTGCATACACATGGGGTTGCTACTACCATGGAAGAAAAAGTTACTAACTTTGCAGACGGATTGCCGGAAAAGTGGGCTTCATTCGTGTCTAACCTGAGACAGAATGAAATGCTGGCAAAGCTGGATATCAATGAATTCATTCTAAAATTGCAAGAAGAAGCACTTAGGATGAAGTACAGAGCTCAGAAGTCTTCGTACACTCAGAATCCAGCTTTGTACAATGCCATGCCTCAAGCGAAGACATCTGGAGCACCTCTCCAGACTGCATTTGTGTCTAGCTCATCGGGTCCTTCACATGCTTCTTCTTCAGGATCAGACACATCGGGGTCTTCTTATACCCATTACATTGGATCTGAAGCTAATGCTACTAGACTGAAGACCAAAAACCTCGGTAATGTGATTGTGGAAGTAGCTCGAGAGCACATGGATCTTTTGGCTGCAGTGGTTCATTCTTATGATGGACTTGTTGCTGGAAGTGGAGGACTGCTGGAGAGATGGAGCTGGAGAGAATGGATATTATGTGGGCCTTAGCTAGTGTTGTCCGGAGGGCGAAGACGTTTGTGAAAAAGACCGGACAGAACTTGGTAAGGATACCACATTTGGCTTTGACAAGAGTAAAGTGACCTGCTTTAACTGTGGAGAGAAGGGGCACTTCAAGAGAGAATGTATTAAGCCAAAGAAGACGGGTAACGGGAACCCATTCTCATCCTTCACTCGTCAAGACAAGCAACCTACTAGTTCTACTTCATCAAGCAAGGATCCAAAAGCCTTGACTACACATGATGATGAAGGACAGGACTGGAGCTTTAGGTTTGTCTCTCCAAGGAGATATAGCAGTTGAGATAGCGATGTCAAATAGTGAAGAAGCAACTGCAACTGAGGTCAGCTACAAGCCTGAAGAAGGGAATTCTATAGCAAAGTCAGAATCACAAGAACCAGAGACATCTGATGCTGTGTTGATGGCTAACTCTTCTGAACCAACTCAGGTAAGTACCACTGACCAAATGTTTAATAATCATGCTTGTTCTGATTGTGATACTTTTAGAAATAGCATAGATAAAAAATTTGCTAGGTTATTAGATCATAATGATAACTTAGTAAAAGATTTGCAACTGTGCACTAAGGCTAATAAAGTATTAAAACAAAATGAGCATAGTTACAAAGAAAAGATAGACCTTTTGACTAAAAAGCTTAGGGAAATCGAAGTAGTTGAATTTAACCAAGCTAATGACATTAGGTACTATCTAAACTCCCTAGAAGACACTAAGAAGCAAAAGGCGGTTCTAGAAGTAGAAGTATACTCGTTAAAACAGAAACTGCACAGTTGGACAAGTTCTTCACATATTGTCCAACACTTAGTGAGAGAAAGAAACAACGGAGAGGGATTGGGTTATAAAGTGGTTCCACCACCACCTGAGACCTTGATGAACACTAAGAGTAGACCAATAAATAATAACCCTATCAAGGATTATGTGGTGTCTACTCCTCTTGTTAGTGATCCAGATTCCTCATGTTCATCTATTGAATCTGGAAACAAACAAAAGGAGGCCACTTCAAAGGCAAAGGGTAAAATGCCTTGTGTTAATCTGGAAAAAGAATTCGAAAAGGTTAATATTAAGTCAGGGTCAAACAGAGTCAAATCTGAATCTAAAAGGAC
This sequence comes from Flaveria ramosissima, assembly GCA_025215565.1. Classification (NCBI taxonomy): domain Eukaryota; kingdom Viridiplantae; phylum Streptophyta; class Magnoliopsida; order Asterales; family Asteraceae; genus Flaveria; species Flaveria ramosissima. The sequence continues at coordinate 46,422,082 of CM046029.1, read as the reverse complement.
TTCTAATGTTAATCTTTCACAAGTTTCAAGTCAAAAACCAGTTAACTCAAAAGAAAAAGATGTTAAAAAATGTTAAAACAATTAATTTTGTTAAACAAGAGAAAACATCAAAAGAACCAGAGTCAAACCCTAAATTGAGTGATGCTACTAGAGTGTCACACACGTCTCCACAAAGAAAGTTTAATCATAAAGTTTATAGCAGGTCGTGCTACAACTGTGGAGAGTGTGGACACATTGCTTCCTATTGTCCTTATTATCAGACACCTAGGAAGAAGATTGAACTTCAGGACTCAAAACCTAGGTCTTCTAAGAGGAGTTCTTTAACTCCACCTAGAAGAACTAGTGAACCTAAAATTCAACCCGTTAGCCAGTCGACTGTTAATCACAAACAGGCCTTGCACAAATCTGGCTTATGGAAAGAGAAGTCATCCTGCGTGTCTGATAATGATGACAAGAAGGAACCTGAGCTACCCTCACCCTCTAAGGGTCAATGGGTTGAATTCATGATGTGTGATGCCTCTGGGAAACCCAAGCCAGTAAAGGCTTGGGTTCCTAACCTAAACTAATATTTTACATTGTATGTGCAGGGTGTTCGCTACAGTGCTGAAACCAACACGTGGATAGTAGACAGCGGAGCATCCAGGCACATGACAGGAAACAAGGCTCTTTTATCAAACGTCAAGCAAATAAAAGGAGGGCATGTTTCGTTTGCTGGAAACAAGGGAGGCTATATCACAGCTCAGGGAGAAGTGGGAAATCAGAAAGTTAAGTTTGATAAGGTGAACTACGTTCAACAACTTCAAAACAACTTACTTTCTGTTTCCCAAATCTGTGATAAGGGATTTAAAGTCATATTCGACAACAAGAAGTGTTACGTGCTAAAGAAAGACTACGTGATTCCGGAGGACCAAGTTCTGATGACCGCTTCAAGATATAAAGACCTTTATGTTTTGGATCTGTCAACAGCTTCTACAATGGATCATGAGGTTCTGTGCTTTCTATCTAAAGCTAATGAGAAGGATTCCATCTCCTGGCATAGGAGAATAGGACACATTAGTCAAAGGAAGATGAATCACTTGATTCAGAAGGATCTTGTGAGAGGAGTTAATGTCAAGAACTTCCAGCTTCCTGATTTTTGTGTAGCTTGCAAGAAAGACAAACAGACAAAGAAGTCTCATAAGGAAAAGAAAGTTCATTCAATAGAACTTCCTCTTGAACTTCTTCACATGGATCTGTTTGGTCCAGTCAGTACAAAGAGCATTGCAGGCGACTTGTACTGTTTTGTGGTTACTGATGACTACTCAAGGTTCTCTTGGGTAATGTTTTTGAAGTCCAAATCAGAAACATTTGAGTCATTCAAGGAGTTAGTAACCACACTGGAATCTCTCTACAAGCTGAAAGTGAGACAAGTACGCTCAAACAACGGAACTGAATTCAAGAATCAGTGGATGGAGGCTTACTGCAAGGAAAAGGGAATTGTGCATCAATTCACTTCTGCCTACACGCCTCAGATGAATGGTGTTGCTGAGAGAAAGAACAGAAGCTTGATAGAGACAGCACGGACAATGCTGGCAGACTTGAAACTGCCTATCCAATTCTGGAATGAGGCAGTGGCTAATGCATGTTATACACTGAATCGAGTTCTGATAGTCAAGCGCCATGGAAAGACATGTTACGAGCTACTACAAAGACGCAAACCGAATTTGGAGTATCTCGAACCATTTGGCGCGCCGTGCACACTTCTGAAGAAGACTCAAGTAGGTAAATTCAGCGAGAAGGCTGATGAAGGAATCTTTCTAGGATACAACATACCGAACAAGAGGGTTTACAACAAATCAACGGGTCTAGTAGAAGTGTGGTGTAATGTTGACGTTCAGAGATATACCACACCACCTACTGGCAAAGGACCCGCCTATTTTTTCGACTATGATGGATTCTTCAAGTCCTTCAACATCCCTATCTCTCCTTCGGATGATGAGTTACCTACTTGGATGATGTATGATATCTTGAATACACCATCTCATGATTCAACATCATCTAGCTCCTAGAGAGAATCATCTACTCAGTAAGGGGAAGTAGTCGACGACAGTGACTCCTCCTCTGAAGATGAAGCTGAAGCAGATGACCAGAACAGTCAGGAGGAACAGGTTCCAGTTCCTGAAAGTCCACAAGCATCTACCAGTGATGCACCTTCGACTTCGGAACCTCAAACTCCAACTACCTCAGATGCAGAACCAAATGTTCATAATCTTGGCTCTAAGGTAGCTGTTCCTACTACTCCAGGATCACGACTAAACGTCTATCATCCCCTAGACAATGCCATTGGGGATGTCAGATAAGGAGTACAAACCCGAAATCAGCTATACTCAGCTGATTACACCTCGGTTATGGAGAAGGGATACATTCATGATGGTGCTTATCGGTGTTTTGTCTCGCAGTTTGAGCCAAAATACGTCAGTGATGCACTAAATGATGAGGCATGGGTGAGTGCCATGCAAGAAGAACTTCAGTTCAAGAAGTTAGGTGTATGGACTCTGGTAGATAGACTTAAAGGTGCTAAGGTCATTGGCACCAAATGGGTCTTGAAATGCAAGAAGGATGACCAAGGGGTCATTATCAGGAACAAGGCTCGACTGGTGGTTCAGGGATTTCGCCAAGTCGTGGGAATTGACTACAATGAAGTGTTTGCACCCGTGGCAAGGATGGAAGCCATTCGTATCTTCCTTGCCTATGCATCGTACATGAAGATTAAAGTCTACCAATTAGATGTGAAGAGTGCATTCCTTCATGGGGAAATCAGAGAAACAATCTATGTCAGTCAACCCGAGGGATTTGAAGATCCTTATCATCGGGATATAGTTTTACAAACTCGACAAGGCTTTATACGGGCTTCATCAAGCTCCAAGAGCCTGGTATGAGAAACTCTCAACTCATCTTGTGAAACACGGCTTTCGCAGGGGAGTCATTGACTGCACGCTGTTCATCAAAGAAAAAGATGGAGACCTACTGCTCGTACAGATCTATGTCGATGACATAATCTTCGGTTCAAAGAACGAAGAGTTATGCAAAGAGTTTGAAGCAGTTATGAAGAAAGAGTTTGAGATGAGTGCTATGGGGGAGATGAAGTTCTTTCTCGGGTTACAGGTGGATCAGACACCAAATGGGATCTTTCTACATCAGACCAAGTATGTGGGAGACATTCTCAGTCGCTTTGACATGGAGAATGCTTCTGCTGCTGGGACTCCACTTGCTACCAATCACGATATAGCACCTGATGAAAATGGAGATCTGGTAGATGCCATAATGTACAGAGGAATGATTGGATCCCTCATGTATCTCACTGCATCAAGACCTGATATCATGTATGCTACATGTTTATGTTCTAGATATCAGGCTAAGCCTAAGGTGAACCATCTGATCGGGGTCAAGAGGATATTTCGTTATCTGAAGGGTACACCCGCACTTGGGTTGTGGTATCCTCATGATGATGATTTTGAGCTCACAGCGTATAGTGACTCGGATTACGGGGGCTGCAAGATGAACTACAAGTCTACATCAGCAGGGTGTCAATTCTTTGGGAGGAGATTAGTTACCTGGCAGTGTAAGAAGCAGACATCGGTTGCATTGTCAACCTGTGAAGCCGAATACGTTGCTGCTGCAAGTTGCTGTTCACAAATCATCTAGATTCAACAACAAATGCGGGATTTCGGTTTAAAGTTTTCTTCTACTCCTATTTTTGTTGATAACTCTGCTGTAATTGTAGTAACTAAAAATCCGGTCCAACATCCAAAGACCAAACATATCGGTATTAAATACCATTTCATAAGAGACTGCTTTGAAAATAACTTAATTGATGTGGTAAAAATTAATACTGATTTTCAACGCGCTGACCTCTATACTAAAGCCTTTGATAAACCACGTTTTCAATATTTGCTAGAGGTCAACGGCGTTAAAAAGAAAAGTGATGTTATTCCTGATTATGATCATGTGTAGTCCGATGCGTTTTTAGTTAAATTCTTTTATTTTATTTTTATTTTCTTTATTTAGTTTATTCTGTTTAAATTAAACTCATGTTATTCAGCTGTTTATTAAAATCCTAAAATAATTAAACCAGTTATGATTTTAGTATTTTAGGGGGAGAATAAGTCAGCCAATAACATTAAAAAAAAATCGAGGGAGAAGGAGTGGATAGCTGATATAAGGTAGATCGTATCTGTGATACCGATTCAAAACCTTTGGAAATGATAGTACACAGGAACAAATCAAAAGGGACTTTAAAATTTTAATTTAGAAAAATACAATGTTCAAAGTATAAGTCTGTGTAGTCTAAGCAATATAAAAGGGAAGATGATAGAAAAACTGGTAACTACTAAGGTAACACAACGAGAGTAGACCTAGAGGTTGCTAGACCACAAATGATATGTCGGTAGATTCAACACAATAGATGATTAGACCTGACTGGTGATCTCAAGATCAAACTAAGTTGTTCAACTGACTGTGGGCTTCCATCTTATCACTGGTTAACACAATCAACAATATTCCAATAAGGGGAAATGAGCATGTAAACGCCACGAATGTGTGCGGATGACCATAAATAGAGCAAAGCACGAAATAATGAAAGACAAATGCTATCAAGATAATGACTTATGTTGTTGGTGCATTTTGTGCAAAATAAAATTAAAATGCTCTAACAAGGAGATAGGTTGTGTGCCTCTCTGCTGTGCGATGGCACTGACCTGAGGATAAGCATAACCTAGATATTCTAGAATTCATTGTTGTTTGCCGCCTCTTTGTTGTGCGATGGAACTGACCTGAGGATTGGCTTCTCTTTGAGAGCTCTAAGAATAGTCTCTTCTTGTAAAAATACCAGTAGACCGCTCAAGAGCTCCTGAGGAATGTTGATTACCATATAAGTGTGGGATCCACTAATGTTAGTTGAAATAATTAAACCTAAAACTATCACCAGTTTGTGTCAAAAGTCTGTGTATGGATTTAAGAGGACAAACATATTGACAATCATTATGGCTGCAATTCTTGAAAGTTCAAATCAATGTGGTAATCTAATAGTTCCAGTATGATTTCCTAAAGTTGCTAATGACTTTGGATGAAAACCAAGAATCGAGCATCAAAAGGTTTTGATAACAAGTCCCAAATGATTTGACTTGCCCGTATGATTCCATAATTGAATTGGTCCAGGTGTGGTCAATCTAAGTTGAAGCTGCCTATTCCGAACCAAATCCCGTAGATTTCTATCTTAGGATTTATCTCTCACAAAAAGCCAAAAACAAGTTTAATTTTTGTATCTTATTTTAACTTCCTAGTTAGTTAGTCAGTTTAGTTTGTTTGTTTGTCGGACTACATCATGAAAATCGGTAAGGGATCAACTCAACTAAAAGGGTCATGTCTGAGATGACCACATGTGTTTTCAAAGTTTAAAAGAGTCACGTCTGAGGTGACAGAGTGTTTAAAAGATTCACGTCTGAGGTGACTAAATTGGGTAAAAGGATCACGTCTGAGGTGATCAAAACGTTTTCAAGATAAAATGATTATGTCTGAGATGATCACATGCTCAAAATGTTAATTTCAATAGTTAAAAGGGTTTTTAAATGTAAAATGGTCAAAATGGCAGAAAAATTCATAAGTCTAACCCATTCGTACGATTGGACCATAAGTATGGACCAACCATGCGAATGGGTCCCATTCGCACGACTGGACATGAGATTGAGCCATTCCCCCGAATGGTTTGTCAAAATGATCCATTCGACCGAATGGAAGGAGGCGAACGAGTCAGTCGACCGACTGAGACTCAGTCGGTTAACTGAAGGTGCAAATGAAAGGACACGAATGAGTCAGTCAACCGACTGAACCTCAGTCGGCCAACTGAATGCGACTGACTGGGCAATCGCACGACTGAGTCTCAGTCGCCCGAATGAACTGAGCGAATGAGGCCAGTCAGCCGATTGAACTCAGCTTCAGTATTTAAAGGGCCACAGTCGATCGCATTTCACTCATCACCCTCAATCGCTACTAAATCGCACGCCTTACCGTTACTCTGCCAAAATTCTTCTTGACCTTGTTTTCATATTGTTATTGATATTCTGACATTTGTCGACGTTTATACAGGTAGATGGCAGTGAAATCTCACAAACATCTGAAGAATGGATCCCTAATTTTGTGATGTTCGAGTGAAAACAAGAAACAGACTGAAAAATGACCTAATAACCTACCTAAACTAAGCAAAATGTTAAAATTAAGTTTAATAGGTTATTATTGACTAGCTGGCGAGTCTATTGAACCGGTAACCCATGTTAAATCACTTGTTTTGATCAAGATTCGAACCACAGGTGACTGAACAGTGGGACAGGCGACTGGTCTTCCGGATGAACTCCAATCGCACGATTAAATCTTGCGATTGGGTCAATCGGCCGAATGACCCATGCGAATGAGCTCAGTCAGCCGACTGAACCAATCGCAGACTCAGTCAGCAGATTGAACTCAGTCGCATGTCACATTCACCCGAATGAGATCAGTCGCATGAAAGGACAACCGACTGAATTCAGTCGCATGATTCATTCGCACGAATGAATCAGAATGAATTTAAACATTACACTTAGAACTGAATTTTGATGTATTATGTACTAATAGTTCTATGTCTTGTGTTTCAGGAAAATGGCTGACAAATGGTCCATTAATCCAAAGCACAACATATGTGCTCAGTTGGATCATACGACTCGGAACGGGGCCGAGTTTACAGAGATCATTGCGTTCCTTAGACGTTCTCGGATACATAAGGTCATATCTACACCATGTACGCCTTACAGGTCGTTACATCAGGCATTCTGGGAGAATGCCTCCGTTGATCGTTCTCGTGAGCCTTACAGTATACGGAGCTCTATTCTTCGTCATGATATTGAGGTTACAGTTGCTGATATCCAGAGAGTTCTTGAGTTTGGGGACGATACTGATCACCCCACCAGATTACATCCACTTACTGTTAGAGGCTGCTTTCTCAGGATTAAGTACGCTGGGGACATAAACTCAGGTGTGCTCAACAAGAGCAACCTGTGCCCCAGTACAAGTACTTGGCGCATGTGATCCTAAAGTGTATTGCTTCAAGGAGGGGTGGGTTCGATGACCTATCAGACCAGATTCAGAATGCCTACGTGGCACTGGTGCTGAACCCCCACCTTCAGCTTCTCGAGCATGATCTTTTCATATTGGTGGAGAATCTGGAGGCTAGGGGAAGGAGGGTTTTTGTATGTACCCTAGGTTTCTGCAGCTGATCTTCAACGAGAAGCTGCCGTTACTTCCCAAGGAGAGCCATGATGTTGTGGCACTTGAGATTATGGATGACACGACCTTAGGTCGTATGAGTGTATAGGGCAAGCAGGTAAAGCCCCAAGTGAAGAGATTGATCGGCCATCTGGCCAATGAGAGATATGTGGCGCCAGGGAGACGCAAGTGGCGTCATGATGATAGTGATTCAGACGAAGAGAGGCTATTGCTCCCAGAGCATGATTCCGATGATGACGACAGTGGGGACGCTGGGATGATATGCCTACTCCACCGAGAGGCACAGCTTCGATGTTATACCTCGTGTCTGCCCCAGCTGGTGACATAACCGAGTCTGCTGTTTCCATCAGGACTTTGTTCCTGGTGAGGAGGAAAGGAGTCGGACGAGGAGCCCTTGACAAGAACTGTGGGAAGCAAGGTTGTTCCCACAGAGTATGGGCTAAGGGCGGTTGGTGAACGCCCAAGAGATTCAGGAGAGACAGCTGCTGATCCTAGTTATGCACCAGAGTCAGCTAGCCGTGTTGTAGGGGGAGCATCCACCTCGACGGGAACGAGGAGGAAAAGGATGGCTCAGCCCCACGGGCAAAAGAAGAAGAAGAGACGATTGACCTTCGTTACCACCAACCACACCCTACCGCTACCACCACCACTACCACCCCACAGCCACAACCACCACCACCACAGCCACCACAGCTACCCACCTCCCCACCACCCTCCCACCACTGTACAGATTGCCATCTACCACCACCATATCTTTCACTCCCACATCACCTCCACCATCTCACAGACCCAGCCCCATCTCACACTACAGCCACCACCACCACCACTACCACCCAGCCAGGACCCTCAGCCCATCCCTCTCATACATATGGATCACCTCTACCTCCAATTGGGGTAGAGGAACAGCTTTCTGCGCTTAACAGGATGGTGATGCGCTTATTAGCTGCTGATGAGGAGAAGTCGCTCAGATCCGCCAGCTGCTGACCTTACTGCTGCACAGTCTCAGCAGATCTCAGAGCAGGCTCGAGTGATTGAGGAGCAGGCCCAACAAATGGCTGCTCAGAGCCATGAGATCGCCCAACTCCAGGAGCAATGTCACATCAACCAAGAAGATAGAGGAGTTGGAGGAGGCTAAGAAGACGATCATGTTAAAGCTAAAGGGATCTAAGGAGGAGCCCTGAAGATCAAAGAGGGAGACGGAGATGATGGTGATGATGATGATGAGGATGACGATGAGGATGGTGAAGATGAGACTGAGGGGATGAGGGGACTGAAGAAGAAAGGACAGAGGAGAAGATGAGATGATGATGCAGAGGGAGGAGATGCAGCTGCATCGGCCTCTGCTCAAGGTCAGGAGAGGAGATCCAAGAATAGACAAGACCAACCAGCTTCCTCCTCTGCTCCACCAAGTGACGACCCGATGATCCAGGACAAAAGTAAAGATTAGATGTCTATGTATTTAATTACTTTTGTATTTGAATCATGTATTTAAACCTATGTATTCATGTTTATATTAAGTTTAATGCATTTCTGTTTTGATTAATTACTAATGGTTGATGTGTTTGAATGTTTAAATAAAAAACAGATCCAAATTACCAAAGGGATGAGTTTGATGTTGCTCCCCTTTAACAGTCATGACTCAGTTAACTCTGATTCTTGATCTGCAAGGGATCGTAAGGAGGTCAGTGAGTTATACCCCTGAAGAAGGGGAAATAATTCACGACCTATCAACGAGCAACTAGCATAGATCTTCAAGCTCAATCTAGATGAGATTGTGAAGGATGCTCTGACATGCGACTCGACCAGTGACGAAGAGCTCAACGATGTTGATGACATAGAGATTGAAGATGTCACGGCAGAGCACTACCATTAGTATGCTGACAATGAGGGAAATGTGGTCCCCAATCTGGGTGAATCCCTTGTTAGCGATACTTTTGAGGTGTTAGACAAGATGGAGCAAGAATAAGAGAAAGTAGAGGGAACGGCCCAGCCTCAAATGATGATGTCGATATCCGAAGGCTGAGTGGGCTGCGTGTTTTGAAGAAGTTAGAGCCCAACGCGCTGCACCTAAACAGGATGCCTACACACAAAACTCTACAGAGTCAAGAAACATCATAAGGTGTCTGGGAGGATCATAGCGTGGGCGTATTTTGAGGACCTTAACGTATATGCAGTTAGAGAGGGAAAAGGGCATAGAGTACTTCAGATTCCCACATGATCTGAAGACTCTACCAGGTTTTGAGCTCAACCAGCTGGCCAACTAAAGCTTTTGTATGCTGACCCGAGAAAGATGTCAGGCTGGTTTGAGGCTGCCCTAAAGAAGGAGTACCACACCAGGTGGATTAACTTCAGACCCCAACAGCCTACAAGGTATATCGAAGGTCTGAAGTTGATGCCATTACTGGAAAGCCAAAGATAGTGCTGAAGTGGAGTCCTCCGCGCACAATGTCAAGAATCCCTCTAAGGGAAATGCCACAGGACTACACTCCACACTTTAAGTGGTGGTACTACGATTGGAGGACAAGAAAGCGGTCATAGTCCTAAACAAAGAGGGCCAAATGGATACTATCAAGGTATTCGACCCAATGTGGCTTACCAACTTGTCAGCTAATGATGTCTATACTTTATACAATTGCCACTCTTCTATAATACGCAGGATATTGTACAAGCCCTCCAGTTCCAGACGTCATAAGACTCTGCTTCGCGTTTGAGATTCACGCGGGAGTCACAAAAAGGACAAGTACAAGAAATATGAGGAGGTGATGCAGAAAACAAGACATTAGAGAGATCTAGGTCCAAGGGGGAGTTTGTTGATACATGTATGTCCCTAGATCATGTTTTGAATGTATAGATCTTGTTTGTCTAATTATGATGTAATGTCTGAAATGATTAATGAAATGATATTGATTATTTGTGATTTGATAATGTTTAATATTTCATTAATTAGTCGATGATGAATTGTTAATTAGGTTTGTGGTTGGTTGAATGGTTACACTTAATGTTATATTATTTAATACATTCAAACTTAACACAATGAAGTTCTTATGCGAATGGCCCATGCGAACGGACTACGCATGAATAACTTCATACGATTGACTCAGTCGCACGACTGAACCAGGAGACTGGATCAGTTCGTATGACTGTAAACATAAGATTGGCTCAGTCGCACGACTGAACACTCAGTCGTGCGGATGAATCAACCGCATGGTTCAATCACACGACTGAACCATACTTATGGTTCAGTCGCCCGAATGAACAATACTAACCCTATAAATACAACCCAATTCGTGAAAAACGTAAGCATTCTTCTATTTCGACTCCAGACGTACCCTAGCCGTCCAGAAGCCTTCCAATTCGTTCTCCAAGTTCATAGAACACATTAGATCGATTCCCAATCGATTTCTAACGTTAGATTCAATACTTCATTGATTCTTCGTGTGTTCGCACTGATTGGATCGCCAATCAAATAGGATTCCGCACTATTTGATCTGGTTTACACGCTAATCACTCGGTATTTCGTTCAAATACCAGGTCCTAACATGATGTTAGTGAAAATTATATGTTTTTCAAGACATAACATCATAATGATTCAAGTCATGTTCAAAAATAGTTAAAATTTATCATCCAAGGAAAATTATTTGAACATGGGTGCGCTTGTAAAACGTGGGGGTGCGGTTAACATGTTTAGGCATGAAATCTTGACTCGAGCAATCGTGTTTGTTTGTAAAATCGTTGATTAAGCATGAGTTTAACATTTCTTGCTTAAAATCAAGATATACGTTTAACAAACATTTTAATCATTTGTTAATAATTCAAGATACTCAAATATATATATATATTATATGCAGGAGCGGGTTTTGTCACTTAACACTTGTAATTCTCTCAAACTCACTTATGATATCACTCAAACAAGATGAAGCAATGCTTTAACAAGAGTTGATAATAATATAATAAGTAATCAAAGGAACAAGCAGAAGTATTTTCAAGGTACTTGTATATATTACTTCTCAACTCAAGATTACAAGACACTTACAAGCATAAACAAGAGTTACAATGAGAAACTATATATACTAGATCCTACAGCCGGTTATACTTGATACCAGCTGGAAACCTACGACTAAAGCATATACTACAATGCTATAGTTAAGGTATCTTAGATAAAGTATTATCTAAGATATGGTAGTCATGACATGTCCATGACTTACCTTTTGTCACCAACTAAAGATGGCAACTGTACTTAACATAAAAAGGTAAACAGTAGATTAAAGTATGGTCAACTACATGGCTTTTGAGAAAACGCCATGCAGTATCTCAGAGTTTTGCAGCGGACTGTCAGACAGACCATACTTATGTCTACTGGATAATAGAAGTGTTTTCCGAAGGTTAACTGGCTTCGGAAGAACAAGTTCTTCCGAAGCCACTTATACTTCGGAAGATGCTTCTATGCTTCCGAGGCTTTGAGGACTTCTTATACTTTGAAAGTTGACTTCAGAACTTTGTCTTTAAGTCTTGATCTTCGGAAGTATCTTCTTTGTCTTCGGAAGTTGGAGTTTTCCTTCGGAAGTGTATTTTACACTTAGACTTCGGAAGAGCTCCTTCTTCCTTGGAAGTTCCACACTTGGCTTCGGAAGTCCTTTGTATGTTGTACTCAAAATCTTCTAAGTGACATAGTTTTGGTTGCAACAGCCTCTCTAGATCCAACAAACTCCCCCTAGGCTGATGCTACCAAAACTTCACTTATTTCTTCTTCTCAAAGTTTTCAGCACCAGGGACAAAAGATATTTGTCTGTCTCTCTGTTCTTCCCGGAAGTAGTGCTGAGAAGCTTGTACAAGTCATTCGTGGATAGGAGATCCAGTCTATCACTTTGAATGACATGTACCCTTTGTTGTGACCCCCTGAAGAGAGTTAGTTGACGGGAGTTGTAGTCATACTCCCATCTAACTATGGACTCAAGTTCAGGACCTTCAACCATTTGAAGAAAGGCTTTGCCTTTGGTTGCTGATCCTTTCCTTTCCTCCTCCTCTCTCAGTTTTAACTCCTCTTCGACCTTGCTTCTAGCAGTAAGCTCGGCCATATGAAGGCTGCCTAGATGATTTCTGATGTGGGCAGCTACATCGGAGTTTGAGGGTTGGAGAATGGTTTCTCTGCTAACTCAGCAATATCAAATCTGCTTAAGTGCAGAGATGAGGCATTCAGCCTGTTAATCTCACCATTCTCTCTCTCAACAACAAAGTTGTGAGAAGAGTCTTCGAACCTCCACTGGACTATCTTCTTTCTGGGTACAAGAGGTTGTCTTGGTACCCTATCTCCTTTCTTTGTATCCAGCAGAGTCACCAGCTTTCTCCTCAGCTTCTTTTCTTCTCTCATTCAATGTATCTGAATTGAGGCCAAGGAGTTTTGCAGCTTGGCCCAAAGTTCCTCTGGGCAGATCAAGAAACTCATCTCTTGTGAGGGAACTTGAGGATCCATCAACATAAGTCAAGTTGACTGAATCCTCCTCATAGGAGATGTCGCTCAGAGTTGTGCAGTTGATGAGCTTAGTTTTGATCGCCTTGAATTCCTCCATAGAGAGATGTTTGGAAGGCTGAGGGATGGTTTGATTGGTTGTTGGGTAGGTTTAGGAGTTTGGGTTCTGGCTAAGGTTTTGGGGTTGATGGGTAGTTTAGGTGGTTGAGGTGAAGAGGTTGGTAGTTGTGATGGTGTAGGTTCAGGGGTGAAAGGTTCAGGTTCAGTTTTAATTGGGAAGGGAAGGGTATAGGTTCAGGTTGAGGTTGGGTTTGGATTTTGGGTTGAGAGGTGGCTTTGAAGGTCATCCCCTGTCCCCTTCTATACATCTCTTTTCTTCTCCCCGCACGAATGTCAGCCTTGATGTCACTGACATGTCGTTGGAGAGTCTTCTCAGACATTGGACCCACCTGCCTGCCAGAGAAGCCATGAGTTTAAGAGATATTCTTCATCCAAGCTTTCTCACCTATCTTCTTGGCGGCAGACAGTCCAGCCTCTTCTTCTTTCTTCTTTTCTCTTCTCCACCAGCTTCTCCCTTGCAGCTCTCTTTCTCTCCTTCTCCATTTGATCTTGCTCTTTGTTGAAGAGCCATAAGATCGTATCACTATTGTGTGGAGACAACTCCTCTTGAGAGAATCCTCTGGAGAGTAGAAAGTGATCCTTTCTCTCTCCTGAGCTGCAGATCAGCTTCCCTTTCTTTTCTCAGCCTTTCTTCTTCCAAGGCCAACCTTGCAGCCTCTTCTTTTTGCTGTCTTTGCAGCAAGGTTGCCTTTTCAAGCTCTATCAGCTCCTCTAATGGTAGCAGGAGTACATCTTCCGAAGCAGCCCCTAGACTGACAAGTCTATCTATTACCTCCACCCTTCTTCGATTGTTGACTGCCTCCTGGTTGGCTGCAGCTGCTTTGGTACTTGCAGCTAACAGTTTCCCAGTTGGTAGTCTCCTTTCCTTCTAAGCTTCTCCAACCTTTCTTCTTCCTGAAGCTCTTCCGAAGTCATCTTCCTCTTGCCTTTTATGTCTTCGGAAGTGCTAGACTTTGGTGGTTCTTGGATAGAAGATCCAGGTTGGGTGGTAGAGGTAGGAGCTGGGTCAATGCAGATGTTATAGCTAATGGTTGGCTGAGAAAGTCCTCCCTATTAACCTCAGATGCAAGTTCCAGAATTGCATCTGTGACTATTAGATCATCGGAAGAGAGAATAGTCCTTCCGCAGCAGCAATCTCAGCTTCGGAAGTTTGTGCTTGTTCTTCTTCCGAGGCTTTGAATTGTGCTTCGGAAGTCTGTGAAACACACCTTCTGTCCCAACTGTTTCAGTTGCTGGGCCATCAGTCCTAGTTTCCCCTTCGAAATCAATCTCAGGTTCCACTTGGGCCTTAGGTTGACCAACTTCCTCAACAGTGGTAGGAGGTGCATTCAACCTCTGAAGCTCTTGAGCTCCAAAGTAAATCACAGACATATCTGGACTGGGCTGTTCTATCAGGGACTCTAAAAGGAACTTGTTGAAGAACCTATTTAGATCCTGAAGCATCCTTTGATCCACTTGAAAGACAACTGGAGGAGGCTCAGGGAAGATGGCAGCTTGTTGTCTTGAGCTCAAAGAAGTAAGAGCTTGACTGATGGTATCCTGTCTTTGGCTTTGTCTCTCAACATTCTCCCCCTTTTTGTAGCATCATCTTGAGAGGTAGATGAGCTAGAGGAAGAGGTCAAGGAGACCTGAACTGGTACATGCCTAACAGATCTCTCAATCTGTGTCTCAGCTAGTTTGGCCTTGAGACTTTCAATCTCAAGTTGCTGAGTGGCAGACCTATCCTCTAAAGTCTTAACCTTTGATTCAAGGTTTGAGACTTTAGAAAGTAGGTCTCTATGGTGAGTTGCATACTTCCCTCATCTTCTTTTGAAGAATCACGGGGAGATGAGGTAACATACCTGGTATGTTCATCCTCACCACCAGATGTGGTTTCTTGGCACCCTGGTTTCCCTTGCACAATGATGTCTCTTTCAGAGGCATCAAAGGGCATGGTTGCCGTAGATTCAGTCTGACTGTCGTTACCACTGTCCTGAGGATCCATTGAGGCTCCTTCAGTAGTGGCAGCTGAATCTACATGAGTCCCCTCCACATCAGTGGGACTCACCTCAGTAGGGCTTTGCTGGTGTGGGCTAGAGACAAGAGGTTCTCTAGGCTCTGTTGATCCTTAATAGGGTGTAGTGGATCAACTTCATCGCCTTTGAGAGACATGTCTCTTCACCAGCTCCGGTCAATAGGTCAGTGAAAGAAAAGGAATGAAGACCTAAGGACCCGGGACTTTGATCAATGTCAAAAGGCATTGAGCTGTCCCTTTGTGGCTGCTCAGGGGAGTATAGAGACTCACCCTGAGGGCTATCAGCTGGGGTTTTGGGCTCATGGGTCTGAGACTGAGGAGACTCAAGACCCATATTGAGGTCAATAGTGAAGGATTGGTGGACCTCTGGCTGAGTGGGAGCCCCTTGTTCCACTCTAGCCTTTTTGGTTTGAAGAGGAGGGGCTTGTTCAATCAGAGTAGATTGAACAAGGGTTCGTTTGGTACGTCTCTGGTAGGTGACAGTGATGGAGGAGAAGGTAGATTTGGAATGGTGAGGGTAGTTGCTGGTGTGGGTTCATCACCTGTGGGGTGAACAGGGATGTCACCAGGAGCCGTTGGCTCAATCATACCTGGAAGTAGTGCGGTATCCCTTCCAGTGTAGTTGGTAGACACTCTCTTCAAGACCTTGAAGATGGTCGGCCTCATTTGGGGAGCAGACAGAGCAGCTGCAGACAAGCTTACCCTGATCTAGCTCGCAGTTGATTATGTGCTGGAGAAATCTGGGATACATAAAGAATGTGTCCCTTTGCAGATTTCCCATAAGGTTAGTCAGCACAAACCTTGAAGTTGAAGCGGAGGCCTTGTACCAACCCGTGAACTAAGCACCCGAGTTCATAAGGGATTTGATCCCATCCCCCGGATTTGTTAGATAGACAGTGAAGAACCACATGCAGCAGGAACTTCCACTTGTAGGAGAAGTTGAATTTGTAGACCGTTGACCTGCTTACATCTCCACCGTATCCCATTTGGAGATAAGAGCTATCTAACTCAGATTTGGGGAATTCCGTCGGTGCGCCTTCATCATGGAGCTCAAGATGCTCCCTGATGATCTGTTCAGTGATGACCAACTCTTGGCCACAAACACTTGACCTAATAGCACGAACCCCGTTTAGGGTTTCAATCCGACCATTTGCCCAAAATTCGGACATTTGGTTGGAGTAGATGGTAGGGTTTACGGTCAAGGCTGTGTAGTATGAAGATTGGGCTAAGAAAGAAATGATATCAGAGAAGTCATCATCCCTTGAAGAGTCAAGGAGTGCGACCTGGTTGTGCTGAGGGTTTAAGGCCATTTGAGAAAGATAGCAGTAGAAAAGTTCTGAGTAAGGTAAATTGGAGAAGAAGAAAGCTTTTAGGGCAGTGAATTTGGTAAAAGAGTGTAAGTGATTAACCGGAAGTATTTAAATGGGTGAAATGGCGGTTTAAAGGGTGGTTTGGATAAGATGATGTGAGGGTTCAGTGGATGATGTGACAGGGGCGGTAAGGTTAGACCATTTAAATAATCCGACATCATTAACAAAATCTTTACTTTTTAGTGTGGGGCCCAAAAGATTTCCGTTACACAGTAAAATCTTTCTTCCGAGTATAAAGTATTTCCGAAGGTAATGTTCTTCCGAAGGCAAATGTACTTCCGAAGGTAAATTGCTTACTTCCGAAGTACATGTTGCTTTCAGGTGGAGTGTATTAAGTGCTTCGGAAGTAGATCTGAGGTGAACTCAATCGCTTCTTCCGAGACTTAGTACTCTTCCGAGAAGAAAATTATCCTATGAGAAATTTGCTTCGGAAGTTATGCTAGATATCTTCCGAGGGCTAATTTCTCTTCGGAAGAACTTATACTTAGATAAATTTAAGAAAGATCTTTTGTAACAGGGCTTAGATTGTTTTGACATAAGACTTTACACATTAAAAGGTTTTCAATTGAGATTAACTAATCAATGTTTATCATCCCAATAGCTGTAATGAGATATTTAAATCTTTGTTCATCAAATGCTTTGGTGAACAAATCAGCATATTGTTCATTTGAATCAACTTTGATTAGTTTTATAAGATTTTTCTCATGAATATCTCTAATGAAATGATACCTGATATCAATGTGCTTTGTCTTAGAGTGCTTCACTGGATTTTCAGTGATGGATATAGCACTGTTGTTGTCAATGTGGATAGGAGTGCTCATGAAGTTGAATCCATAGTCAATCATCTGGTTTTGAATCCACAGCAGCTGAGCACAGCAACTTGCAGCAGCAATGTATTCAGCTTCAGCAGTTGATGTAGAGACACAGGATTGCTTTTTGCATTGCCATGAGATGATCCTTCCACCAAGAAATTGACATCCACCTGATGTTGATTTCTTGTTGATGTTGCAGCCACCATAATCACTATCAGAGTAACCATAGAGATTAAAATCACTATTTCTTGGATACCAGAGACCTAACTTAGGTGCTCCTTTGAGGTATCTGAGGATTCTCTTGACAGCAATTAGGTGAGACACCTTTGGAGCAGCCTGATATCTTGCACAGATGCAAGTTGCAAACATGATATCAGGTCTACTTGCTGTGAGATACATCAGAGAACCAATGATTGCTCTATACTGATGTTGATCAGTATCCTCCCCCTCAGAATCAGGGCATAAATCATGGTTTCTGGGTATGGGTGTCTTTGCTGCTTTACAATCCTTCATATCAAATCTCTCTAAGATATCATTGACATACTTAGATTGATTGATGAAGAACCCTTCCTTCAGTTGCTTTACCTGAATTCCAAGGAAAAAGTCCATTTTTCCCATAGAACTCATCTCGAACTTCTTCTTCATAATGCTCTCAAAGTCTTTGCACATTTGGTCATTTGAGGAACCAAATATGATGTCATCACATAGACTTGAACTAGCAAAATGTCTTTCCCAGACTTTCTGATGAAGAGAGTCTTATCAATGGTACCTCTAGTATAACCATTCTTCAGAGAAATTGAGACACATGTCTCATACCACAGCCTAGGTGCTTGGTGCAGCCCCATATAGAGCTTTATCCAACTTGCACACATAGTTTGGGTGCTGTGGGTCTTCAAATCCTGGAGGCTGGCATACGTAGACTTCCCTATCTATATCCCCATATAGAAAGGCACACTTGACATCAAGCTGGTAGACAGTGAAATTCTTGGATGCAGCATAAGCAAGGAAGATCCTAACTGCCTCAAGTCTTGCAACAGGTGCAAAGACATCAGTATAATCAATTCCTTCCTCTTGAGTGTATCCTTGAACCACCAGTCTTGCCTTGTTCTTGATAATCAAGCCTCTGTCATCTCTTTTGTTTTGAATACCCACTTGGTGCCTATAGGTACTTGACCAGATGGTAGCGGACATAGGTTCCAAACCTTTGTCTTTTGAATTGAAGCAGCTCCTCTTGCATTGATTCAACCCAGCTACTATCTTTCAAGCATCTTCCACCTTCTTGGGTTCCATTTGGGATAAGAAGCATGAGTACAAGCAGACATTCCCATTATGAGTTTGTCCCCTTGTTCTCACACCCTCAGAGACTTCCCCTATGATGTTTTCAGCTGGATGAGTATTGTGAATTCTAAGTCTTGGAATCACCTCCAGTTGCAAAGATAAGTCCAAGTTGGACATATTTTGCTCAGGAGCTTGAATACTTGGTCCAGCTGTTGTTTCAATCTCATTCAATGAGGACTGATTGAATGAAAGAGAAACATCATCATTTCTTTGCTGTGAAGCATCATTAACAGTTGCCTGTTCCTTCAAAATGCTGCTTCCATCAGCTTGGTGTTGTGCAGGATCACCTGAGGAGACTTGAGATCATCAGTGCAGGTGAATCCCTTGTTGAAGTTCCACTATTTCTTGAAATGGTTATGCTGTCAGATCTTTCAATAGTGGGAACTTGATTTGTTGTAGCTCTTGGAGAACTTGGAGCAGGTCTGGGAAGCTCAAACAGTTGATCTTCATCAGAATTGCTTTGAGCACCTGTTCCAGCTGAAACATTCTCACAAGATGGTTTAGAATAGTTTGGAAACAATTCTAAATCAAAAATATGATCAGGGCCATTCCCCCTAACACAAGGAGTGTGCTCATTAACTACAATGTTGGAGCCTCAAATTGTTGGTTTTTAATATATAAACCCTGTATGCTTTAGAATAGGAGGAATATCCAACAAAGATAGCATCATCTGACTTTTCAGCAAATTTTGCCAAATTGTCTTTTGTGTTAAGTATGGTACACCTGCTGCCAAAGACCTTAGAAAGCCAATGAACGGTGGCCTCTTGTTCCATAACTCATAAGGGGTCTTTCCATGTGGCTTTACTACAAGAACTCTGTTCTGCACATAGCATGCAGTGCTGACTGCCTCTGCCCAGAATGTTAGAGGCAGCTTTGAATCAGCTAACATAGTCCGAGCAGCCTCAATAAGTGTCCTATTTCTCCTCTCAGCAACACCATTTTGTTGAGGAGTTCTAGGAGCACTGTATTGTCTGGCAATCCCTTTGAGTTACAAAATGAGTCAAGAACAAAGTTCTTAAACTCAGTCCCTTGATCACTTCTAATTATTTTAACCTTGTGATCAACTTGATTTTCTATTTTAAGAATAAAAGATTTTAAAGTTTCAGCAGTTTCATCTTTAGTTCTTAAAAAGAATACCCATGTAAATCTAGTAAAATCATCAACTACCACAAGGCAATATGATTTCTTCCAATGCTCATTATACTTGTGGGACCAAATAGATCCATGTGCAATAAGTGTAATGGAGTAGTGATAGAGTTAACAACTTTGGATTTATGAGAAGACCTGTGTTGTTTCCCCTTTCAGGCAGCACCACAGTTATTCTTTGCAGAAAATTCCTTTTTTGGCAAACCATATACCAAGTTATTTTTAGCCAATTTATTCATTGTCTTAAAATTGACATGACACATTCGTTTATGCCATAGTGTTGACTCATCACTATCAGCTTTGGAAAGAAAGCATGATACTTCTCCCATTGGGGAAGCATTGTTCATATCAAGCTTGTACATATCCCCTCTCCTGGGAGATCTAAGAAGCACCAATTCCTGAGGAATTGTCATCCCAGGTTTGAGGATGATGCACTCATGTTCTGTGAAAAGCATTTGATGCTTTTGATCACAAAACTAAGAAACACTTAACAGGTTGTGTTCAAGCTGTTTGACAAAATTAACTTTGTCAACCTTTAATTTCCTGTTGGATATACTTCTTCTGCCAGAAATATATCCTCCGGCCTCACCTCCAAACTGGACGGGACCTCCATCATAATGTTGAAATTGTTGAAGGAGAGATCTGTTCCCTGTCATGTGCCTGGAGCATCCACTATCTACAATCCAAATGTTGTTATTCTTGTCATATGGATGTCCCTGCACATAAGGTGAGATAATTAGTTTTGATTGGAGACCCAAGCCTTGTTGGTCTTGGGTTCTTCCAATGAAAGTGACATGATTGAACCAAAGTTTATGCATGGGGGTTCAATTGATGTCTTTGAAGAAGAGGTTTGGGCTACAGCATCTTCCTTGATCTTCCACTCCATCCCTTGGTTGATCATAGAAGATGAGCTTGTTGAAGCTTTTGTAGCTTGGCATTCTTCCAAAGCTTCTTTCTTTTCGGAAGAGACCTTCACCACCTTTTCTTCCGAAGCAGTCTTCTTCTGGGATGGTTTCAAGGGGACTCTTTTGTGAGTCTTTGCAGCTTTAACTTCCGAAGCCTTTTTCATTTCGGAAGAAGAGTTTTCTTCCGAGAGAAGCCTTGCTTCGAAAACAAGCTTTCCCTTTTTCATCACTTGAACCATTTGATATGGTCCAAATATGAAACCTTCCCTGACTCCTTCTCTTTTAACATTATTTGCATAATGTGTGCTAGCAGGATTGTAGTAACAATCTTTAGCCATGTAGTTTTGCAGACCACACATTATGCATGCAATGTTAATTTTCTGGGAATGAGAGGGTTGTTGTTTCTTGTTCTTTTTCTCCTCTTCAGCAACCTTTCCCTTTAACTTCTGATCCTTTGGTAGGATAGGAATACTGGTACTATACTCCTTTCCTGAATCAGAAGGTCCGACCACCTGAAATCCTGCTGAGATGAATACACCCTTTTGCTTTGGGTCTATCTTCAGCTTGGATTCAGCCACCTTCTTGGCAGTTTTTCTGGCTGCTTTAGCCCTGCTTCTTCTGGCTTTGGTGGTCAGGGTTTGATCATCATTGGCCGGGGAGGGCACAATTACCTGTTCCTTCCCTGTGATGGTCATGGTCTCCATAGTTGCATCACTTTTTGACTCTTTTGAAGGTGGGTCAACAGATGGAACCTCTTGCTCTTCAGTACCACACCTTGGTTGTCTTACAGACTCATAAGAGTGTGGTGGAGCAATTTCATTGGTTCCCAACCCACTTTTGTTTTGATAACAAAGTTTGGAGTGAGAGGATGATGCAAGTATGGCTTGGAAGTTTTGCTCGGAAATAGCATACTTCCTGGCTTGAGCCTCAGCAGTGACAAGCTGGGCTTGAGCCTCAGTCAATTTGGATATTAAATCCTTGATTTGAGTCTTGTAGTTGGTGTGTTCATGTTTTAAAAGAGATACAGTTTTCTCTAACTCCTCAATTTTCTTTTGGTAGTCAGATTCAGCCTTTTAAAGTCAGATTTTAGCACATTTAAAGACTCAATATCGGATTTAATTTCCATATTGTAGTCCTGGTACAATTTAACCTTAGCAATACAAGCAGGGGTACAGAGATGTTCATATACCTTATTTTCATCTGTTCCAGCCATGAGTGCTTGAGCAGGAGTCACATCTTGAACCATAAAGCTCCAGTCAACTTCTTGAGCCATTGTTGTTGTTTCAGTTGACTTTCCGTTGGGCTTTGATGTAGAAGGATGTGTGGAGGCCTGTGAGGTTCCGGGTTGGACTTGGGAGCCTTGCATTCCCTTGCAAAATGGCCAAGCTGGTTACAGTTGTAACATTTAGCCTTGCTTTTGTCAAACCCAAACTTGCTAGTGATTGGGTTTTGAGGGAATTGCCTTCCAGTTCTCTTAAAGAACTTCTTCGCTCTGTAGGTTAGAAGAGCCATTTGCTGGACAATGTCCACATACTCTATGTCATCTGGACTGAAGCACTCAAGATCATCAAAGCAGAATTGATGATCATTGGAGTGTCCACTCCCTGAGACAAACGCACAGCCCTCCTGAAAGGAGCTTTGCTGAGCTTGATGAGACCTTGGAGTCTCAGGGAATGTGATGTAAGGCCCAGATGAACAAGATGGCTGCTGGGTGTATGACAGGTACTGCTGAGACTGGGAGATACCTGAGCCTTCAGCAACCATTAAAGCGTTGCTAGCAGGAAGGCTCAAGGGTCTGCTTGCTTGGTGACCCTTCTTACTTTCCATTTCCAAACGGTATCCATCAAGGATCCCATAGAGTTCGGTCATGGTGAGTGTGTTTAAATTCTCTGTTCTCTTGATGGAGACACAGTAGAAAGTCCACTCATTGGGTAGAGCACTCATAAACTTTCTGGTAAGATCTCTAAGTTCTTGAGTGATTCCCACAGATTGGAGGGAGGAGATAAGATCCGTATACCTGAAATATTGCTGGCTAAAAGTTTCTCCAGCAACATAGGTGAAGTTCTCAAACTGCTGCTTCAGTGAGTCCTTCTTTGAATCATTAGAGCTTGAGTACATTTGAGCAAGAGCATCAAAGAGTTCTTTGGCTGACTTACAATGCTCAAACCCCACCATGATGGAGTTTGGGATTGCAGTCATAAGAACAGTCATAGCATTGCTGTCTATGTCAAGCTTCTTCCTGTCTTCATCGGAGTAGTCTTCAACGGCCTTCTCGATCATGGCACCGTTTCCACCAGCAACTTTTGGCTTGTACGGGCCATTAACGATGGACTGCCACATCTTGCTATCCTGGTATCTGATGAAGCCTTCCATTCTTCTGCTTCCAAGACCTGAAGTTTTCAGGGTCGATGATGGGAGCTTTGGTCATCGTTCCCATTTCAACTTCAGATTTGATGAGGGCCATTTTTGAGTGAGGTATAAGGAGGAGTGAAAAACTGGTTGATTAGGATGGTAAGATCTCACAATCAAGAGCCTAAAAAGCTCTGATACCAATTGCAGGATCGGGTTTTGTCACTTAACACTTGTAATTCTCTCAAACTCACTTATGATATCACTCAAACAAGATGAAGCAATGCCTTTAACAAGAGTTGATAATAATATAATAAGTAATCAAAGGAACAAGCAGAAGTATTTTCAAGGTACTTGTATATATTACTTCTCAACTCAAGATTACAAGACACTTACAAGCATACAACAAGAGTTACAATGATAAACTATATATACTAGATCCTACAGCCGGTTATACTTGATACCAGCTGGAAACCTACGACTAAAGCATATACTACAATGCTATAGTTAAGGTATCTTAGATAAAGTATTATCTAAGATATGGTAGTCATGACATGTCCATGACTTACCTTTTGTCACCAACTAAAGATGGCAACTGTACTTAACATAAAAAGGTAAACAGTAGATTAAAGTATGGTCAACTACATGGCTTTTGAGAAAACCGCCATGCAGTATCTCAGAGATTTGCAGCGAACTGTCAGACAGACCATACTTATGTCTACTGGATAATAGAAGTGTCTTCCGAAGGTTAACTGGCTTCGGAAGAACAAGTTCTTCCGAAGCCACTTATACTTCGGAAGATGCTTCTATGCTTCCGAGGCTTTGAGGACTTCTTTATACTTCGGAAGTTGACTTCAGAACTTTATCTTTAAGTCTTGATCTTCGGAAGTAGCTTCTTTATCTTCGGAAGTTGGAGTTTTCCTTCGGAAGTGTATTTTACACTTAGACTTCAGAAGAGCTCCTTCTTCCTTCAAAAGTTCCACACTTGGCTTCAGAAGTCCTTTGTATGTTGTACTCAAAATCTTCTAAGTGACATAGTTTTGGTTGCAACAGCCTCTCTAGATCCAACAAGTGTAATGGAGTGGTGATGGAGTTAACAACTTTGGATTTATGAGATGCCCTGTGTTGCTTTCCTTTCAGGCATGCAACACAGTTATCTTTGCAGAAAAATTCCTTTTTAGGCAAACTATGTACCAAGTTACTTTTAGCTTATTTATTCATTGTCTTAAATTTTACATGACACATTCGTTTATGCCATAGTGTTGACTCATCACCATCAGCTTTGGAAAGAAAGCATGATACTTCTTCCATTGGCAAAGCATTGTTCATATCCAGCTTGTACATATCCCCTTTCCTGGGAGATCTAAGAAGCACCAATTCCTGAGAAATTGTCATCCCGGGTTTGAGGATTATGCACTCATGTTCTGTGAAGAGCATTTGATGCTTTTGATCACAGAACTGAGAAACACTTAACAGATTGTGTTCAAGCTGTTTGACAAATTTAACTTTGTCAACTTTTAATTTTTCGTTGGATATACTTCCTTTGCCAGAAATATATCCTCCGGCCTTACCTCCAAACTGGACAGGACCTCCATCATAATGTTGAAATTGTTGAAGGAGAGATCTGTTCCCTGTCATGTGCCTGGAGCATCCACTATCCACAATCCAAACATTGTTATTCTTGTCATATGGATGTCCCTGCACATAAGATGAGATGATTAGTTTTGATTGGAAACCCAAGCCTTGTTGGTCTTGGGTTCTTCCAATGATAGTGACATAATTGAACCAAAATTTATGCATGGGGGTTCAATGGATGTCTTTGAAGAAGAGGTTTGGGCTACAGCATCTTTCTTGATCTTCCATTCCATCCCTTGGTTGATCATAGAAGATGAGCTTGTTGAAGCTTTTGCAGCTTGGCATTCTTCCGAAGCTTCTTTCTTTTCGGAAGAAGCCTTCACCACCTTTTCTTCCGAAGCAGTCTTCTTCTGGGATGGTATCAAGGGGACTCTTTTATTCTTTTGAGTCTTGATAGCTTTAGTTTCTGAAGCCTTTTTCCTTTCGGAAGAAGGACCTTCTTCCGAAAGCAGCCTTGCTTCGGAAACAAGCTTTCCCTTTTTCATCACTTGAACCATTTGATATGATCCAAATGAGAAACCTTCCCTGACTCCTTTCTTTTTAACATTATTTGCATAATGGGTGCTAGCAGGATTGTAGTAACAATCTTTGGCCATGTGGTTTTGCAGACCACACATTATGCATGCAATGTTAATCTTTTGGGAATTTGAGGATTGTTGTTTCTTGTTCTTTTTCTTTTCATCAACAACCTTTCCGTTTAACTTCTGATCCTTTGATAGGACAGGAGTGCTGGTACTACACCTCTTTCCAGAATCAAAGTTTCCAACCACCTGAAATCCATCTGAGATGAATACACCTTTTTGCTTTGGGTCTATCTTCAGCTTAGACTCAGCCACTTTCTTGGCAGTTTTTCTGGCTGCCTTAGCTCTGCTTCTTCTGGCTTTGGTGTTCAGGGTTTGATCATCATTGGTAGGAGAGGGTATAATTACCTGGTTCTTCCCTGTGATGGTCTCTATGGTTGCATCATTCTTTGACTCATAAGAAGGTGGGTCAGCAGATGGAACCTCTTGCTCTTCAGTACCACACCTTGGTTGTCTTATGGACTCATAGGAGTGTGGTAGAGCAATTTCATTGGTTCCCAACCCACCTTTGTTTTGGTAACAAAGTTTTGAGTGAGAGGATGATGCAATAATGGCTTGGAAGTTTTGCTCGGAAATAGCATACTTCCTGGCTTGAGCCTCAGCTGTGACAAGCTGGCCTTGAGACTCAGTCAGTTTGTATATTAAATCCTTTATTTGAGTCTTATAGTTTGTATGTTCGTGTTTTAATAGGGACACAGTTTCTCTAACTCCTCAATTTTTCTTTGATAGTCAGATTCAGCTCTTTTAAAATCAGATTTTAAAACATTTAAAGACTCAATATCGGATTTAATCTCCATATTGTAGTCCTGATTCAATTTAACCTTAGCAATACAGGCAGGAGTACAGAGATGTTCATATACCTTATTTTCATCTGTTCCGGCCATGAGTGCTTGAGCAGGAGTCACATCCTGTACCATAAAACTCCAGTCAACTTCTTGAGCCATTGCAGTTATCTTTGACTTTCGGTGGGCTTTGGTGTAGAGGGATGTGTGGAGGCCTGTGGGGTTCCCGGATTAGACTTGGGAGCCTTGCATTTCCTTGCAAAATGACAAAGTTGGTTACAGTTGTAACATTTGGCCTTGGTTTTGTCAAACCCAAATTTGCTGTTGATTGGGTTCTAGGGAAATTGTCTTCCAGTTCTCTTAAAGAACTTCTTTGCTCTATAGGTTAATAGAGCCATTTGTTGGACTATGTCCACGTATTCCACGTCATCTGGGCTGAAGCACTCTAGATCATCAAAGAAATATTGATAATCATTTTAGTGTCCACTTCCTGAGACAAAAGCACAGCTGTCCCGAAAGGAACTTTGCTGGGCTTGTTGAGACCTTGGAGTCTCAGGAAATGTGATGTATGGCCCAGAAGAACAAGATGGCTGCTGGGTGTAAGTCAGGTATTGTTGAGGCTGGGAGGTTCCTGAGCCTTCAGCAACCATTAAAGCGTTGCTAGCAGGAAAACTCAAGGGTCTGCTTGTTGGATGACCTCTCTTACTCTCCATTTCCAAACGGTATCCATCAAGGATGCCATAGAGTTCAGTCATGGTGAGTGTATTCAGGTTCTCTGTTCTCTTGATAGAGACACAGTAGAATGTCCACTTATTGGGTAATGGACTCATGAACTTTCTTGTAAGATCTCTAAGTTCATGAGCAATTCCACAGACTGAAGGGAAGAAATGAGATCCATGTACTTGAAGTATTGCTAGCTAAGTGTCTCTCCAGCAACGTAGGTGAAGTTCTCGAACTGCTGCTTCAGTGAGTCCTTCTTGGAGTCATTTGAGCTTGAATACATTTGAGCAAGCGCATCAAACAGTTCTTTGGCTGACTTGCAATGTTCAAACCCCACCATGATGGAGTTGGGAATTGCAGTCATGAGAACAGTCATAGCATTGCTATCAATGTCCAGCTTCTTCCAGTCCTCATCAGAATAATCTTCAACAGCTTTCTCAATCATGGCACCGTTTCCACCTGCTACCTTTGGCTTATACAGGCCATTGACAATAGATTGCCACATCTTGCTGTCTTGATACCTGATGAAGCCTTCCATTCGTCTGCTCCATGACCTGAAGTTTTCAGGGGTGATGATGGGTGCTTTGGTCATCGTCCCCATCTCTACTTCAGATTTGTTGAGGCCATTTTGAGTGTGGTATAAGGAGGAGTGAAAAACAGGTTGATTAGGATGGTAAGATCTCACAATCAAGAGCCTAAAAAGCTCTGATACCAATTGCAGGATCGGGTTTGTCACTTAAACACTTGGAATTCTCTCAAACTCACTTAAATAACACTCAAATCAGATGAAGTAGAGTATTTTATAAGAGTTGATAATAATATAATAAGTAACAAAGAACACACAAAAATAATTTTCAAGGTACTTGTATATATTACTTCTCAACTCAAAGTATTATAAGACTCTTACAAGCATGGAACATGAGTTACAATGAGAAATATATATACTAGATCCTACAGCCGGATATACTTTGATACCAGCTGGAAACCTAAGACTAAAGCATAACTATAATGCTAAAGTTAAGGTATCTTAGATAAAATATTATCTAAGATATGGTAGTCATGACATGTCCATGACTTACCTTTTGTGACCAACTAAAGATGGCAACTGTACTAACTTATAAAGGTAAACAGTGGAATAAAGTATGGTCAACTACATGGCTTTTGAGAAAACGTCATGCAGTATCTCAGAGGTCTATAGCGGAGTGTCAGACAGACCATATTATGTCCACTGGATAATAGTAGTGTCTTCCGAAGGTAAGTTGGCTTCGGAAGAACAAGTTCTTCCAAAGCCACTTATACTTCGGAAGAGGCTTTTATAGACTTCTATACTTCGGAAGTTGACTTCTGATCTATCATTCTAAGTCTTGATCTTCGAAAGTAAGTTCTTTGTCTTCGGAAGTTGGAGTTTTCCTTTGGAAGTTAGTTTTACACTTTGTCTTCGGAAAAGCTCCTTTTTCCTTCGAAAGTTCCATACTTAGCTTCGGAAGTCCTTTATTAGTTGTACCAAAATATTCTAAGTGATTTGGTTTTGGTTGCACCAGCCTTTCTAGATCCAACATTATTATTTATGTTTATTATATATATTTATAACATGTTTATTATTTAATTATTGATGTTAATTATTGCTTTTTAGTTGTTAATGTTTCTTATTTATTTGTGTTGAAGCATATCAACATATATTACTAGAGGACATGGTGGGGAAGGTTGGGATCTACCTCCTCACGGGGGTCCAAATAGGACACCAACGGGTTGCGAGTCTTGTAAGTTATTTGTTAAAGTTAAAAATACATTTTTATGTTGAACATAATGATGTATTTTATAACTTTTAGTGCCTATTGAATATTATTTTTTCTAAATTTTTACTCTATAGAAACAACTTGCCGTCGCTATAGAGAATAGAAAAATGATCTATAGCGACGACTTGTCACCCCTATAAATCATTATTTATTTTATTTTCGAATAATGTGAGTTACCTCGGTACCTATAATGATGGTATGTCGTTCTTATATAGTTGTTTGTACTGATGATGTATATCCCGACAACTTATTAGAGTTATTACAACGAATTTGTGTGAACGACACCTATAACGACGACATGTGGTTGCTTTAGATCGAGTGACAAATTTTTGAGGCTATAAGACTCACATCCTTGTAGTGTCTATTAAACAGAAATTCTCGACAACCACTCAATCTTCTGGTTCGTTGATTCTTTCAAGCATAGGGAAGTTGTGAAAAATCTTTGCGGTTTGAATATTCAAGTGAAAGAAATTCTCTTTGAATACTACGGTTAGAATTGGTTTCATTTCATGTAAACTTTGTTATTACATACAATTTTGTATTTCAATTCCCATCAATAATGTAATTATTATGTTAATATTTATTATAAAATTGAACTCGTATCCTACGAATACGTGAAATACATGTCATATCATAACGGAACATATCCGAACCTAAAAGGTCGGATAATTAAATATATGTATTTAGTCAACATCAGGGGATTCAAACGATCAATAGGAAACACCAATTATTCTCTCATTTGTCTTTACCTCAACGTAATTTCTTGATCTTACAAAAGTATAAAACGAGAGAAAGACATATAGTATTATCAAAACATAAAATAGAGGCACTCAGCATATAACAAAAGCAGAAGACAAGATTCGAAATAAAAGCAAACATCACGGTTTGTATAACTACTTATTTAAGAAACTATAATTATGCCAAAGAATAGGTTTCGTACTAGACGTACTATACCGAACAAAAAAGGTATATTAATTACACCACTAAATCCCAAAATAATCTCATTTGAACAAAGATGGGAACAATAACATTGTGAAAGTGAAATATCTACAAAACAATACTTGTTAGACAATAACAAGATAAATAATGTGAAAATAGTTATAAAAAGTAAGGAGATCAACTTAAACATAGAAAGTAACACTATTTCGTACGTTTATGTGCAACAAATACCGATAAA